>NQII01004183.1:84701-187613 GCA_002778355.1 Clitarchus hookeri
GTTACCAGGCTCTGATTGGCGAACGGCGTTCCAAGATGTCGCTGGTCGGTCCCGCCATAATGGCAGCGTGTGCGGCCCGAGTTCGCAGAATAAGCGGCTACTTTACCTCTTTATGCTCCAGTACTCTTTGATCGTGCTATTTTCCCGTGGAAGAGGCAACCCGTGGACAACTAAAAATAACCAAAAAAGGAAGCATATGAAAAATGGGGCCGCAGTGGTGTAGTGGTTAGATAATTCGCCTCCCGCCTAGGCGAACTTGGTTAGGCGAGGTCACTCCCGGATTTTCACATGTGAGTATCGTGACGGGCGTTCCCGCTGGTCGGCGGGTATTCTCAGGGATCTTCCGTTATCCCCGCCCTTGGATTCCGGCGCTGCTCCATTCTCACCACGCTTCACCCCCTTAAGACCTCGATGTTAAGAGCCGCCGAAATCTCTTCACTGAGCATATGAAAAATTAAATAATCTTACAACTGTGGCATAACCATGTTAGTAGTTAGGCCGCAAAACATAATCATACTCATGTAATCTGAATACACGAGTGCGTAGCTCTCAGCTGGACTATGGTTCTGTTCTCTGCAAAGGGTTTTCACAAGTGTCGCCCCAAGCAAGTGTTACTCCGTGCGAGTGTTTAGAATACTAGAAAACATTGGAATGCTATCACAATGTTAAACAATTGTTTCCCTCACAAGCTCTCTTGATAATGTTATCTTTTTAACACTGTTTGGACAGTATTAGTTTGCATACATGCAAGATAATCTACAATGGATTTATCTTTGTCCACAACAGAATTAACGCCAGGTTTGTTGGGCTATCTGTTCCTACCTACCATTATCCTTTTAATCCACCACACACCAGACATGTTTATTGTTTTGTAGAACGTTCACCAATGGCCGATTCTCTGCCAATGGAATGCTGAGTTTACAGTGTCCCATTAAAAAGTTCTTTCATGCTGATTAAATATTACGTTGAGATGAATTTTATGAACACTGTTGTTGAAATCACATTACTTCGGCAGTGATTTGAAATTACATCGATGTCTTCACAAAAACTCGAAATAACCAGTGAGAAAAGAATAAGTAGGGCTTAAGCATAAAGTGGCATTATGTCTGATTGTCTACTGCGTATTGCTGAAGATTTCGTATTGGTTGGGCTGCCGTCTGACAATTTAGTCGTCGGGTTCCTTATGCATAACCAGGATGTTGCAGAGCTGGGAAACTGCCTTAACCGTCCTGAAACCAACGAGAAATAACGAACTTATGGAAATCGTAAAGAAATTGTCGTCTATTCGCGGAAAATTGAGCACTTTTTGAAGCTCTCTCATTTTGAATAATAGTCAATAAATATATTTTAATTTAACGTTAGTAATTAACTTTCGAGTCTTGTGAAATATATATACTGTGTTTATTACTAACATGGCAATATTTATTTTAAAAAGTAGTAAAATGATAGATAATGTCCGATGGAAAAAAAGTAACTTGTGCCTCAAAAGTGCTCACTTTACTGTGAACAGCTTATAGCAGATATATTAAATTCTACATTCCACAAAATCTAAGTGCATGTTCTGTAATAAGAAACGAATTAATAGTAATCTTTTGGCACCACATGTTATTCCGTGCAACGATATCAAGACCTTGTCGTCCATTAAAAAACAGGCGTAGAACTCGTCCGTTTAAAGCGAAAGCCCGAAGTGCCACACGAAAATTCTCGAAGTTACTCGAATGACAGCATTTCATGAACACTTAGTTTCGTCAATGTTTCTGTTATTCTAGTTGCGTGTATTCGTAGCTATATCTATGTATATTCTGTTCATGGTAAAGTGAGCACTATTTAAATGAACCTTCGAAAAAATTACTGCCTCTTACTACTGATTGTGCATATATTGTGCATACTGACATGCGGCCTCCCAGTTAATATTGCAGCGAAAAAATAAAAATAAAAGGCCACTGTATTCCGCTTATAATATTTACATTTTTTGTCCAGTTAGGGTAGCGTTTCTTGTTTTATTCACAATTTTTTTTTAAATTTGTATAGATGTAACACATTAACATGCCTAACAATTTTGTGATTTCACTTGGATAGCGCATGAATAAAGCGATAATACCAACGGAATTAATAAATGTATATATGGTGGAAGTATGCAATGTACTCAGGGAAGTAAATCTTATAAAGGGCATTAAAAAGTGCTCAGTTTACCGTGAACCGTCTATAGACTGTTAGTAGGAAAGTTTTGTACGAAATTATTGTGGATATAATATTTTTGTTCCCTATTATATTAACTATTATGGAATACCCGCAAAGACTGGTTTTAGTATAAATAATCTGAATAACAGTTTATTGTGTAAATAATATTCAATTTCACTAACTGAATAAATCTGTAAATATAAATACATTATCCATAAAAATTAAATTTTGAACATACCCACCCCCTCCCCCCACACTTCTCTCTTTTATTGAAAGTATTTCTATACAGTTTTAATAAAATTTTATTTTCCACACCCNCCCCCTCCCCCCACACTTCTCTCTTTTATTGAAAGTATTTCTATACAGTTTTAATAAAATTTTATTTTCCACACCCATTATTGAAATCCTGGTTACAGTTATGCCCGGCGCTGAAAGGCTAACAGCGTTCTTACATGTTTCTGATACGTGATGCCATTTTTCTATCTTATGCAACTGGAGTTCATGGTAACAGCTTCCCTTCCACTTCTGTATTATTAAGTTTTATTTGATTTATATAAATGAATTGAATTCAGGTAGCGTCATGTGACGACGGAAGCATTCCAACTGTTGAAACGGGTCAATATTCTTGGTGTGTTCAGGATTTACCAGGAATATAATAATTATATTTGTGAGATTATTCGTTGTGTGTGGAAGTTGGCAACTCGAACGTAGGTCGAAACCAAGGACACAGCGCAGGAATGGAGGCCGCATCACTGCCAAGGCAACTGTAGGATGATAATACGGCGGTGGTTATGTATTGCCTTTCGCGGGATGGATGAGATGAAGCGAGATCAGAATAGAGAAGCGCCGGTATGCAAGGGTGAGGGAAACGGGAGATCCCCGAGAAAACCCTCCGACCAGTATCATCGTCTGGCACGTTTCCCACATACGAAAATCCGGGGGTGACCCAGCCGTGGATGGAACCCGGTTTGCCTTGATGGGAGGCGAGCAGGCTAACCACTAAGCCACAAAACATATAAAAAGTGTGTTTCAAAAGAGACACACGCCCTTGATAATTGGCATATAAAACTCTTTATTTGCAAAATGTTATAAACTAATATAATAAATGGAACATTACTTGTGAATAGTGCTAGTCTGATATAAAATCTTCCACCTGCTAACATTTGGCAGGTAGCTCATTAGGAACTTAGGGTTTTCCATATTACTAACGAAGACACGTGTGTTAACCGTGGGTATTTATCGATTGTCATTAAGTAATAATAATGTTTACATTTACTCCTTACCGAACTCTTTCTTCGTGTAAAACTGTCAGGCGAAAGGTTATCGATAAAATAATTCTACGTTTTAAAGTGGTGCCGTTGTTTGCTTGCAAAGTCACTACCTGCTTGCCAAACAGTTCGTTACATACATCCGTGACCACGAAAAATATTAATATAATTAATGAATAAAATTGGATCAAAACATGTCAAATTAAAATATAGGCCACAGAAAATATATTTAAAAAACTTACAGTTTGTTCACATATAAATCAATGAAAGTTTGAAACTCGGCTTCAAGTATTAATGAATGTTTTGCTCAGATGCATTTATTTCACTGAAATAAATCAGCAGAGAGAATTTAACAGAACAATTATGTAATAACATTTTATGGTAGCGACGACTAAAATTTAGTACCATCAAAAGAATGTTCTGTGATACTTAACATTCCGTATTGCTAGTAGAACAATCTAAATATTGTTAAAAGTTATTGTGTTGTGGGAATCACTTTTTCTGNCTTAACATTCCGTATTGCTAGTAGAACAATCTAAATATTGTTAAAAGTTATTGTGTTGTGGGAATCACTTTTTCTTTAGCAGGAACAGTGTTTTCTGTAGTAGGAACTATACAGATAGTTGTGAACACAACTTTACAGGATTGTTACTTTAACAAAACAAGATATTGTAAACCCAGCAGTGCTGTTTGGTAACTGCAACATACCGTTCTGCAGAAATCACCTTGGTTTTTATTTCTTCAAACGTTTAGAGAACAAGTATTGTATCTACCAACAATGTNACCGTTCTGCAGAAATCACCTTGGTTTTTATTTCTTCAAACGTTTAGAGAACAAGTATTGTATCTACCAACAATGTTGTGAGCTGTTGGAGGAACCATCTGATTCTGGTAAGATTACAGAACTGGTATTGTAGAGTTCATGAACAAGTATAGTAGTTACAACAATGTCGCGGACTGTTTAAAGAAACCTCTAATTCTTGTAACGATTATATAACTAGTAAATGAGAAACGTTGCTATTGTCAAGTAATATTTATTTAGTGGAGGCTGTCGACAATCTGTGAGGGTACTGTGAACCCTTCAAAGTGTTGACAAACACCGCCATGTTATATGTTAAATGTAATAATAGAAACAAGTGTGCTGGAATGTCTTATTTGATTTTAAAAGACGTTTATAACCTACACAAATAGTACATAAAAATTAAATAAATAACGCTTTATTTTTAAGGCACTACAAATGATCTGATGTGAAATTAAAACCTGTTTACACAAACGATACACTTACAAAACATTTTGTATCAAATTGCACCCAATGTTGTATAACATAAATTTATATAATATAAAGAAAAGATTATTTTATTAAATAAATAAGCTATATCGAGATTCGTCTGTAGATACGTTACATGATATGCTTTAGAAAAAATTAATCAATGTAAAACAAATACATTTAAAAACCCGAATCTCATAACACATATAATAGCACAGCGATCTAAGGCGTCCGCTTCTCAACGTAAGGTCCAGCAGTTTCAGCTGTTTCAGGCTGCCTGCTTCCACAAGGAAATTTCCCAGTTCTCAAAAATTATTCAGACAGCAGCGCATCCTATGAGCCGATGACGGAATTACAATATACCACACAATATGGTTAGGGCAACCATGCCTCTCAGTAAAAGCAACAGGATAGATTGTTTGTATCATATGTCACTGCTTGGTGCACAATCTGCCCTGTAGCGGTATCAGAGCAGCATTGTAGGCAATACCATACTGGATTGTAGCCAGAACTCTACTTTTTTGTAATCGCAATATTCTATTCTGAAGAAAGCAATGACGTCACTGATTTATGACGCACTTATATTTTTACAATATTTTCTGTTGGCGTTACCTTATACCTGTAACAATATTCGTAGGGCAGTCACAACTAAACATACTGCTGTCCCTATTTTAACAGTCTTGGAAGGTAACGGCTACAGAATTACAGTTCCTACAACAATTTTTTTCTTTCAGTGTTTGCTTTTTCATTTCAGCGATGGCTTAACTGGCGTTTTGGCTGCTTCCTCAGAGATAACACAGGGAAAAGAACGCATGTTTTCGCTTCTTTGCTTTAGCCTGGGTGGACGTCATTGAAAAAAATTGTAATCCGTTTTTAACTCAAGGAAATGTAGAAAAGTTGTTTCAGTAATCATCGAGAGGTGTTCTGTCAGAATATATTATTCATATTTGCGGACAGCAGAATAATTTAATAAAATGTATAAATATTTGTAACGCTTTACGAAGAAAATTAAAAAAATTATTTACAACATTTTAAGGAGAACAGTATTTTTATAAATTGACATTACCCAATACTTCCGCATTCCCTTATAAATACATTATGTAGTTGATTAAGTTAGAATCTTGGATGTGATATTTTAGGTGTTAGGGAAAATAATCGGGTGGCTTTTAACAATAAGGTCTGTGATAGAGTGCTGAGGGTGTCTAATGAATGTTTATCCATCCTCTCTATTCCATACACAAGAGTTAATTTAATTACTTTTACTATTTATTTGTAGTTAAAGTATTTCCCCAGAATTTCATTATATATTAAGTGTTCCCTTAAAACTATTTTTTTTGTACAGGTGTATATATATATATATATAAAATTCCATTATGAATTTAAATCAATACACACTGATTTATACAATGACACACTGACAAGTAAAAAGTTAATTTTTATTTTGGTGTTTTTGAATTTATTGATTTAGAATACATTTCAGAAACAATTTGAAATACAACTTCTATTGCAAAAATTCTTATAAATATCTTATCTACGAAACTCTTTAAGGTTTGGTATTGATGAACTGCCTAACAAATCACATAAATTTACGAAGTACATCTTTTATGAAAAATCTGATATATTGTATTTCATTCTTACAAAGAAAGTACTCTATGCGTAAAAAAATTAAATTTCGTTAAAACTCTGACAAAAAAGTGGTTTTCATAATGTTTATTTAGTAGCGAAAATAGTTTTCTCAAACATTAAACTATAATTTATGGAATTCTCTCATTTCAAATTTAGTTAATATATTATGCATACTGGGTTTTTCTAATTTATAATAATTTTACATCCTTTATATTTACATACGAATGTTTTTAGGAATACCTTTCATTCAAAACGAGTGTTTCCAACGTTTCCGCTTTTCCCGTTCTAGTAATCCAGGTTGGTCATTTGTTTATTTTAGCACACCGTATCTAGATGTTTGGTGTACAATCCCGTTAACTGCTTTTCCTTTTCTTGATACTATACATTTTTTGTTTACTTCTGTGGAAACTATTTGCCATTGTTGTTTTTGTAACACTACAAGTAAATTTGACCAAATTTGACAACACATCACTGTGGATTATAAAACACTATTTTTAGTATTTGCAAGCGATTAGGGCGGACTTCAATTTAATTATAAACCAAAAGTTACACAAATAAATTTTTATTTTTCATCAAACAATCTGTTGTAATGATACAATCTTTTCGTCCTAATATCACAAGAAAAATTTTGGCGTTTAGTTATATCACTGCTGGAAAAAATTATATTTTCCCCATGTTTTGACATTTATCACTTGGTGATGAATAACGCTACTGAATGGCTAGGCGTAGAAAAAAGGTTTTTCACAGTTCACAGTTAAAACATATTACTTATATTAATAATACCTTAAGGTGACAAACGTAAGACGAGAACAAATAAATTACCATGACCGTTTTGTCATAGTCTTCGAAAATGCACACTGATAATTATTATGAATATTTAAATATTATAAAATGTGTTATAATTTGTNTTTAAATATTATAAAATGTGTTATAATTTGTCAGATCTTTAAAATTTGGAGAATATTTTTGAATGATTTTTTTATTTATGACGGAAAGCTGTAATTTATATCAACATATAAAACAGCAATTTATTCAAATTATGGATATATAGGTACGAAAATGTTCGTATTTTCTTACGTAAATTTAAACAATTTATGCTCGGTTTAAAAATTGAGCACGTCTGTCGATGTGTTATAAAACAAAAAATAAATAAATAAAATACACTGATTACACCGATTTCCTGAATAAAATTTTACTTGTACATTTTCGACCGTGTTCAGAAATGTCAATTGAAATTTGAGAAAGCAGTGATGTAAACATGCCTACTTATTATTATACCAGAAGAGTATTTGATTTAAGTAGTACAGGTTAATTTTTTTTCTATTTTGAACGTTTTGTTTTCACTTACCGAAAGAGATATATAAGTTCAGGTCACGCATTAATATGTTGATGATAATGGGAGTAATGCAAAATAAAGATAAAGCAGCAACAGAATGTAATGAAAGAGGAAACTGGAATATGTCGAGATAAGACAATTGTGAACGGCAACGTTCGTCACGTTTTCTAAATGTAAAAACCCGCGTTTGACGTCACTGTATATTAAGCCCGGTTTCACGTGGTGGGGAAATAACGGCCTAACCAAAATTTACGTAATATTCCGTAGCATCTAATTTTTAAAATTCTCGACATATTTACCTGCACACAACCAAAAATAGTTTATTTCGTTTATTTAAGAGCACTCATGCATACCACCAAAAAGGGATACTTGGAACACTGAAAGTACCCTGGGAGTATTTTCAGGGATATTTGTTTGTGCAAGTGGCAGTCCTGAAGTTGAATAACGCAGTTTCGTTAAACTGATTACCGGCTGTTATTTATCGTGTTTGATGTTTTATTTTACTGAGAGTTGCATGTGTAAACAGCATTTCTTTTAAATTGTAGCACGTCATCTCAAGTGTGGCAAGTTACCCCAGTTGACGGTGTTCCTCTTCTCGTGAACACAGCGGATATCGATTGTCAGTTTTCCTATGCATAGTCTCCGGAAGTTTTATAGCTGCAGCGCTCTTCCAGACGAGGGGCGGGAATTCTTTCCTCCGAGTTATGTCGGCGCGGAAACTTACCCTCCCGTGTTTCCCAGAAGCCGCTGCAATATTTCCACATCCATCTGACAGTCCGCTAGGAGCGCCTGTGCCCCATTTCTTTCCTCGGCTTCCAGCCGTAATAAAGTTCTGATTGCGATATCCCCTCACCCCTTTTCCTACCACTTCTGTTCCGTCCCTGCCAGCCCCCCCTTTTTCGCGCATCCGTGAAAACCACAAATGAGAGACGCTCCATTTACAACTCAATCAAAACTTTTCACCTCAGTGTAATTTCTTATTTCCACTCCCCGACCAACTTCCTTCTTCCTCCTTGCACCTTTTATTTGACAACTGCGTTTCGTTCTGCTCTATCTGCGGTGTTTGAATATGAAATGCGCTGAAGAACTTGCAATTTAAAAAAAAACAGGGGTTGACAATGTTTTAACTCAGATGTATAGTTTAATGTTCCAGTTTTATTCTCAGTGGGTCATTTCGTAATTATCCTTCTATTTTACTTATACAATTTTGCACAGTGTTAATCGAAAAACCCCGAGAGTCAGTAAAAATATATTTTTGGACTCAATATCATAGGATGTATGTGTGATTATGGCTTTAATTAAACTTGTACAATCTACGTACTTGCGACAAAATATGGAATTAAATTTTTAAGTGAGATATAACCAACGCGATGTGAATACCAACAAACATTAGCGTCGGTCATAAATATTTAATTGGCTTAAAAGTACATGGTCCCGATTTGTTTTTCCTTTTCGAGGCACTGCGATATATTACGTGACATTCTTACAGGAATTACAGAACATGGAATTGTTTTGATTTTTTTGAAGTGATTTTAAATTTGCCATTTTTTCGTGATTTAGATATCGTTAAAGAAATTATGGTTATAGTAACAGTAATGCATTAGAAGTCTGGCTTATGTTCTTCTAATATGGTGAACTCCCATTAAAAGAATTAACTACTTACAATGTTCCAACTAAAAATGCGTTGTTCAAAATATGTATACTAAAATGTAGTGTTATTTACTTTTTTCACTTTTAAAAGAAAAGTATCCTGCATAGAAATTAGGGGAAAAAAAATGGCTTTTGACTAAAAATGTTTAGTTCAATTATGCAGAAATACTCTTCGTAAAATTTTCTAAGAACTTGAATGTCATTCAGTGCTCACTAACTACACAGTTCAGTTCATTTGTCATTTTACTGAAATTCTGTTATCATGTGTTAATGTGTTGACGTGAGTGTAATGAAATATCATTTTCATAATAAATTTTATCTACTTTACCATAAAAAAACGATACTTGCAGGCCAATTACTTTAGTATAATAGGCCTGAGAAGAGAGTTGTATTAGATCCGTAGCAAGGTGTAGCTTTTTTTGTAAGCTACTAAGTACTTGGCGAAGTGTAGGAGGTTTTTCCACATCTGCCTTACTGTGCGCCGGCGCGTGGCCACCTAACTTAACCTTCCACCTAACGTAACCCCTAGTTGTCAACTGGCTGCAGACTAGGCTAGGTTATATTTTGTTAATCGTTGTTAATATAGTGTGTGTGAGTGGCAGTGTTCTGTGTATTACCGTACGGCTAAATATGGCAAAATCATTGCCTAAGAAAAGACTGTACAGTGATGACTATATTAAGTATGGATTTTCATACCTAGAGAGAAAGGAAGCCATTTACCACAGTGCATTATTTGTCACGTTGTTCTGAGTAACGATGCAATGCGGCCAGGTCGCTTGGAACGTCATTTGACAACCAACCACCCCGCCCTGATAGGCAAGCCAGCTGAGTTTTTTGTTACCAAGAAAAGCTCATTAACACGGATGAAACTGGATTCAACTGGAAGTTTTCATATGGAAAATGGAAAGGCCATTGGAGCTTCTTTTAAGATCTCCTTCCTAATTGCAAAATACAAGAAACCACATACTATTGGTTAGTCCCTTATAAAACCATGTTTACTAACAGCTTGTAGTACTGTTCTTGGTGGAGAAAGTTGTAATGAGGTTTTAAAAATATCTTTGTCAAAAGACATAGTAAAACGCAGAATTGATAAATTGGCTGAAGATTTGGAAAATTAAGTAATAAAAAAGCTGAATAAATCCCCGTTTTTTTCATTGCAATGTGATAAAACAACTGACATTTCTAAGCACTCTCAGTTATTATTTTACTGCAGGTTCATTGGCGGGAAACAGTTCATGGAGTAAATATTATTTTTTCAAACTCTACAAACTACAACAAAGGCAGTTGATGTATTTTCTGCCTTATGTGGCTTTTTGGCAGCAAATAATCTTCCTTGGGAGAACGTCATTGGGATATGTACTGATGGGGCCCAAGCTATGACAGGATGCCGATCTGGATTCATTGAACTGGCAAAACAAAAGAACCCAAACATAATTGATTCTCACTGCATCATTCACAGGCAGGCTCTGGCTTGTAAGACTCTGCCTGAATTACTTAATACTGCGTTGAACTTGGCAATTAAAATAGTCAAATGTGTCAAATCTAGCTCTCTTAAAACTAGACTTTTTGAGGTTTTGTGCCAAGAGTTGAACAGCGACCAACAAACTCTTCTGTACCACACAGAAGTACGTTGACTCTTTAAAGGCAACATGCTATCTAGGCTGTTCAATTTTAAATCCGAAGTTGAGATATTTTTGATGAGTTCCAGTAGAGAAGACCTATACATCCAGTTTACAGAAGATAAATTTTTTTTTTTTACTTAGCATATTTGTCTGAATTCTTCGAATCAGTCGACGTACTTAACTTGAAGTTACAAGAACAGAGAAATATTCTGAAGACATACGATGCATTTAAAGGGTTTCTTGGTAAAAATTTCTCTGTGCCAACGCCATCTTCAGAGTTTAGAACCTAACTTTTCATCATTTCCAAGGCTCAATGAACTTCTCGATGATACTCAAAGTGTTCAATTATATTTCAAAGACAATTTGAAGGACTTCATTTTAACACATTTGGCTTCTTTGAAAATCGAAATAGGAGACTATTTACCAGACATTTGTTCAGGAAACTGGCAGTTTAAATTGGTTTTCATCAACCTATCTGTGTGAGGCAGGATTTTCGACACTAGCTGTTATAAAATCTAAATATCGAGCACGATTAGACGTTCAAAATTATTTGACGTGAGCATTGTAACAATTGCAACCTAACATAAACAAACTTGTGAAAGACAAACAGTGCAAGCCGTCTCATTAATTTGGTCGGGTAACAAATGATTAAAATACCAAACATATTTATAATTACAACTAATTAATAAATTAGTGAATACACTCTTTTAACATTATATATGTATTAAAATACAAAATGTTACTTTCAAACAGTTTTTTTAATGCATGTATAATAATATAGCTAATGTTAAAATACTTGAATTTTAATGTAACCTATAGCAGCACTATAAGGATAAGTTCAAATTTTAATTTTAACTAATGTAAAACAAAATATTTTCAATAAAAAGGGGGGGGAGGCGTGACCACACATATTATTTAAAAGGGGGGCATGGACTTTAAAAGGTTGAGAACCCCTGGTTTATAACATTACACCCTTTGTAGCCGATGAATAGCAATGATGAGCTCAGGTGGGATTTAATTAAATAAAATTAATAATTTCGAAATTTTTGATAATAGCGGTTAACTGGTTAACAAACCCATATTTTCTAGCCGATTTTTAACAGAAACACGTTCCTCATGTGTAATATATGTGTTGACATTATTTTTCCCTTCATGTGTTTGACACACCCATCCTAGTGGGTGCTTCGATAATAATATAATTTGCCAGGTCCAGTCACTTCGCACATTTACCTTTTCATACAAATTTTATTAAATTTCGATGACATAGTTTTGTTTCCTTGACTTAATTTCATATTTTACTTCAGATAACATTTTCAGACATCATCAACTAAATAAACGTATTTCTTAATTTTCTTTCCATCGTCAATAACTGGTTCTGTTTCAACTCCGTTTTCTCTAGATGTTGTGANTGCATATATATATATATATATATATATATATAATTATCTGCGTCTTTCTCGAGACGTTTACGTGATGTACCTTATACACAAAAAACGTCAAATCGGTTGGTGTTGATAAAAATTATGGGTAAAATGAGAATAAACTGAAGGACAAGCACCTTTGATTACAGCGGTTACCTTTTTCCTCTGGTTCTTGGAGAAATTAATTTCCCAACAGTTCGAAAAATCTGTGTTCTGCTTACTCAAGCGAAGGGAAAGCCATTGCCGAAAAATTACAGCTATTGATAAAAACTAAATATTCTTTATACTAATGTTTTGACCACGCAAACGACGTTCAGTAAAATTACTTGAAATTTAATAGTACCTGTAGAAGAATGCATAATGCTTAATTCCATGATCGTGTAAAAATACGACGCAAATTTTCCTTATTTTAGATACGATATAATACCGCTGAAAAGGGAATGAAGTGCTTTTATTCCATATAATTTTATTAGTTATAAAACATTATACTAAATTTCTGCTAGCATGATAGATGGACGAATGTTTTTTCTGACCGAAACGTTTGTTAATTTTTTTTTTGCGAAACATGGGTTTTTTTTTCAGCCAGACCACAGAAAATAATTTACTATAGTT
Source organism: Clitarchus hookeri (assembly GCA_002778355.1). Classification (NCBI taxonomy): domain Eukaryota; kingdom Metazoa; phylum Arthropoda; class Insecta; order Phasmatodea; family Phasmatidae; genus Clitarchus; species Clitarchus hookeri. The sequence goes on from NQII01004183.1 coordinate 97,684, forward strand.
TGTATTAAAAAATTTGCTAGCTTGTCAATTGGTGCCCACATGAACATTTGTGTTTGTGTTATACAGCTTGTGCTATGAACGCATAAGCTTTCACTCGTGTGTGGAGAACATGCACAAGTTATACTTTATTATTCGCGTATTTTCATCCCACTACGCTTAACAGTAAGACGTTCGCTAAAATGTTAGGAGTGTGCCATCTGTATACCCTATTTTGCGAAGTGCTTGCTTATCCTGCCCTTGAATATATTAACAAAACTAGTCAGTTTACTAGAACTTTCAACACCACGAATAAGTAGCCTTTTCTTTTGGATTAACATCTTCATGTTTTACTGATTATTATAATAACATAACACTTCCTGCTTTTACCTGATGCGCTGGAATAACTGTAGCCTATGTCGCATAGTGTGGTGCATTGTTCTGTCATTAACGAACCAAGCAGCATTAGTTATTTCGTGGTAAATATAGGGTGAAGTTTCATAATACTCTGCGTTTATATACAGTAGACCTGGGCTACTTTCCACCAGCTGGGGTAACTTTACACCACTCAATATTTATGTTTTTGTGCCATCTGGCGAAGAAACAAAGGACTGTATTTAGGTATTTTAAATTGTTTATGCTTTCTACACAGGGAATGTTTGCTACCCATGAGATATATGACTGCAAAAAAAAACATTTATAGTGGTGCAAAGTTACCCCAGCAGGAACAAAGTAACCTCAGTTTACGGTGCGCAGTATAGCCAAATTTTATTTCTCAAAGAGCAAGAGAAATAAATATGACTATTAATACGCTTGTTGCTTGCAGTTAGTATGTTTCTACCCAATTTTTTTACTGCATTCACCGAAGCAAATGATACCTCTTCTAAGAATTCTGAATTGCATTTTCACCTATTCAGAATACGTCCTCGGTTCTGCAAGATGTGTATGATACAAAAAAACAACGTTTCTCAAAGAAATGAGAGTGAAAGGGCGAAGTTACAGTCCCTTGCTCACAAAGTCATTGTATGAAGCTCAGAGAAGTCGGACGTTATTGGCGTCTGAAAGGACGAGGTCTCCAGTTGGATGCTTCCCCGAAAGGCAATGGAAAATTCCCCCGTGTTCAAGCCGGTGTAAGGCAAAATACCCATTCCCTTTGCGAAATCCTATGTTATAAGTGAATCCTATTTAGGTTGTAGCGAAATGTGTACCAGTCAAGAAAATTTTTAATTGCATCATTTCGCATTTTTTGATATATATTTTTTAAAGGTTGTGTAAAAGTAATAGTTGGAACTCAAGTTTTTAGTAAAACCACTGAGAAAAACCGTACAAGAAAACCTTGATAACCATAATGAAGGGAGTGTTAACCTCTTATTATCATACTTGAGTCGGGAAATATACAATAGCGATGATACGCGTTGAGTCTATGTATACAGATGTTTGGAGAAATGTTATGAAATAGTACAAAATGATGCAATATTACCTCTAAAGTTTTGGAATTTATTTAAATTTTTTTATATTGTTATATATTAAAACATTAAACTGTTAACTTTAATTATAAATTTACTGTTATTTGAAAAGAAATGTTTATAATTTTCAAAAGTAGAAAAATTTTCTTACCGATAATATTGTGCACATACTACTAACNATTTGAAAAGAAATGTTTATAATTTTCAAAAGTAGAAAAATTTTCTTACCGATAATATTGTGCACATACTACTAACTTATAAAATTTAGTAGTATGTGCACAATATTATTCCTCAAACAATAAAATGAAAATATAGTCAGAATAATATATAGNTTATAAAATTTAGTAGTATGTGCACAATATTATTCCTCAAACAATAAAATGAAAATATAGTCAGAATAATATATAGAATTGCGAAATAACACTATTACTTTAAATTAGCATATATACCTACAAAATATGATAATGAATTCCGCTTCAATCTATTGCTATTAGGAGACGTAATTTTGGTTGGCCTTACAGTGAAAAGAGCGGTTTTACGACGAAGCCTGTTTATTATGGTCAATAAAACTATTTCAAATATGAGTGGATGTTTGTATAGATCTGCTGATTACAAGTATTTATAATCATTTAATTCAGATGTGAAATTGTTAACCAACATACATTCAGTAATTCACCCATAGTAAGTAATGCTGTAATGACGGAACCCANTTCAGATGTGAAATTGTTAACCAACATACATTCAGTAATTCACCCATAGTAAGTAATGCTGTAATGACGGAACCCAATTTTCGCTCCAAATGAATAGCCCATTAGACTAATGGTGAATGATTGATTCATTTCATGGCGATAAAGTAACTAAGTGCATTTTGACCACTGTTATTTGGATCATGTGGCCTTTGATTGATTGGTAAGAGTTTCGTGGCGAGATCAATCGCACATGTAGAAGGAAAATAGGGTAGAGGGCTAATTAGAGCTGCCCAGTAGGCAACCTTCGTGTTACGACAGATAACGGTTTTTTTTCTGCTAATGTCTCTATAAATAAACTTTGATAAGGTTAGAACTCTGTTTATATAATTAGGTCTTTTGAGATGTCTCTTCACTTTCCTTAATCTAGTTTAAATGCGATTGGAATATATTTAAAAAAGTCAAAGTATTTTATTCGTATATAAGTGAGTGTCAATTGAAAATCCAGGTAGTAACCAAGTATCGTCAATATGGTTGACCGTGTGACTTTAAAAGCTGTACTAGGGACTGGCAAGTCAATTTTTAAAACGTACAGAGAAGACGAAAACTGGAAATCCAGACTAAGATATCAAGGCGTTTGAAAAGGAATTGGAATAAGAATGAAGGCAGTAATCTCTTTGGAGCATCTGGAGACTGCGTATTACCAAATGCTGTTTTCATACTGCGCATTGAAAAATGGCAAGCTCACAATATCACTGGCAAAATAGAACATGTATTGCAGAAATTATTATCTTATCAACCTACTTCGTTTCGAAAAATCTGTGCATCGGTGGCAAAGGCCAGTATGTACATTTTACAAACCGGGAGGTTTCGAAATCGTTTTATTATGTTTCTCACGCTGTCTTCTGAGGTGCAACGCACTGTCCCCATGCACGGTATAACAGCAGATTTTGCCTGTAAGAAACGGCACTATGTGCCATCATGGTACCCTAAGAAAACACGCCGGCAAGCGGCATCGTCCAGCACGATTCCCACGTACGAAAATCCGGAGGTGAACCCACCGGGGATCGAACCCGGACGCCGTTGTGGGAGGCGAGTGCCCTGGTTACCACGCCAACGCCGTCCCGTTACTCGTTACTTCGTCCGGGAGATTTGAAGCTGTCCTGCGACATCGGGCATGATCTTGCTTCTTTTTGCAAAGTAATTGAGGTTATGTAATACGACTGCCCTGCAATAGCCTTCCCAGCTTCAACAAAAGTATTGAAGAAAACGAAGAAATTTTTATTACACACACTGTTAAAAATCCCCATATACATTCACGGAAAAAATAAAAGGAAATCTAACAGTTAATGTGCGGGAACACGCTCCGTAATAACGATAAACGGAAATGACCCGCGCGCATACAAAATACAAAGCTTCTCCGGATTTCTCTCTCGATATCCTCTTTGGATTTCGGAATCGAAACACTGCCCGGGGCCAGACAAAGCGTTCTTCGCCACTAAAACCACAACATAATTTACCAGCGGCAGTTATGTTAATCTTGCCACTTAAAATTGTTTCTACAGACATCGTACTGCAGCACCAGCGGAACAATTTACAAAGTGTTATAATAAGATAAATAAAATACGTTTACAAGTAATTTTTTCCAGCACTTGAATACCATAAGCTCGTCTTGAATATTTTACTGAGGCCATGTTACGTGTGGCATATTTTGTTACACGCTGTTCGAGGTAAACTGAGCACTTCTGAAAGCCCTTATCAGTTTGCTAATTATTGCACCCACATGCATTAAAGTAACAGAACGCAAAATAAATGATTTCACTATTCGCAAACATTTACCTAAGAATTTAATTCACCTTTAAATCATGTAACTATTTCTCTTCCGCCGTTACCTGCAATACTGGGCGTATGCCAGTCAGTATGCCCGTCATCATATATGCAGGTAAAGGCAGCATCATTTTTCAANACTTTTAAACCCGACAACGGAATTTCGCCACTCTACTTCCGCAGATATTATCTAATAAGGGCAATAGACTTGAATAGTTTTAATTCACGCTGAGTACTTATTTTAAAAATGGTGACTGTTTTTAAATAAAGAGCAATATGTAATATCTCGGCAACCATTTAACCGAATTAAACCAACGTTGGGACGTTGACAGTTCATGATGTATGCACTGAATTTAGAAACCGATAATGTCATCGATCCGCTATTTTGACAGATCGTGCAAACTGAAGAAAATGAAGATTTTATATTATATCTGGAACTATGAAAACGATTTTAATACAAATTCGGTACGTTTAAAATGCATGGTGTATGCATTGAATTTAAATGTGATAATGTTATTAATACCTACTCCAGTATTAAAAATAGTGCAACATGAAAAATAAATTTTTTAGGTCATATCTCTGTAATTAAATAACCGATCCATACCAAATTTTGCATGTGATTAACACTATTCTAGGTCATTATTATATCTGTAATTTAAATAGATAAGGCAATTATGTTCAAAATGGCGGCTATATAAACCTTTTGCACTATACCCACGAATCCATGTAACAAATTTTTAACTTATCTTTGTACCGTATGCTGTCAGTATACGTTACAATCATCAAATATGGCTTCCAAAACCATGTTTGGTCCACAATTATATAAGATAGTGTCACACGAATAAATCTAATTTTTTTCTAACTATGGAAGCAATCAACAAATTTCTTCCAAATTTGACAAACAAGTATTTCTACTGTAGGCCATGCAAACTTTTATATTTTAGTGCGCCAGACAATTATTTTCAAAATGACGGGAAAAAAAAAACTTTAAGTATTCTATATCTACGAAAAAAATAAACCGATTTCAAATTCACTTTGTATGCTGTCAGTATCCTTTAAAACAATAATATTTTGTTACACAGGGCCTTTTATATCTGCCATTTTGTAATGTATTACGACATGAATAAATTAAGTTTTGTCCTCTCGGGAAACAATCAACCCATTTCTACCAAATTCTCCATATAATACAGTAGGTCATATAAAAGGAAATGTTTTAAGTAGGTCTGANCAATCAACCCATTTCTACCAAATTCTCCATATAATACAGTAGGTCATATAAAAGGAAATGTTTTAAGTAGGTCTGATGTTTCTTTTTCAAATATGGCAACCATATACACAATTTATTTAGTTTTCTGTATGTACGAAATAACGATACTAATTTCATCTTAACTTTGTGTACTGGCAGTATCTATTACAGCAATCAATCAAATATGTCTACACAAAGTTTTTTTTGTCCGTTATTTAGTAAGATAGTGCCAATTAAATAAATAAAGATTTGGTTATATCTCTGGAAGAAATCAACAAATTCCAAGGTAAGGTTTCAAACAGGTGTCATGGTAGAACGCCATACAAATGTATAGGCTACTAGCTAACCCTGCCACGCATTGCTGTGGCATAGAAGATTTTGGTTCTATTCATTTCTGTGAAATTAATTTAAAGAAGTATATGTATTTTGAAAATCTTTATTATTGAAGTACTTGTTTGTATACAATGTTTTTAGTTTTACCATCTTCCGCGCGTAGGAATAAGTTGTGTGGTTTTCCTACTCTAGAACACGACACATACAATTGGCCGTGCGAAAAACATTCTGTTTCTAAATCTATTCCGCACATTTACAATGACTGCCCTTGAGCTTTATTTACTGTCATTGCAAATGCCAATCTGACTGGAAACTGTGTTCTTTTGAAGTGAAAGGGAATTTCTGATGGAATAAATATAATTCTGGGAAGAAGTACATCTTCTCCTTTGAAAGTACCTTTCAAGATGGTAGCTTCTATATTATCGCCCATATTTTTTTTTATTGCAAGGCGTGTGACGTTGCAAAGTTTTGGTGGATTATGTTACGAAGTAAAAGGAATGGCACTCCTATTTCCAATTTTAATATATGTGGAGGCAATCCTGGAACATCAAGCGAATTTAGAAATTCTGGCGGANTTCTTTTGAAGTGAAAGGGAATTTCTGATGGAATAAATATAATTCTGGGAAGAAGTACATCTTCTCCTTTGAAAGCGCCTTTCAAGATGGTAGCTTCTATATTATTGCCCATATTTTTTTTTTATTGCAAAGCGTGTGACGTTGCAAAGTTTTGGTGGATTATGTTACGAAGTAAAAGGACTGGCACTCCTATTTCCAATTTTAATATATGTGGAGGCAATCCTGGAACATCAAGCGAATTTAGAAATTCTGGCGGATAATTTACCGCTTCATTTTCGTGTAACGTTACATCCACAGATTTTTATGTGACATGATCGCTTGCCAATAAGTATCGACATTTATATTTGTATCGACATGTCGAGTATTACCGTACTTATAAGTATCTATATATCGATTTATCTTTTAATATAGATAGATATATCTGTTTCTAGGTTGCGACTTTACATTGTTGACATTGCAATGTTTTTGTTGCATTGTTGAGTAAGGCACTTTCTGACGCGAAAACATGGTAAAAATGAGCTTTTGCAGATTTTAGTACCTTTGCAGGTAATACAGATAAAAAAGAAACGTGTACAAACATTCGTGGGAACGAAAGGAAGGTTTATAAAAAAAAATTAAAATCGGTTGATTTTTTTGGAAGTAACGCGTGTCCGAACAAACGGACACAAGGTTTTTATATATATAGAAGATATATATATAATATATATATGTGTGTGTTTAAAGATTACCAGATGCTTTTTTTTTTTCAAAATAGAGCAAATATAGACATTTTAACACATTATTCTTTATCTACAAAACAATGAAACCAATTTTAACTTAACATCATATTCTGTTATAATTTATGCAAGCATAAGTTGAGCGAATGCATAAACTCATTTGTCCACCATTTTGGAAGTTAGTACTACATGTAAAAATAAGCTCTCTTTTCCTATCTTGGGATGCAATAAACTGATACCCAGCCAATTCAGGCTACATGTTAGACTTATGTAGTCCATCTAAATTTATATTACTTAGGGAGGTGGCCACAAATTTTCGGAAAAATTATCATTTAAATATTTTATGTAAGTATGCCACATATCGCAGCAATTTTGACCGACTTTAATTGATAGCAGTCTTTATGANCATTTAAATATTTTATGTAAGTATGCCACATATCGCAGCAATTTTGACCGACTTTAATTGATAGCAGTCTTTATGACAATAATACAATGTGCCAATGCATCACAGTTTAGTTCTCCATTAATGAAGATAGCACTACATGTGTAAATGGAGCTCGCATGTTTTAATGTCCGGTACCAATCAACCAATTTCCACCGCCAAGATCGAGGTTTGTCTGGCTGCATTTATATTATGGCTGCCATTCAAATAATTTAGATAAATTTGTCATATAATTAACAATTTAACCAATTTCAATGAAACTTTGTATACTTAAAGTATATATTAGAATAAGCATGAAATGCCACTTTTTGCAAGATATTGCCAAGTGATAAAATTTAACAGTTATGCTATATCTCGGGAACCAATTTCTACCAAATATTTCACACAAATAGTACTACAGAAAGCCATGTAACCTTACATAATTAAGTATTTCAGAAATAATTTTTCCAAAATGATGGATTATAAATAACTTAAATACGTTTCTCACGTGTATTCTGTAATTTAACAATTTTCAACCACTTTTTTTGGCCTTTTTATAGGTTAGCACCAAATGTGAAACTAAATCTATNTTCTGTAATTTAACAATTTTCAACCACTTTTTTTGGCCTTTTTATAGGTTAGCACCAAATGTGAAACTAAATCTATTATTACACATTTCGGGAACGAGTCAACCAATTTTCACCAAAGTCTGCAGACAATTAGTGCTACGGTAAGCCATGTGAACTAACACAATTTTAGTGATTCGCACACGTGTTTTCAAAATGATGTCCCTGTTAATATTTGAAGTAGGTAAACACATTCTACCAAAAAGTTACACTGAAAAAAAACCGAAAAGTTGATGCTTTGGATGCTACCTCCGTATAGCATCTGGTTGCATGCCATCTTATTGTACGAGGCGTTCTGTAATCGACCCCCAGGTAAGGAAAATGTGTTTTTGTAATTGTTTTCTCTAGTACTGCATGTGTTTCTGGCTGCAACTCTAATCACATCGCTATCGAAGTGACCTCATGAACCACCTATCGTCTAACGATTTAAGAACCTTATCAAAGTTGTTTGCATAAGTGTAGAGGAACGTAGGTTCACTAGTTATATCCATAGTTTCTTGTTTTCTGTTATCATCGAAACTGGCGGATTGACAAACGCTAATTAACTAATTGACCCCTTGTGGTTTTTGACCAATACTAAAGTTAAATACTCACGCTTTTGAATTTTCCAAAGCAAGAAAATATGAATAAGTTTTTCGATGTATACTTCTAAAAGTAAGTTATTGCATTAAAAAAATTATTTTCTGTTAATATTGTTGCTGTGTAACAGCTGCAGTGTTTTTTTTTCTGTGCTGATTGTAGACGAGTAACCTTACACTGATAAATAATTTCCTCAACACTTAAGTTGTTGCACCTCAGTCATAGTAACCGGGTATAGTAAATGTTTAATTCTACTAGTACGTACATTCGCCTCCCTGCGTCACCCTCACTTGTGGCTGACTCTTTGGTTTCTAGAAATTCAAGGTCTGCATCGTTTGTCAGTTGTATTTTCTTATTCATTCGCAACGGACACATTTAATATTTCGACTTGTCGTTATAACCGTGTGCGACCATTAGAGTTACATTTTCTTTTGCGCATCCCAGAAAATAAGACCGTGAGCGACAACTGGGGGGAAATATTTATACAGCCAGAGTTTGTAGTTCTTCGCTATTCTAGTGAACTTTTGATTATGTTTAATAATTGGAGTGTCATGACTGTAAATTTTTAAATGAAACTTCTAAGACGAAAGCGGTGAAAACTGTAATTGCGGAAATGCTCCTGAGAATTGCGTCTATTGGACCGAAAGTGAACGCAAAACTAATAGTAAAGAATCAGAAAGTGGAAATGACAGTGAACAAGACATCCAACCTGATACCATTTCTTATGGAAAATTTATTGTTACAATATGGAATGTACATAAANTTATAACCGTGTGCGACCATTAGAGTTACATTTTCTTTTGCGCATCCCAGAAAATAAGACCGTGAGCGACAACTGAGGGGACATATTTATACAGCCAGAGTTTGTAGTTCTTCGCTATTCTAGTGAACTTTTGATTATGTTTAATAATTGGAGTGTCATGACTGTAAATTTTTAAATGAAACTTCTAAGACGAAAGCGGTGAAAATTGTAATTGCGGAAATGCTCCTGAGAATTACGTCTATAGGACCGAAAGTGAACGCAAAACTAATAGTAAAGAATCAGAAAGTGGAATTGACAGTGAACAAGACATCCAACCTGATACCATTTCTTATGGAAAATTTATTGTTACAATATGGAATGTACATAAATCGAGACAACATATTCAGGAGAGGAAACCTTATATTATTGCACATTTAAAAGTGTAAGAAATAAAACACAGAATAAAAAAAATCTCTTCACTGCCAGAGTCTGCTTTATCTCGCAAATGCTCTATTTGATGAAATAGTGGACAGTATTAACATTTCAATTGCAATATTTCACGAAAACTTCAAACTCGAAAGAGGCACATTAGAAACAAACAAACAAAAGTTAATGAAAGTAATTTTCTGGTTGCTTGCTTTCGCAAAGGTGAACAAAAAAACGGTAATTTTACTGGGAATTTAGTTGTAAATTTACAAATGCTTGTAATATTTCAAACATTTTTCTAGTAAAACTAATTGTTTGAAAAATTACAAGGGCAGTGTTTGTAATAGACCTCAAGAAAGGTTTCTACTATACAAGTCCGTATCCACGAGATTCAGCAAAATGGCCGACACTCAATAACGAAAAATCGTAAATAGCTCTTTGTGCAAAAACTATGGGTGATGTAAAGTGAAGCTGCGATCAAAAATAAATGTATTGTGAGTTCAAATAACGTAAAACACTTATAACAATTCAAATAATCGATATAAAAAGACAATTTCAACAGAACGTGATCGTATTACTCTTTAACTGTTAATATTTTTCAGATACACAGAACTCTTAAATCGGCTCTCAACACCTCGTTGTTAAGAGCCGTCTAAATCTCTCAACTCAACAACAGATCCATTTAATGGAAACAAATTTATTCTTCATAATCCAAATAACTTCCGTAATATATTGTAGGTACTTGCATACATAACAAGCATGTGTCAAGTTGGCCACCTGGTTAAAGGTACATGCTAATAATACGAGGATAGAAGGTTGTGGGTTCTAGTCCCTGTGCTGGCAAGGTGTATGTTTTTATATCGGAAATTATATTTTGAAATATTTTTTTTTTAGTTACTCTATATTACTTCTTATTCACGTTTGTTTTCTAGAAGAAAAATGCATACATTTATGTAAACTTCTCAATAATGTTACTTGTAATACAAGGCTATCACTTGTAATATTACAAATATAAGTTTTGCAGATTTTGCAAGAAAACTGTTTGCAGTTTTACAAAGGATTTTCTTGGCAACTGGATGTCCAACGATTTTCCTTGTAAAAGTACAAAAATATTTTAGAATGTAATAAGAGCGGCTCACCTGACCTTGTCCGAAGTCATAGGCTACTGATGGCTAAGGCGTAGAGTAGTTTGGTGTAGCCAATCAAGAGATGTGTTTACTTTGTCTTTACTTTGCACTCTACATTTCAAGGAACCGAACAAAGGAGTAGAACGAAGGACACAGGATAAATTGGGCCGTAATAGATATATGTTTGATGAATTTGTAAGTCGTTGTGTTGAACACTTCACCATCGGCGAGTGTGTGACGGTGTATGCAATGATGGAACCATTACGAGACTTGTGTAGCTTCTGGTAATATACAGGTTGTTTGGGAATTCAATGTATTGATTTTAAGGCTTGGAAGGCAACACCAGGCTGATAATTATTTGCATATAATAACATGTGGTCGAAAACGCTTTCCCTGCTGTGATACAGGCGCTGAACGTACCGCAATATTCATGTTCTGACAGAGAACTGTTTTTTTCTGCCCATAACAATATAAAAAAAATCTGATATAAATTAAGATTAGANATTCATGTTCTGACAGAGAACTGTTTTTTTCTGCCCATAACAATATAAAAAAAATCTGATATAAATTAAGATTAGAACATTGTTTTTGGAAGTAGGTGTTTTGAGATATATGTACACTCCCCTTGACCTAGTTTTAATGCAATTATAATATATTTCAGTAAGTGCTGAGTGGCAAAATGTAAAGTTTTAAGATGAATCCCGCTTCAATCTGTCCTACAGCGATGGCCGCAAACGTGTTAGACGCTGCCGTGGTGACCGCAATCTGGCGGCCTGCATTGTGGAGCGGCGTAGAGGGACAAACGCCAAGTGTGATAGTTTGTGGCGCCATTGGATACTACATGCGATCTCGACTTTTACGTAATGATGGCAATCTGAACAGCAACCGCTACATCAGGGAGGTTTCAGAGCTAGAGATACTGCCCCTTCTTCAGGCATTTCCACATGCCATATTTCAGCAGGACAATGCCCGGCCACAAGTGGCGAGGAATGGGCAAGCCTTCTTTGATGAACGGTGGGTACTACTGCTTCCCTGGCCTGCACGTTCGCCTGACATGTCGCCCATCGGNGGCAAGCCTTCTTTGATGAACGGTGGGTACTACTGCTTCCCTGGCCTGCACGTTCGCCTGACATGTCGCCCATCGAACATGTCTGGAATATGGTTGGTCGGTGACTTTTTCGTTGCAGTCTTCCAGCAACCACTGTTGATGCTTTGTGGACANACATGTCTGGAATATGGTTGGTCGGTGACTTTTTCGTTGCAGTCTTCCAGCAACCACTGTTGATGCTTTGTGGACACTCATACAAACCGCGTGGAGGGCGATTCCCCAGGAGCCTATCCAGGTCCTATTTGATTCAATGCCACGAAGTTTAGAGGCTCCGATTGCAGCATGTGGGGGTTTTCCACCATACTGAATTCTCAAGGACAGAGATCATGTACAGTTCTGTAATCCTAATATATTTTTTTTCATGTACCTAATCTGAGGTGTGAAGTACATTTAAATTACATGTATCGTTCTTGGTGTTGCATTTTCCACAAACGTAAGTGTATAAACNTCTGAGGTGTGAAGTACATTTAAATTACATGTATCGTTCTTGGTGTTGCATTTTCCACAAACGTAAGTGTATAAACTAAATCTTTTCATTCTGTGTCGAAATGTGAGAAATATGCCTGCTCTTACTTTCCACTTTGTTTTTTCGGCATATGTGCGAAACTCACATTTCTNTGTCGAAATGTGAGAAATATGCCTGCTCTTACTTTCCACTTTGTTTTTTCGGCATATGTGCGAAACTCACATTTCTATCCAATAACGTTAGTCTTTGTACTTTACAAGTAGAATTAAAGATGTTTCTTTAACACTGCGTAGTTTTCAATATTTAAATTGCGTTCAGGTAAAATAAATAAGAAAAATGTATAAATTAACACAAAAGGCAGACAAATGCGCTTCGACAAAAAAAAACCTCAATTTCTGCTTGGAATGGCCATTTCTAAGGTTAGATAAATAAAACACCTCACAAAAATAATATAAGCTAAATACGATCAGAGAACTGACTATTAATTCGCGTGAGTCTCAAGACTTTAAACACATCTCAATACTGTATCGCCTGATACGATCTCAAAACGAGACATGAGAAACGACTATTAGAGAGGCCCTTAATGACCTATTCCTACCCCGCTCTTGCTTCTCTGAGCAACTTGCTCCATGTCTAATAACCTCATTTTTGACGAGATGTTAAGCCCTAAACTATCCACCCACGCAGTCGAATGATGCAGTACTGTTTTTTTTTANACCTCATTTTTGACGAGATGTTAAGCCCTAAACTATCCACCCACGCAGTCGAATGATGCAGTACTGTTTTTTTTTAATATTAAAAGTTTTCGGGTACTATATTCACACACGTTTTTAACAGTGAATATATAAAACAATGTANACCTCATTTTTGACGAGATGTTAAGCCCTAAACTATCCACCCACGCAGTCGAATGATGCAGTACTGTTTTTTTTTTAATATTAAAAGTTTTCGGGTACTATATTCACACACGTTTTTAACAGTGAATATATAAAACAATGTCCNGTTTTTTTTTAATATTAAAAGTTTTCGGGTACTATATTCACACACGTTTTTAACAGTGAATATATAAAACAATGTACCTGGACGATGTGCGTTTCGTTCCTGAATGAAAAACTGGAAATCTAGCACATGCTGTATAAAGTGCATCGGGTAATNCCTGGACGATGTGCGTTTCGTTCCTGAATGAAAAACTGGAAATCTAGCACATGCTGTATAAAGTGCATCGGGTAATTCTGCAGTGAACGCACTGTTACAACTTGCATCAGTTACTACATAAAAGAAGATCATTTAATTATGATAAGAGTTTTTTAGTGGTAATATTTCGTGTTTCACTATATATTTAGAATTAATGTAGTTACTTTCAAACTCAGTAGATACCTTAAAAATTACCATTTTAATTAATCTTACAGATGGCAGAACATTGTGTTTTGTACTATACGAAACANAGTAGATACCTTAAAAATTACCATTTTAATTAATCTTACAGATGGCAGAACATTGTGTTTTGTACTATACGAAACAAAATTATTCAAAACTTTAATATTTCACTTTTCAAGTTTAATGTTAGTCCGTGCAATCGTATGTATGATAAAAATTTTATCAACATTTACTAATTCTTGGGTTTAGCTCTATTTGTATAAGAGTTTGTATTAGGTTTACAACATTTTTATTAGTCTACAATTATTTCATAAATACTACATATTGTAATCTAATCAGAATTAATCGAATTTGCCTTTACNATTTTTATTAGTCTACAATTATTTCATAAATACTACATATTGTAATCTAATCAGAATTAATCGAATTTGCCTTTACCTTAATAAATGCAAGAAGCATTTCTCAACTTATTCAAAACAATACGTAGTAAAAGGATGAAATGATATTGTAATATTTATTCCAGGATATTTTTAAGACCAGGTAATTTTTGAGATCTGGACTGTGCACGACCAAATATGCCGAAAAATATAGCGCTATTAATAAAGATTCAAACAAACTCCCGGGTTCATGTTTTTTTTACAAACTTTTTACAATAAGTTCCGTTTAACCACGTGTGAAAGTGCTGGGGGATGAAACAGCGAAGAAAATGTTTTGTCATTAAAGTAACAGCGTTTGAAACGGGAACACATTCATGCCGTGGGAAAGAACAACAGAAGAAATAATTAAATTATATATCAGTTAGTTTCAACTTTGCGCTTGCAAGCGAGTTAAATCCGGAATAACAAACTTCACTTCCGTTCGTACTAAAAATTTATTTTATACTACATCAACGAAATCTGAGGTGTCCAAATTTCTAACAGCTAGCTTCATATTTGTTAAAACTGAAAATATGCTTTGGAGATGTGTAATTTTCTTACCCTAAACTGCTGGCAGCGATATGTATATATAAGTAATAAATATATTGCAAATATTTTTGGAAACTCATACTAGGTAAAAATGTCGTAAGTTACAAATTCTTAATCATATACAAACTATAAAGTGTGGGTTCCTTAAATCTAGTTTTCCCTTCCAATTAACAGCAACTGGTTACTCTCTCACCTCTCATTACACAAACGATCAGGCGGTATTCTTTATATGGCATTCTATCCAGAAATCTTCACAATGTTCTAAAATCNCTCTCATTACACAAACGATCAGGCGGTATTCTTTATATGGCATTCTATCCAGAAATCTTCACAATGTTCTAAAATCTAACTCGGCCATTCTCGTGGAAATGTTATTTTCCTCTTTCAATTTATTGTCCACAAAGGAAACTCTGCATGGCGTGTTTATTACGAGAAACGTACCTTCAAGTTAAAATGTGATTTTAAGAAATGTATGATTTTTCCAAGCTAGAATATAATATGCTGGTTGCGTAAATACGTATTTCTAGGGGACTGGCGATGATTCACCCAGCACATCTTTAGTTCAGATGTCAAGGCACCATGAATGTGTACTAGAAGAATAAAGTTATTTCATTTAGCGAAGTAAAGTAAATAACGGGTATAATTCCAGAGATTCTTTCTTGGAGTAAAAACAAGTTTAAGCAATTGTACTTAGANAAGTAAAGTAAATAACGGGTATAATTCCAGAGATTCTTTCTTGGAGTAAAAACAAGTTTAAGCAATTGTACTTAGAATCCTCTTTTATCCCTGGTGTAAACTGTTGCAGTACGGAAACTGCTTCGCTCCTTGCGTTGCTCGAAATTTTCCCGACAGCTTGGGACGCCGTGGAAAATTATTTCCCCACCCCTCTTATTCCGCTCGCAAAAAGAGTAAATCAAACCGTCAACCCTCGCAGCAGGGGCTCCGGCTCATTTATTTCCCGCTAAAAGACTGCAGGAGGAGGCTGGTGATAGTGCCTGGGGGGGGGGAGTTGGAGGGGCTGCTGCTGTCAAGAGGCTAAGGCACGCGTGCGAGTGCGAAAAGAGCTCCGAGCGCGGGGCGGTCACTGCAGATATAATTCAAGGTGCAAAGACAAAGACTCACCCCCCCCCCCTCCACACACATACCCCGAAACACCGTGTGTTGCCGCTCCTACACATTT
Source organism: Clitarchus hookeri (assembly GCA_002778355.1). Lineage (NCBI taxonomy): Eukaryota > Metazoa > Arthropoda > Insecta > Phasmatodea > Phasmatidae > Clitarchus > Clitarchus hookeri. The sequence goes on from NQII01004183.1 coordinate 113,526, forward strand.
ATCATTTCCGCTCGGAATTCCCTTCCGCTCGGCCGTAACTCAAAATGGCCACTGCTGACGCGAGGCGAAAATGTACGATCCAGGCTCGGGTAGCAAATTCACCACCCTACACCATTTCCCTCCCCCTCCTCCATCCTTTTCCCTGCAGTAGACCCTCTTTCGAAACGCCGCAAAGTATCTATTTTCGCTTTAATTTTGTTTACGGATCGTAATCTGCGATCGCCGTATGGGTCGAATCGTACGCGCCCCGTTGCTCGGGCCTAGCATCTCGTGCGGCTTTTAAAATTTACGATGTCANGCCGTATGGGTCGAATCGTACGCGCCCCGTTGCTCGGGCCTAGCATCTCGTGCGGCTTTTAAAATTTACGATGTCAGTTTATCGCGGAAAATTCCCAGGACATTCCGGTTTTTTTTAATATTAGAACACTGTTCTGCGCGCGACTAAAATACCGTTGTAAGAGCCACGTAAAGGTTGCATCATANGCCGTATGGGTCGAATCGTACGCGCCCCGTTGCTCGGGCCTAGCATCTCGTGCGGCTTTTAAAATTTACGATGTCGGTTTATCGCGGAAAATTCCCAGGACATTCCGGTTTTTTTTTAATATTAGAACACTGTTCTGCGCGCGACTAAAATACCGTTGTAAGAGCCACGTAAAGGTTGCATCATATACGGTAGCGGCTGAACAGCGGATGCCTATAAAGGAACAACATCGGATGGTGTGCGAAAAATAACCAAGTAGCAATCAGAGTCAACTTTTGGGGGTATATATATATATTGGATTATAAACTATTGTTTCCGGTAGAAATAAATGTTAGAATTTTACAAGTTTAACGGGTTGATATTTTTATATATTTTTTTGCACATTCCATTATTGCCGAGAAAAAAGGGGAAAGTGGGAGAAAAAATCTTACTGTGTAGAGAACATATGGTTAGAACTCATAAAATTATATCTTTAGCTCTGTTGGAAATGACATAAGATAGAGATTGAGCAGCAATAGTGGGGCTTGTTATGCGTACCCCGAGAAAACCCACCAACCAAAACCAATGTCCACCATTTTTCCCAAATTTCAAAATTGGAAGTAGGCTCACTCAAAATCGAGCTAGATTTGCAGTGGTGGTGAGCAAGTGCCATGGCCATTAAACCACCACGGCCCCACTAATTATAAAGTAAACTGAAATATACGCGTCCGTTTACCGGGACGGTAAATTTTTGAACAATGAAATGTAACAACAGTAGTGAATAATCTCTCAGAAGGAAACAAGCACTCCACGTTTGTCTGTNAATTTTTGAACAATGAAATGTAACAACAGTAGTGAATAATCTCTCAGAAGGAAACAAGCACTCCACGTTTGTCTGTGACTGCTTGCTCATTTATCTCGAATCAATGACAAAAATAAAGGAAATACGAAACAGTGAAAGAAATTTAAGAAGCTGCTACCCACTGGCGGGATACAATGTTATGAATTTCAGCCACTGAAATCAGTAAATTGCCACTGAATTCCAGAACAATTAACCAACTGATTTCGAGCCATTGAAATGTTTCGAATTTAAAGTATAATATTAATGCCATTAAAAATATACGAATTTTTTATGGTGAATAATAAATAGAAAATTGATTAATAGTCTTAGCGTCCTTGATGTTTCACACCTTTTTAAAATGGAGATTATTTAAATATTAACTGCCTGTTGTTGGGTGTGTAGTTGTTATTAGTTGGAAAATATATTCTTGTAACTGGTAAGTTTTAAATTCAATGTCATTGTAGTAAAATCTGACTTAAATACATAAATAATATCACGCAGTATATCGAACTGTAATTTTATGATATGTGCTCATTTCTTCACCTCTGACAAGAAGTTACATACAGTAGTCTAGTTGATAACACCTTGAACTGGAGATGTACAGAATACGAGTTAGAACCCTTCACCCATCAAGGAAATTTATACTTCATATAACGGAGTGAAACTTAATAAAAAATAATACGATTTTTTTTTTGTAAAAGGGTAAAATTTATTTTAAATACTGTTAACCAACGTTGGGAGAATAGAGTTCATTGGTTGGTATTATGCATGCAATAACATAACTTACTAGCACATAACTATCAACGAAACATGCTGGTAAACGACTGTACGAATACATTTCTGAAAGAAAAAACTCATTACTCTTAACAGTGCACACAAAAATATAAAATTATCTTGGACCAACGTTTCATTTCAGTTGGCAACCAACATAAAAGTAATGTTAGGCCAACGTAATCGCGAGTGACATTTCGGCGTTGGACGCAGGTAATAAGACAAAGTTGGCCCAACGGTAGAGCCAAACGCAGGGCCAACTTGGCACAACCACATTTTGCTACTGAGGAAGGAAAAAATAATTTCAATTTTGAAGAAAGTAAAATATATATTTTTATAATACTTCAATTATTTGAGTCCGACGTAAATGGAACGCCCATTGTGAGAGTAGTTTTTGTCAGTAAAATCATACCACATGCACTGTTTATAAATGTGTATACTGCGCCACAAAGCAAGTGAAATTTATTTTAATATGCACGAAAGAGCGCCNACATGCACTGTTTATAAATGTGTATACTGCGCCACAAAGCAAGTGAAATTTATTTTAATATGCACGAAAGAGCGCCACGATTACATTTAATGTGACGTTTGTTGTTTGATCAAGCGATGCTGGTGTTGGGTGGGGAGAGGGAAAGAGGGGAATGGGGAGATATAACGAGCAGAGCAGTAGGTTTCACAACATCAAACTTGAAATTACACAGAAAAAGAAAATTTTTAACAAAATAAATGCCCTTTTACTTTTTTATTATACTTATGGTTCCGGCCCGTTCTGACGTTTCTCTTTTATTGCTTCTCTCATTGTTAATGCTGTTTTAACTGTTATTTTCACTGTCACTATGCTGATCTACAAATTTTCAAAGATACTGGCGACAGCATTGCCTATTAATCCATTACATTTCCCGCATCTATTCTGAAGTTTCTTTACTTGTCTGCATTGCTTTTGACGATCTTCTTTAGTGATGTTTTGTATCGTTGAGTTTTTAAGTGAAAGAATTTCTGAAGGTAACTCATTTTCTTTATTAGCAGCGACTCATGATTTCACCAAACTCCAAATGCTCTCTATGGGATTCAGATCACAGTGGTATGGCAAAAAAGTTACAATTTTGAGTTCATATGCAATAGTTTCATCTTCTTAACAGTAATAATGTAATGCNAGTGGTATGGCAAAAAAGTTACAATTTTGAGTTCATATGCAATAGTTTCATCTTCTTAACAGTAATAATGTAATGCAAAAATGTTTATGATGAATACGCGTGTGCTACTACAAACAACAAATCGTTAGTAGAATCTTATAAACAGGAAGGAAATGAAATGATTTCGTTTTCATAGGCTTATGACTACATAAAAAAAAGCTAGAAAAGAGCTTCCAACAACTTTCATATTCCAGGAAATATAATCAGCAATAAATTATGTATAATACTAATATTAAAAAAACCAATAACTTACCAGTACATGGAGTAAGGTTCATCTGAAAATTTCACAAGAGTNAATTTTTGAACAATGAAATGTAACAACAGTAGTGAATAATCTCTCAGAAGGAAACAAGCACTCCACGTTTGTCTGCGACTGCTTGCTCATTTATCTCGAATCAATGACAAAAATAAAGGAAATACGAAACAGTGAAAGAAATTTAAGAAGCTGCTACCCACTGGCGGGATACAATGTTATGAATTTCAGCCACTGAAGTCAGTAAATTGCCACTGAATTCCAGAACCATTAACCAACTGATTTCGAGCCATTGAAATGTTTCGAATTTAAAGTATAATATTAATGCCATTAAAAATATATGAATTTTTTATGGTGAATAATAAATAGAAAAATGATTAATAGTCTTAGCGTCCTTGATGTTTCACACCTTTTTAAAATGGAAATTATTTAAATATTAACTGCCTGTTGTTGGGCGTGTAGTTGTTATTAGTTGGAAAATATATTCTTGTAACTGGTAAGTTTTAAATTCAATGTCATGGTAGTAAAATCTGACTTAAATACATAAATAATATCACGCAGTATATCGAACTGTAATTTTATGATATGTGCTCATTTCTTCACCTCTGACAAGAAGTTACATACAGTAGTCTAGTTGATAACACTNACTGTAATTTTATGATATGTGCTCATTTCTTCACCTCTGACAAGAAGTTACATACAGTAGTCTAGTTGATAACACTTTGAACTGGAGATGTACAGAATACCAGTTAGAACCCTTCACCCATCAAGGAAATTTATACTTCATATAACGGAGTGAAACTTAATAAAAAATAATACGATTNAGTTAGAACCCTTCACCCATCAAGGAAATTTATACTTCATATAACGGAGTGAAACTTAATAAAAAATAATACGATTTTTTTTTTGTAAAAGGGTAAAATTTATTTTAAATACTGTTAACCAACGTTGGGAGAATAGAGTTCATTGGTTGGTATTATGCATGCAATAACATAACTTGCTAGCACATAACTATCAACGAAACATGCTGGTAAACGACTGTACGAATACATTTCTGAAAGAAAAAACTCATTACTCTTAACAGTGCACACAAAAATATAAAATTATCTTGGACCAACGTTACATTTCAGTTGGCAACCAACATAAAAGTAATGTTAGGCCAACGTAATCGCGAGTGACATTTCGGCGTTGGACGCAGGTAATAAGACAAAGTTGGCCCAACGGTAGAGCCAAACGCAGGGCCAACTTGGCACAACCACATTTTGCTACTGAGGAAGGAAAAAATANAGTTGGCCCAACGGTAGAGCCAAACGCAGGGCCAACTTGGCACAACCACATTTTGCTACTGAGGAAGGAAAAAATTATTTCAATTTTGAAGAAAGTAAAATATATATTTTTATAATACTTCAATTATTTGAGTCCTACGTAAATGGAACGCCCATTGTGAGAGTAGTTTTTGTCAGTAAAATCATACTACATGCACTGTTTATAAATGTGTATACTGCGCCACAAAGCAAGTGAAATTTATTTTAATATGCACGAAAGAGCGCCACGATTACATTTAATGTGACGTTTGTTGTTTGATCAAGCGATGCTGGTGTTGGGTGGGGAGAGGGAAAGAGGGGAATGGGGAGATATAACGAGCAGAGCAGTAGGTTTCACAACATCAAACTTGAAATTACACAGAAAAAGAAAATTTTTAACAAAATAAATGCCCTTTTACTTTTTTATTATACTTATGGTTCCGGCCCGTTCTGACGTTTCTCTTTTATTGCTTCTCTCATTGTTAATGCTGTTTTAACTGTTATTTTCACTGTCACTATGCTGATCTACAAATTTTCAAAGATACTGGCGACAGCATTGCCTATTAATCCATTACATTTCCCGCATCTATTCTGAAGTTTCTTTACTTGTCTGCATTGCTTTTGACGATCTTCTTTAGTGATGTTTTGTATCGTTGAGTTTTTAAGTGAAAGAATTTCTGAAGGTAACTCATTTTCTTTATTAGCAGCGACTCATGATTTCACCAAACTCCAAATGCTCTCTATGGGATTCAGATCACAGTGGTATGGCAAAAAAGTTACAATTTTGAGTTCATATGCAATAGTTTCATCTTCTTAACAGTAATAATGTAATGCAAAAATGTTTATGATGAATACGCGTGTGCTTCTACAAACAACAAATCGTTAGTAGAATCTTATAAACAGGAAGGAAATGAAATGATTTCGTTTTCATAGGCTTATGACTACATAAAAAAAAGCTAGAATAGAGCTTCCAACAACTTTCATATTCCAGGAAATATAATCAGCAATAAATTACGTATAATACTAATATTAAAAAAACCAATAACTTACCAGTACATGGAGTAAGGTTCATCTGAAAATTTCACAAGAGTNGTATAATACTAATATTAAAAAAACCAATAACTTACCAGTACATGGAGTAAGGTTCATCTGAAAATTTCACAAGAGTAAGTAAGTGGGTACAGACACAGGATATATAGTATGTATACAGAACATGTCAAGATATTGTACCACAACAATAATTTATTGTAGGGAACCAACACTCGCAGGATGCTCTTAGTATGGTGTTGGACCACCTGCATCATGGAGGCAGGCGGCGATGCAGTAAGGCATGGACGCATACAGACATCGGGGGGAAGATCCTGCCACAGCTGGCGCCACTGACCCTCCAGATTCACCGCAGTTGCCGCTGGACGAAGATGCCGTCCAGTCAGTTCCCAAACGTTCTAGATGAGCGAGAGTTCAGGGGACCTTGCTGGCCAAGAATGCACGTTGACATCACGAAGGCAGGTCAGAGATACCCGTGCTGTGTGAGGAAATGTGGTTTCCTGTTGGGAAATGTGGTTGGAAGGTTACACCAGGAAAGGTAGTGCACATGGTCGCAGAATTGCCTCGGCATATCGCCCCGCTGTCATGGATCATTCAGTCACCACCAGTGGGTGTGGGAATCGTAGGAAATGGTACCCCACACCATGACACATCTGATTAGGTCGTTCTGCCTCTCTACACTGAAACGGCGTTGGCCACGGCGTCTCCAGACTCGAATTCGGATGTAGTTTGTGTCCAAAAAACAGGAACGCGATTCGTCACTAAACACCACTCATCGCCATTCCGCAAGATGCGGTGTGGCCCGTTCCCTGCAGAAGGTCCCAGGTGCTCGGTGATGCTCAGGTCATAATGTTAGATGTCGTAAGGGACGCCGCGACGACAGATCCCTCTCTGTTGCACTGACGCGTCACCTGCTGCCGTGATATATCCTTGGATGATGCGCAGTGACGCCTAAAGAGTGCTTACAGCCTGTCGCACAATGTAACTATCCCCCCTGCTGGTGGAGTCTCCTCGACGGGTGTGTGTATCCTCCTGCCCCCACTGCGTCCATCACCGACTCACGCTGTAGGCATAACGGTTCAACTGTCGAGCAATGCGCTGAATCGTCCAGCCTGCCTCGCGGGAGTCCGATGATGCGGCCTCTCTAAAACTCTTCCAGCTGGGCAAAGGATTGTTGAAAGCACCATCGGGACATGCTGCGTGTTCACTGAAGTTGGCTCTGTGACAAACACCACTCACGCTCTCACTAATGCTTCATTCGGTGTCTTAGAGCTATGAATGTTGGAGTGACATTTATGCCCGCTAGTGGCACATCCACGCAAGCAAACCGGAAATTAAACGCAAAAGGAATACATGCTGGGCTATGACGATACTGTGAAACTACCTTTGTTGTACTCAAACTATTCCTTCATTGTGATAGTTTATTTTTAGTAAATGAGTGTAAATAAACAGCGTTTAAGATTAGGTAAGGGTCTCTTTGCAGAAACACAATTTTGTAGTATTTCCTAAGAGAAATAGTAGTTGTAAGGAGGCTGCAGTCATATCTGGTGCATGTCTCTAAGTGGATTGATTACACCTTGATCAAACTAGCTGATGCCGATATAAAGTACTGTACTTGCATTTCAAAGTACCTCGATTCGATATCCGGCCCGCTCATACTGATACAGGTTTTCTGAAGTTTTCCAAAATCATAACAAGCGAATGGAGAGATTTTTCAGGTCAAGCTGATACTTATTTTTCTTGATTGTCCGTCCTTTATTTCTACTAGCCCCGCTTTAGACGTGAAGGTAAGACATGATAACCTAAACAAATATTACACTACGACGTTAGATATTTTGAAGCAACGATTGTAGAAAAGTTGGGTAAAAATTATTTTTAATGATTCCTTTTTTGGGTACTGGTAATGAAAAGAACATGCCTATTCCCATCAATAATATAACNAAAAATTATTTTTAATGATTCCTTTTTTGGGTACTGGTAATGAAAAGAACATGCCTATTCCCATCAATAATATAACAATTATTAGTAAATGCATCTTCTGAGTAGAAAGGAAACGGATAAGGATGCTATAAATGCGTGGCAAGAGATTATTTTAAAATTTGCTATTTGCCTTAAAATTATGCAACAGCTGCTTAACCAAGTTACCCTATAAATGACAACCTTCCAGATTTTTATAGCATTATAACGCGCCTTTTACTAATGCTGTTTGACAGTCTTTACTGTTTTAATTCACCTAGCTTAATGATTTGTTTAACACACTTATGTTTCCTTAAAATCAAATACTTGGCTTTATGTGCGTAGATCTTCTATTTTTTTATGTTTAAGGGACACAATGCGGCAACACTTTTTAGTAGACCTTCTGTATTGTAATAAATGTAAAGTTAAAGCAAATCTTCAGCAATTTATTTGCAACATTTAAACGCTGGCATTATTATTTCGTGTGAAGAAAAAAATAAGGAGTACCTCATGTTACGTGCAGAAGTGCACTTACGAAAAAATCCGAGCATGAAAAAACGAAAAACGAAAACATATGCTTCTACTGATAGTAGATCTTTACCCGTAATAATTTATTCTACGTGAATCAATATAAACNAAAAATTATTTTTAATGATTCCTTTTTTGGGTACTGGTAATGAAAAGAACATGCCTATTCCCATCAATAATATAATAATTATTAGTAAATGCATCTTCTGAGTAGAAAGGAAACGGATAAGGATGCTATAAATGCGTGGCAAGAGATTATTTTAAAATTTGCTATTTGCCTTAAAATTATGCAACAGCTGCTTAACCAAGTTACCCTATAAATGAAAACCTTCCAGATTTTTATAGCATTATAACGCGCCTTTTACTAATGCTGTTTGACAGTCTTTACTGTTTTAATTCACCTAGCTTAATGATTTGTTTAACACACTTATGTTTCCTTAAAATCAAATACTTGGCTTTATGTGCGTAGATCTTCTATTTTTTGATGTTTAAGGGACACAATGCGGCAACCCNCTTGGCTTTATGTGCGTAGATCTTCTATTTTTTGATGTTTAAGGGACACAATGCGGCAACACTTTTTAGTAGACCTTCTGTATTGTAATAAATGTAAAGTTAAAGCAAATCTTCAGCAATTTATTTGCAACATTTAAACGCTGGCATTATTATTTTGTGTGAAGAAAAAAATAAGGAGTACCTCATGTTACGCGCAGAAGTGCACTTACAAAAAAATCCGAGCATGAAAAAACAAAAAACGAAAACATATGCTTCTACTGATAGTAGATCTTTACCCGTAATAATTTATTCTACGTGAATCAATATAAACNAAAAACGAAAACATATGCTTCTACTGATAGTAGATCTTTACCCGTAATAATTTATTCTACGTGAATCAATATAAACTTAATTGATATCAGATATTTAAATAAAATGTGGTATACAAATTCCTATAGCGTTCTGAACGCATTTATTGCTACTTTCACTAGATGAAGTTCTCTTCTAATAGCAGATTCTTGAATGAAACTAAATCTTTAGGGAACACGTAAAATATTGAAAGAAAAGCGATGCACCCTACTCACACAATTTAGAACGTCCGTTATGGGGAATTCACATAAAACCAAAAGGAAAGTTTAGAAAAAAATTAATAAATATACTGGATACCGGGCGACTTTGAAATATGAGTTTCTTGGATAATAACTCTTACAGCAGCAAAACATATTCCAAGCACCTCCGTATCGCATTTCGCAAAGAGAAAAATAAAACTCCAGGTAATAAATACAAAACATTTACATTATCCACAGCTAGAAATAAAAATTCTCAAAAATGTTTTAGTAATAAACTGGACGCTTGTATGTATTGTGTTACCTAATGTAAATTTTCAACCGCGACTCTTTGACGAGGGTGGCAAATATAATTGTAGCCGATGTCTCAGGCATAATTGGTTGATTCCAGCTAATTGTGTGGGGAGTTTCTCAGTTTCAATTTTGATATCACAATAGCGAACGTGTGTGTCTTCTTTCGTTGTACCTATAAGTAAATATGTCGATTTACCTGCGGTTATCAAAGACAAAGTTACTTAAAAATACATATATGTTATGAAAAATATATAATTTTTAACAATATGGCATATTTCCCAATGATAAGTTATTACATAAAAATTCAAGAAAATTATAAAAAAAAAGTTTTCTTACAAAGTGGTTTATACAAGTACATATTTGAATTGCCTATTGCACATAACTTACAAAGGCAATATTACCTTAAGCAATTGTGCGATTGGATGTATTCTCCCAAGAGAAATACTTTCTTTAACCAATCAAACTGACTGTTTAAAATGTTTTGTGTGTAGTGCCAAGAACAATAGTCCCGATGTACAAACTCTTAAAGCAATATATTCTGTAATTATGAAACTACATCTGCGCAATGTGGAATCTGCCTCCAGAGTTTTAATGCCACTCTGAAGGGGAAGAAAGTTATAACTCACTCACCTCAAACTCTTCCCGAAATGNCTGCCTCCAGAGTTTTAATGCCACTCTGAAGGGGAAGAAAGTTATAACTCACTCACCTCAAACTCTTCCCGAAATGCAAATTTTTTTTTTTCAGATGTTAATATTTCCGTATCATATATACATGTGTGTGTCATATATGCTATACTTTCAAAGAAAGACCGAACGTTTTACCACGAAATCTTCTTGCTATGAAATGCTTGTGATTGTCGAACAAAGATTGCTTGAGTAATGTATCAGTACTCTCATGTTTGAATACTGTTTAAATGATCTGNCTGCCTCCAGAGTTTTAATGCCACTCTGAAGGGGAAGAAAGTTATAACTCACTCACCTCAAACTCTTCCCGAAATTCACATTTTTTGTTTTTCAGATGTTAATATTTCCGTATCATACATACATGTGTGTGTCATATATGCTATACTTTCAAAGAAAGACCGAACGTTTTACCACGAAATCTTCTTGCTATGAAACGCTTGTGATTGTCGAACAAAGATTGCTTGAGTAATGTATCAGTACTCTCATGTTTGAATACTGTTTAAATGATCTGAAAGTTAATTTAACAGTCAGCTTATTTATTGATGAAATTGGTTTTCAAAAGCACAATAAATATGTACTGCCACTCTGTGTAATTTGAAGTAAATATAATCTTAAAATTTTAATATTAAAAATTGTGTTTTGTAAACATACTCCGCAAGATAATGAAATTTTCCAATTAAATTTTTGTTGTAAATATTATTTTGGCAGTTGTGTTGACCATAATTTTACTTGTACAAGTAAAAGCATTTCTTTAAATTTGCGCCCATTTACTTGAGAGTAATTTGCATATATATATATATATATATATATGTGAAATATATGGTTACAGGCGATAAAGGTTCAATTTTTAGCTGATCCATTGTTTGGTAGAAATGCACCAATGAAAGGGCTACATATTAAATGAAACTCGAATGTAATGTTTAGCCCAAAAGGAATATCAAATAATGCCATTCAAATAGCTCACCTGCTTTCCCAGTTTGCTAACAGATAACATATTTCCGCCAAGGGAGGGAGAATTGTCGTTGCCGCTCTTGACAGAATATTCTGCAGTACACAGACCGAATCACGAAAAATTTAACACGTCATACATAAGGACGATAACACAAATAAAAAAAACCTTCAATATATAAGGCCACAAAAAATAAGAAAATAATTGTAATGTTTGCATCAACAGGTAAAATCGCAATAGCGATCGTAAAAATGCCCTAATGTTGATTGAATTGAAAAAAGCTAAGCGTAACAATTTCATGTACATTTAAAATGCCACATCAAAGTATCTAAAACTAAATTAGTACAAAAGAATGGCATTTAGTATTTTNTATTGAATTGAAAAAAGCTAAGCGTAAAATTTCATGTACATTTAAAATGCCACATCAAAGTATCTAAAACTAAATTAGTACAAAAGAATGGCATTTAGTATTTTCATATAATATTATCTCTAAAATCTGCCAATAATCGCAAGGTTTGGCAAACATTTTGTATAGACAGACCTTATTTAAAAATAAACCCTTCGTATCACACCCACTGCATAATGAAGTTTTCTTCGTGAAACTGAATAACAAAATATTACCCCTTAAATTTTACAATATAATTAAAAAATACATTTTGCATCTACTTTCGTGGACTTTCGTAAAGTAAGCACCATATGTATATAGTATTGAATAACAATTTTTATAGTAAATTTTATTAGAAAAATACACTTGATACAGGGTCCCGATTACTGTTAATATTGTTAAACTGAAAACCTTTCAATAAACGTGTCACACCAATAGTTACAAGTTGTTACACTGCCACTTATACCACTGCACTCAGAAATAATAGTCTGGCATAATTACCAGCCAGTGTAGGACAATTTTCGTTAATATAACTACTCATCTCAGATTTTTCAAAAGTGTGATAGTGNCATAATTACCAGCCAGTGTAGGACAATTTTCGTTAATATAACTACTCATCTCAGATTTTTCAAAAGTGTGATAGTGAACAATTGCAGATACAGTGCTTCAATAGTAAATGGTAATCGGTAGTACAATATAATAGGTATTTATTTATATTATCGTACATCTTCTTTGGTAAATAGCAATGATAACACACTATATGATATAAACGTATATTGGAACATCCATAAATTGTGCGTTTTGTTTACTACCACTGAAATGTTGATGAAATAGCGCTATTTCCAACTGATTTCTTGTCTTTTTGTAAGAAGGGACATTCGCCGTACAANCATAATTACAAGCCAGTGTAGGACAATTTTCGTTAATATAACTACTCATCTCAGATTTTTCAAAAGTGTGATAGTAAACAATTGCAGATACAGTGCTTCAATAGTAAATGGTAATCGGTAGTACAATATAATAGGTATTTATTTATATTATCGTACATCTTCTTTGGTAAATAGCAATGATAACACACTATATGATATAAACTTATATTGGAACATCCATAAATTGTGCGTTTTGTTTACTACTACTGAAATGTTGATGAAATAGCGCTATTTCCAACTGATTTCTTGTCTTTTTGTAAGAAGGGACATTCGCTNACTACTACTGAAATGTTGATGAAATAGCGCTATTTCCAACTGATTTCTTGTCTTTTTGTAAGAAGGGACATTCGCTGTACAAATACTTGAGGCTATCAGAAACAATATCATTTCGTAAAAAAAGAATGATGAAATATGGACAAGTTACCCCANGTACAAATACTTGAGGCTATCAGAAACAATATCATTTCGTAAAAAAAGAATGATGAAATATGGACAAGTTACCCCAATTCACCACTGCAGTGTATAAATACTTTATCGTATGGTTTCCGTACTGCTGGGTTGGCACAATCATAGCATAGGGCAGCCATTCTGGTGACCCGATCTCGCTCCATTTGACTACCTTTGCTGTTTCACGAATAACTTACACCATTGAAAGCTCATAGTCTCCCATTTCTGATAATGTGTCGTGCTTCTACAGTCATATTTACAATTTCATATTACTCATATAGTTTTTAAATTCTTATGTCAAATTTATAGTAATGTGAAATTTATAACCAGGTAGTTTCTTTCTGTAATTTACACAAAAAAGAGCAAACTGAAATTTAAAATAAATATTTTAGCACTTGGTATGTAAAGGTATTAAAAATAAATTTCAAATAAAAATTAACTTAATCTCGGAAAATGTAAATATCAAAGCGAATAAAATAAATCGTGGAAAAATATTGTGGGAAAGCTTAGAATTAAGAGGTAAGATAATGCACAGCCATCACAAACGACCAGGAGTCTCAGTTGATGAGACACTTAGTATGCCTAACACTGTGACACATGTTTCAGGGCATTGTGGGTCATAAATACGCTGGAAGAATGGCGTTAGGCTTGGCTTTCCTCGTTAAAGAGTCCTCGGGAGCAGTTTTGGACTTTACACACATAGGAGCGAGATAGCAATAAGAGCGACACTGCCCCGCTTACCTATCGCGCCAGCGCATCTACACGCTACGTTCTGAAATGGTTTGCAGTGTTCTCGTTGTGCCTCTGTAACTGCGGGACTTTAAGTTGTGACCCTATCATGTCATTAAAGCAAAGCCTTGGCGAAGTTCAATACATGTCCCTGTATTAGTATGGAGTGTTTTCAGTCAGTACATTCAGCGATACGGTAGTGTGATAAGGCAGTTGTGAGCTATGTCTGAGAGCTCGGTACAAGTGTATGTATTACGAGTGGTCTCTTGAATGTAGTCTTCGTACCTCCTCTCATAGATATTTTCTTGTCGTTCACCGGCACATGAGACGTACATTAATTAGTTTCGTAAACAAACGTGTATTTAAAACACTTTGCAACGCAGCTTAAGCTCCGAATACACCGTCACCTTAATCGACCTTGCATAAAACGAGAACAGCACACGCGCCCGAAAACAGGGCACCAGACTGTTTTTGTCTACTTGCGGTTTATGCATACTTTTATAATCAAACTTTTGAAAAATCACCCCCCCCCCCCNCTTTGACCCACCTCTCTCCTCAGATGGTCTGCTCCAGGCGGTCGACAGCCGGTGGAATTATTTATTGACAGCTGACCTGGCTGGTATCACAGATCCTCCCCCTTCCTGCTGGAAAAGCCGACGACTTGGGAGGATGAGCAAGAACATTCTGGGACCTAGGACCCTCGGTGCAACGGGGTATTTAGAGAAATTCCTGGGCGATCGCCGACGACACTGTAAATACCACCGCAGCTGGTTGGTCGGCAGTCCTTGGTAGACGCTAACCGGCTGAGTGCGGTAACATGACGAAGTCTGGTGCGGTGGGGGACATGTGTGAAGGGGACGAACGACGACGGGAGATGGTGAGACGACAGCGGGCGATGTGTTTGTGGTGTGAACGGACGAGAGGGCGTGACGGACGAGTGAAGGCTACTGTGCGTGAGGGCGCTCGGAGAACGCTAGAACATTGCGGACTGGTGAGACCTGCACTAAACTGAGTTAGACTTGAATGAACATTTGAATCGGATTTTATTGTAAATATTGCCACTGTCAAGCATGAAAATATATTTTATAGCGTAAATCAGTAGGTTTTGAAACACTGTTTCATTGCACTGATTTTAGTTATTAGATAAACCTTAATTTCCTTATGTAACTGTAAATTTTAATAATTGAATTAATTAATATTATATAGCAAGAAATATCAATTTAATGATAGATATTGAGACGAGAGTATTTCCTTTGTAATTTTTTAATTAAGACCCCCATCCCTAAAGAACCTTAATAAGCCTACTGAATTTGAGCGAAATTCTAACCACATATGTGTGTTGGTAATGCCTAGTGGGAAATAGATTTTATGCAAAATATCATAACACACAATGTGCGTATGAATGCGATGCGCTGTCTCATTGGTGGAATTTTCTGGACTCGATTAAGCTTTATTTGCATGAGCGGGGGAATATCGTGGTAGAATAAATTTTGCAGGTTTTCAGAAATGTTAGAAGTAACCGCGAATTAACTGTAACAAACTTCTCCCAAAGATATTTCCTGGCATTTATTCACCTTGCTATTGCAAGGTGAATAAAATGTGGGTTTGGGTTGAAAGTATCCAGAGACTATCAGCGATTTAAACCAAACTACGCCCACAAACGGTACCTCAACCTATCACCGTCAAGCTNAAAGTATCCAGAGACTATCAGCGATTTAAACCAAACTACGCCCACAAACGGTACCTCAACCTATCACCGTCAAGCTATGAAACTGGCAGCAGGAGTGTGCCGAGATGTGTGGTCGTACCCCCGAACTGGTGGAACACTGCAGTCGACAGGCTACCGTCGTCCTGGAGGTCACCTCTCTCTCCTGGCTGGCAAGTGGTCACGGGTGGAGGTTGGTGCAGTTGATTTACTGTTACTTTAAACTTTTCTGNCCTCTCTCTCCTGGCTGGCAAGTGGTCACGGGTGGAGGTTGGTGCAGTTGATTTACTGTTACTTTAAACTTTTCTGCAGCCCTGCTGAAGTTCTACTTTCAAGCTATTCCTCCGCCTGATGCAAACAAAGTTGAAACAAGTCTGTAAAAGTACACCAAAAGGAAAACACACCACACTCGTGCGCACTCAGTTTAGTATCATTTTGAACGAGAACTATTCCTTGCTAGGCAATAACAACAAACCTATATTCTCCGGATTTGTATTCGTATTAATTATTGATGAAGTATTATAATTTATATATAAAATACAAGCAAAACGTTTATTCAGCCAAAAATATGATACATTAACTTTAACAAAAGAGTGAAAAACTTGTGATGCAGGGAATAATTAGGAAACAACCAAACACGTCTCACATGGAGTGATTTTTCAAATGTTTGATTCAAAATGTGTGAAGAAACCGTGAATAGACCAGAAGCGTATTTTTATTTATGAACCTCCTCGGGCTACACCTTCATGCCTGCCTTTCTGATCTAAACACTTTAAGCACAAGCGTTCTGCTTGTTATGACCTTAAATTATAATAAAAATTCTTGTGGTTTTAAAACTATTTTAATATTACTAACATAAAGTGCTTAGAACTAAGTACCCAAGTCTTAAAGTTTTTATTCCATATTTGATTCATTAATTACCTATAATAAGGGGAAACATAACACCTGGTGGTGCCGCCGGGTGGACAACCGAATTGTTGAGAACTGATATTTTTTAAATTTTGTAACATTGTCTTCCGAGGGACGTGTGACTAATGTCAGTGCCACCGTGCGTGAAATGGACAAATTCCCGCAGTTCGAAATATAATATAATTCATTATTTGACGTTGAGAAGTGAAACAAGAATTTTCTCATTTCCTGCAAATTTTACTGTAGATAATCCAGTCAATTGTTATGTAGATTTATTTTTCAAATGCTCGTCGAAACAGTTGNTGTTATGTAGATTTATTTTTCAAATGCTCGTCGAAACAGTTGTGTCTCTGTTAATAGGTCGAATCACGTCGTTATGCTATACCTGTTTACCGTGTGATTTTTCTCACCAATAACATTATCATGCTATCAATTGTATATAATCACTCTTTANTGTGTCTCTGTTAATAGGTCGAATCACGTCGTTATGCTATACCTGTTTACCGTGTGATTTTTCTCACCAATAACATATGTCACACCAATAACATTATCATGCTATCAATTGTATATAATCACTCTTCAAAAGTGTCCACCAGATCATATTGCAGCGCTGTACTGTGTGCGTTTGTAGAAGCACAAAACATTTAAAGCATGATGATAACTGTCTATACGTAATAACATTTATAAGATTGTACGAAACTATGAAGATAGCTGCGAAAAAAAAAATTACGTTCTTAAGTTTACATGAACACGCCGTTCTATTTTAATGCTCAGTTACAGTACGTGCGCAAGCCAGCCAGAACAGCATTGAAAAAACGTTTTCCAATTATATTACGAAATAGCAACACGGTTGATGCCTGCTGTTCTCAAAATTGCAGTATTACAGCGCAAACTATTTTTTTGTCCCATAATTCGTAACTTGTTTTTCTGAGAATTAAAATTAATGCGAGCAACATATATCACCAATAGATACAGGTAGATTAAAAAACATCTTCAAAATAGGTTCTGTGATTTATATAAGCCCAACGTACCTATACATTTATATAATTATATCGGAATAACTTGAAACATCTATAAGTCCAGAACTAACATTGTAACTGACATTGTAAACAGTGAATATGTCATTTTTGGTTCGCATTGTTTTCTGATGTATACCAGAGTTCACAAGATATTTCAATGCCGCCATTTTATATACATGCATTCAGCTAGGTCGGAAAAAAATCTGGATGTTCTTACTAATTGTTTGAAGGTGTCTAGTTTGTTGGCATTTGGAGCGCAAGTTCAAAAGAATTTTTGGAGTGTTGTTCGTGTCCTCTCTGTGGAGATGCATGCTTTGTGGCCACAGTTTGAGCAGCTTAAATGCTCATCAAGCGTGAAATAAATAGTAGTTAATAGCAATATTACTAAATGTGTTTTCTAGTTTTTATCTTTGTAGCGTATCTGCCCGTGAAAATTTAAATTGTCATTTTTTTGGAACGAATTTTCTCCGGCTATGCGATTTTTAACGAAGTTTCGCAATTTATCTCAAAAACATCCTTGAAAATAAAGTGCCATTTTTTTTATAGACGCGTAGTATGTAATTATATATTTTTCATTACCACTTTTTACTACCTACAGCCTTTATCACACACGTATAAAAACGCAATATTATGCTTGATCATAAATCAAACCTAACGAAACTGTCACAAATAAATTACGGAAATACGGATTCATAACATAAAATTATTTAACCAAAATAATATATGAACAAGTATGTAACTAAAGGATTTTGGCTGTTCGTAGTATTCAAAATGCCATTAAAATATTAACTTTATGCGTATAAAATGTAGTACGTTGGTCCTACTATATGTTATGGGGTTGTGGAGTTCCTTGTATTGCGTGCTTCCCTTCCAGACTGAAAAGAACCGTGTATGGAATCTGTTATGGGTTTAATACCTCTTCCACGTTGAAAATATAAATAAAAAATCATCACTAAATATAAATCAGTATTCAAATCAAACAGTCCAGGCTTCAACAATACTTATGTGTGTACCTTTATAAATCGTCTGCTACCCAAAATTTTATTTTATTTTTATTTTATACGTATACGTTTTAAATATCGTTGTCATGTATGTTAAAAAATATTACTTCTTCTCAATCGCAGTATATCTACACCATAATTGACACCATAATTTCTGCGTAGTTTCGTTACATTAAAAAAAATCAAAATTACCTACACAGGGGAATCCGTATATGTAAAATTTAAAAATAATGCGGTTATAAATTCAGCGCCTTTTACCGTCACTCTACAAAATATGCTTTGGCACTTAATTGAGTTATGATATGACGCATGATCGAGAGTCGAGTAGTACACAATCAGGCATTCCACGTCCTCATTAATAACGACCGGAAATTTTAACTTTGAAAAAAACATTTTTGATGGGCTTTGTAATAATTTTTTGAGAGTGATATGGAAATGAAACCCCTTGCGCAGCTGGATTCTCATACTCTTTACATTCTGTCTGCCTCTCTCTTTCTCGCTCTATTTTCTGTTTCTCTCTTCTCTTATCGATTCTGTTCCCCTACGCCAGTGGAAGGAGATGGATTGCTGGAGGGGGTACGTTTTAGAGGCAGTTTACATTCCGGTCTGCCATTTCCATATCGTTTGAACAACAAGGATGTGAGTCGGCTGCAAGGGGATTCTCCAAATTCCCTTTATGCTAGAACGGCGCACGTGGAATTGTATTAGTCACTTTAGAACATGTGTTTCTGCTGATGATTTACACGATATTTATTTAAACGTCACGTAATAAGTCATTTGAACTAAAAAAAATTCCAATGTATTTTTTTTAATGGACGTGTGGAACATGTATCTCATAAACTGTTTCGGTGTATCGAGAATCGTAATTGACTGAAAAAGCTTCAAAATAATGTTGAAGAAAAGGAGGATAAGAATTTTGTAACTGCGTAATGTTTACGTGAACACTGAAGAAGTAAGGAAGTAAAGTTGACAGTAAAGTGAATACAAATTTTTTCACGAAATTATTTACGTGGAGGCTATTCATAAATATGCGATATGCATACTTGCAGTCTTTATTTGACCACAAGCTGTTCCCGCGGCTCCGCTCGCGTGGACTACACAATTATTGTTTAGGTTTTTTTTTTTTTTTTTCATAAAGTTGAATTTTATTTAGTGTTAATCTTCTATACTCTATACATATTATAAAACTCAATGTCTCGGTGAATTAAATTGTAGAAACACTTATAAGAATTTCTCTATTATAGATAAATATATGCAACCGCGGGGTTTTTTTAGGTGTCTCTATTCTACACAATTCTTCACAACGCGATATTGTTCAATCTTTAACGGTTTAGACAGCGTATTGCAAGAGAGCGCGCTGACGACTTGTTTCACTATTATCGTTTGTAAATTTTTTATATATATTTTTTGCGATAAAGAGTAGCCAATATCACCTTCGAGCCCTCCAACTGTGCAAGAAATTACGTCGATCTGTTGCACGGTTGCGACGTTGCATTGTTATTCCGTTTGTGTACTTTTTCATTTCCCAATCAGAATTTCCGCTAGGGAACGACATAATTTGTCAGGACAAAAAGTGGCATATGTCACTCCCAATCCGTTCAACTATCTGTTTGCGAAACATCACGTCGATCCGTTGCTCCGTTGCGACGTGAAAGAAGGACAAACAAACAATCACACACACTTTCGCATTTATAACATGATTTGTTTGGATTGGCCGCTTGTGTATGTGTGAAGACATTATGTTGCATAAGTGAGCCAATCAGATGTAAGTTTCTCCGAAACTGACCGTCCGTGATTACCGGGCAGGCAGACAGATAGGACGCGTAACAATTTAAATGATCCAATCACTAAAGTGCGTCGGAACTCAACCTGTCCTGAAATTTTTCCGCGAAAATTAAGTGCCTCTACTGATTGCTTTCCCGACATTTTGCTGACGGTTCACGTAAAATTTGAATGCGTGGCTAGAGTTCGTAGCATAAACGCCTTTAACCCTTTCTGATAATCTCTGTCCAGGACAGTACGATAGCTGCGCCGTTACCTGTTGCAATGAGGTTTCCTACGGGACAGTTTGGTGATTAATCCATTCGTTCTTAACAAAATATTAGTTAATGCATTAAAATATTTGAAAGCCCAATGAGTTAGATCATTGGTTCTGTAAGAAAGGTGTAGACTATTCGCGAAATCTTCACACTTTTTTAATAAAACTTTTGAAACTTGTCTATGAAGTGTTTGCCTGTAGTTCTTCAAATTAAAGTTACTTATTTTTGTTTGAAACTAACTTTTACTTATCTTCTATCTAAAAGTTATATAATTTTTCATTTATATATTAATACGAATTAAAACAGGGAGAAAATAGATGTTTCGGTAATGCCTAGTATGTAATAGTTTTCTTGCAAAATTTAATTATAGTGAGCCTGTACGAAAACAGTTATTTGTCACTTTGGTGTAAATGTATTTACTAAGTTTGGCTTTGTTTGCACAAGGCAGAAGAATACCTTGTAGTTAAAATTTAAGCAGGACTTCAGATAAGATGGAAGTAACCGTGAGTAGACTACAACGAAAGTTTTTCAGAAATCTAAACGTGTTGTTGTAATAAAATAAGTTTTAGAATGGAGAAATTGAATCTGGGTCTGCAGTTCGAAGACATCTTATTTCTATTTGAAACTTGTGTGAAATGTTGCCTAATATAAGCGTAGCGTTTAATGTTTCAGACTAGATTTCAAAATTTCCTGGGATTCATTTAGTACTTATTTGTAGGACTCACGGTGTCTTATAATAGACAACTTGAAAACCAAAGAATTCTCTAAGTACCAGTATACATGTTTTGTAAGCAAATGCCGAAAATATTGGCCACTGCATCTTCATTGCGTTGACTTCAACTCGGTATATTTATCATTTATCTTACCATTTTATCACTAAANTATTGGCCACTGCATCTTCATTGCGTTGACTTCAACTCGGTATATTTATCATTTATCTTACCATTTTATCACTAAAATAGGCCATTTTGTTAGTATCGCACCGAACAGAACACTCTCGATAACTTTTTGTTTTCGCGGGAAAAGAAAACTATGAAATTTAAGAGCCAAAATCGATAACATGGCATATTGTAACAAATATAAGCCCTAATAACATTTATGATTGTTGCAATTGTATATACAATAAAACATGGTAACTNATTGGCCACTGCATCTTCATTGCGTTGACTTCAACTCGGTATATTTATCATTTATCTTACCATTTTATCACTAAATTAGGCCATTTTGTTAGTATCGCACCGAACAGAACACTCTCGATAACTTTTTGTTTTCGCGGGAAAAGAAAACTATGAAATTTAAGAGCCAAAATCGATAACAAGGCATATTGTAACAAATATAAGCCCTAATAACATTTATGATTGTTGCAATTGTATATACAATAAAACATGGTAACTNGGCATATTGTAACAAATATAAGCCCTAATAACATTTATGATTGTTGCAATTGTATATACAATAAAACATGGTAACTTTCTTTACAAGGTATAACCTATTTACGCGTAAGAACTTATGGGAGACTTACAATTTCCACTCTCTAAATAAGTATTTTAATTTATTAGTTCTAAGAAAGACACATTCGCTTGCTAGAACACTATTTTTCCATAAGTGTGTTTATATTATAAAACATGCAGGATGAGCTGTTTCCTGTAAAATGTTATCACATATGTTATGTAGTAGAACATTTCTTAACATAACAGTTAAATGGTTATAATGATATTTTGCTCAAAAATATCCCATTTGGCGCTTCATATAGTATAAACAAACATGTGGAAGGTGATCTCTAGCAAGGAAAGTAAATGTTTCTTGACCTAGTTTCATGTAATACGTTTAAATTCCTTAAACACATGAAATGTGCCTCTAAGACGTTAGTATAAGAAACTTAAAATACGCTAGCATAAACATTATATTATACATTTACGCAAAAGTATATTATCTTAATAGTGTGTATGGCTGTCTAATTGCATGACTAATGTTCTCTTATAGGCAGTTCACGGTAAAGTGAGTACTTTTGAGGCCCTAATTACTTTCTCCGTTTAGCCATTTTTCATCCTCCAACCATATTTTAAAATAAATATTGTCATGTAAGCAATAAACTCAATCGTAAAACGCACTCGTAAATTAACGTCTAAAGCAAAATAAATTTGTTTTCTTCGCTATTATTCCAAACGAGAGACATTTGAAAAGTGTTTACTTTACCGTGAATAGCATTTACAAGTTAAAGAGAATTTAAGGACTAGAATAATGTGAGTTCTAATGTAATACGCTAAAGGAATAGTCTTAAATCACCATTGAGAATGGATTGATGTCACACATTATTAAGCCTGTAAAATAACACAAAATGATATCTTACTGCAAAAATTTGTATCTCATAATTAAATGTATCGGCTACTGATCACAAATGAGAGATATTCAGTTTATGCTCTTATTAGTAGAGCATGAATGCTTTACAATGTAAGTAGTAGGAAAAGGAGAGTTCACTGACAACTGGATGCTGGATGCGGACGAACGGACGAGCCAGCGGCCATCTAGGATGATGCCACGAGGAAACCTCCTGTTCTGTCATTCCTCGCCATTAGCGGTCATATTGCATTTCCCTTTTTTTCCTTAGAATAATGGATTTTTCCCTTCTGCTCTATCATTACACCTTGGCATTCATGCTTTTTTTATTCCGTTTCCTTTTACTCTCGCTCTGTCATTCCGATATTATATTTTTCCGTCCTCTGTCATTCTCTCCTGTCTTACGTCTGGGGGCGGGGGTTTCATCATACTCCTTCCGGTCTCTCTCTTGTCTCCCAAATTCTATCCTTTGGGGTTTTCTCATATTTCTCCTAGTCGCATTTTTTTTTCCATGCCCTCTCATTCCTTCCTTCCTCATGTCTATTCTATCTCTCGGGGATTTTTCTCATATTCCTTCCAGTCACATTTATCCTCTCTCTCGTCTCCCACCCTTGGGGTTTTCTCATATTAATTCTGGTCTCCTTTATTTGCCCATGTTCCCTCATTTCTTCTTGTCTGATATCCATTCTATCCCTCGAGGTATTTTCTCATACTCCTTCCAGTCTTCCTCTTGTCTCCTATCTCTCTCTTTCTTTTCGCGCCTTCCATCACTATCGACATCGTCTGCTGTGGGCAGTCATCATTAATTCTCGTCACAAGTCAGCTGTTTAAGGCGGCCATCTTTGATTCCTGCACCCACCACAAGAGTGTTTGAAGTTCTACAGTTCACTGCTATGAGCGCTGATATAGGGGCGGTCATTTTGTATGTTGGTTCACTAGTTGCCTGCAGAGGTGTGCTAGCATCTGGGATCGAAGTGCAAGTTGTGGCCGCCTGGAGCGCTGGGAATTGGAATTTTCCTAGTTACTTGTGACCTCATAAAATAGAGGAGGCATGCAGGAACCATACAACCCCCCTTGGGTCGGCAGTCAAGCATCCAGACCACACAACCACTTTTGCGTTGGAAGTGTAAGGAGGTGAAATAAAGTACATACTCGCATCGGCCTATGCTCTTAACAAACAATAAACTTGTAATCGCGAAAAAAAAATTCAACATTGTACAGTTATGAGATAGAATAAAGTTAATACTTACATCGTCATTCATACAATAATTAAATACATAAAAATTCAGCCAGGTCGCATTTCTACATAAATGGTATTTGTGTAAAAGGTAAACATAAAAATTAATACCGTGAAAAAAATATCATGGTTCTAACACTTGGCTGTACCTTCGAGAGCATGTTAGCTCTGCTGTACCCTCAACTTGTATGTGCTCGCTTGCAGTAAGAGAAAGTAACCAGCACTCGCGCACGTGCGGGAAACATTTCATTCTGTAACAACTAGCAGCAGGATAACAACACCAATTACACTTACACGGCCTCGTCGGCAGCAGCGTCATGGCTCTCTCACTTCTCTTGCAGCTTCGCCCTCGCACTTTACCACCTGCATGACATAACCATCAGGACAGCTCCCGGGCTAGGGATTAGGGGCAGTACACTACGCCAGCAAAAACACCACTTGTATATTTTCCTTATACACAAAAAAGTGTACATGTATACGTATACAAAAAAAAACACTAGTGGAGCTGCAAGCATAGTGTACGGGCGGCTCACGATGCTAGAACAGGAAAAACGACCAACCTAAAAAAAATCAAAGTGGAAAAATAAACGAACAGACAGGCGACAGCAACTGGGGACGAGTACAGTAGTGGTATGTGAAGAGGAAAAGGGGCGACAGTGCAAAAACAGAGAAAAAATGCAACTGCGATGCGAAAACTAGGTACTACTACAGTGCGAGTGTGATAACATTTAATATTCACAACCCCAGGTCGGAGATCCAACATATACGACAAATCCCATGTGCAAGTACATGCATGAGTGATTGTAGAATACGAAATAGTACAATATCAAGACATACCGGTAACATGTCTGACGAGATAAGGATATCTCTTGCACGAGCTACAGCGTGCTAATATTCAACAGCAGTACCATCAACCAATATACACACTCCTGAAAATATTAATATGGCTCTTGCATGTGCTACGGAATGCTGCAGAAAAAAAAATNATCAACCAATATACACACTCCTGAAAATATTAATATGGCTCTTGCATGTGCTACGGAATGCTGCAGAAAAAAAAATAACTGGAACAGTGTACGAGTGCGCACACGAGTGATCGCAGAAACGGTGTGTACACACGGCAGGACATACTGGCACATTAACTAATGGAGTTTTAAAAATATACTTTTTAAAACCTAGGTATTGTTTTTAATAATACCACTTTACTAGGCAACATGAACACTTAGTCTTGAAGTTACAATTCATATTATCATCATAGCGTTCTGTATGGAGGTTTAAGATGTGTTAATTGTCGTGAAGTGAGCGCATTCATAAAACTGTTATCATTTGACCTAAAAACATAAGTCATTGCATAAAATAATTGAAAAATACATACTTTAGATAAGGTAATTAAAAAAAAAATAGTTTATATTTTTGCTCCATTTGTAAGCTTACCGTCTGGAAGAAAAATGCTGTAGGTTGAAATCCTGGACACGAAAAATTTTGTTTACATTTTTAATTATGTTAAATTGAGCAACATCAATAGTAACTGTCATCACTATGTTTCTTTCTGTTAGTGATTTAGTTGAATTCAATAAAAACGATATTTAATTTGCATAAATGCAGTTAGCTGTGACACTTACTGAATCAGTACGGTGGTTTCCTTCAAGCAACTAGAGGATTTGCACCGATTTTAGGTGAAGGCATTTTCAATGATTCGAGTAGTTACACTTGACTGCCATCCAGCGATTTTCCACAGATTCGAATTTAATGTTGAAAGGATTTTAAAAAGTATAATAGGATACATCAATCACGTCAGACTTCGGCCGAGTTAACGGAAGTTTTTCGTTTTCTTGAACTATGAAAATTTCATAAACATTCTGTTTTTTCTACATTTAATTCGGCTGATAGTTAAGGCGTTTAACNTGGCCGAGTTAACGGAAGTTTTCATTTTCTTGAACTATGAAAATTTCATAAACATTCTGTTTTTTCTACATTTAATTCGGCTGATAGTTAAGGCGTTTAACGTCTAAAAAAAAACAGTAAGTGATTTCAGGTGCATACCGATTTTGTACAAATAAACTCATGCACTGAACTATACATGTCCAAACATACAGGAAGTCTGTTTTTGTCTGTGTAAGTTTAAAGTTTCATGACCTTAAAAAAATTCACTCAATTGTTTAGATTTACTTGTCCCAAGTTGTTAAATAAATAAGGTTTATTAAAACTTCAGTTTGTTTCGATCAGAACGATTCCAAACTAGACCTGCCATAGCATGAACATGTGGGCACAAACATGTTATATGACAGCACGCAGCAGAAAATAGTTTTGTTAACGGGAATGTTGCGTGGCGCTGAAATCGCGCATGACATCTGCTAATTTCGTGTACGAAAATGTTTTATTACCTAAAATAATTTTTACTATAAAATTCCCTTTCGTAACTTATATATAAAAAAATTTAAAAATATGTAAGAATTTTTGCTAAATTGAAAGTTAATTAATNTTTATATATAAAAAAATTTAAAAATATGTAAGAATTTTTGCTAAATTGAAAGTTAATTAATTTAAAATTGTATCTAAAATAGTGCATTTCTTTCAATTACGTAATAATTTCATACGANTGACATCTGCTAATTTCGTGTACGAAAATGTTTTATTACCTAAAATAATTTTTACTATAAAATTCCCTTTCGTAACTTATATATAAAAAAATTTAAAAATATGTAAGAATTTTTGTTAAATTGAAAGTTAATTAATTTAAAATTGTATCTAAAATAGTGCATTTCTTTCAATTACGTAATAATTTCATACGANTAAATTGAAAGTTAATTAATTTAAAATTGTATCTAAAATAGTGCATTTCTTTCAATTACGTAATAATTTCATACGAATATGGCGAAGTGGGCTGATTAAAAGTGGATTTTTTAAATATTATTTCTTTTTTATTGCTAGTCTACGTGGTAATCACAAATTTTTCTTCTGCAGTGCTAACTCTTGCAATCTCAAGTCATGTCTGTTTCAACCTGATAAATAATGTTTTATGAATGCATCCCAGCCTGTACAAATGTACTTTATACATGAAAGCGGGATTTATTCATTTCGAAATTTTCTGCTATTAAATTTTGCAAACANCCTGTACAAATGTACTTTATACATGAAAGCGGGATTTATTCATTTCGAAATTTTCTGCTATTAAATTTTGCAAACAAAAACAGCCATAATACGCTTCACGCCCTGGATTCACATTTTTAAAAGTTGATTATCGTTAGTTTATTCCCACGAATACATAAAAAAAACTTTTTTTCCGGNATACGCTTCACGCCCTGGATTCACATTTTTAAAAGTTGATTATCGTTAGTTTATTCTCCCGAATACATAAAAAAACTTTTTTTCCGGATAGTAAATATTAAACCTTTTTTAGTATTAAAATGTACGTTATTAAAACATTGTAATATTCAATCATCAGTAAAACTTATAACTTTAATTTACTTCATTAATTTCAAATTTTGAAATTTATTCCTTATAATAAATTTAATTCGTAAATATAAAAAATTTTTCTTTACATGTAACGCCAAAATATATGTAGATTTTAACTACTGTATGCAATGCGATGATCGCTCACGTACTAGGACCAACCTTCAAATACTTGGTATAAATTTCCATTTTTTAAGTATTTTGGTGTTAATTTTATATACGATAGTAAAATTTGTGGCTAATAAAACTTGCCAATTACTTATAAATAAAGTCCTTTACGAAAGAATACAGGCGGTAATCATGTATCTTAATAATGAATTTCCAACCAATATTTTCATATTATACTATTTGGTACTGTAGTCAATAGTTGTTATTCTTAATTAATTTTGATGCTGTTAAAATTTATTTTTCACTCTGTGTTCTTGGTTATGATTGTCTGAACGAACTTTGAAGTACTGCAAAAGGCGGTTCAATATTCACGAAAACCGGATACTAATGTGTGTTCGCGGTAAACTGAGCACTTTTGAAAGGGTTATTTAAGATCTATTTGTTTGTACAATGTGTATTCTTCCATCATATGTAAAAATCACTTTGCCAAGGGCCTGACCACTTTATTCATACGTCAATCAAGTGAAAATGTGAAATTATTGGAAAAAGTAAGTATTTTGCGAATTTGATATTATTTTCTATTATATGAACTTAAAAAAAACGCTAATGTAATAATTGTAGTATTTAGAAAAGTATCCGTAACACTTTTAATTCAAATTTAAAACATTGAACTGCTTTCCTTTCGTCGTTACCAACTTTACAGAAAGCACGCAGTTCATTGTGCCCTTTAAAATATATGAATTTAGGGACAGTAACAATTTTTCAAGGTTGATCTCAAAAATTTCGTGAGCAGTCTTTACAGCGGCAGTATTGTGTTTACGTATGTATGTGCACATCATAGTCGAAGTAGAATAACAGTAATGATACCGGAAGTAATAAACGAACAAAGGACTATTTCTCGTGTGGAGAACATACTGAATTAGAGCAATTTTCCCGTTGAATGTTGTAAATGCTCTGAGCCCGTGCAGTACAAGAGACGAGCCCGTAATCCGGCAAATGGCGCCATAATTCTTGACGAGGTGTGAATACCGTGTTTTAAGCTGCCGTTGTAGGTCGTCAGTGATGGCAGTAGCTGCTTCTCATTGTAGTTAAAATTAACTGTCAGCCACAGTAGGCGTTAATAATTATGATGCCTCCCATTCGTACGAGAGCAAATACGAGTGTATTGCTCCATAAGCTACGACAATTATGGCGCACATGTTATCTTTATAGGTGGTAGGAATCAACACTAGGACGACAATTACCGCAGCCAATCTGCAAAAATTCCTTTAAAATGTTAAAATATTTCCTCGGAATTAAANATCTTTATAGGTGGTAGGAATCAACACTAGGACGACAATTACCGCAGCCAATCTGCAAAAATTCCTTTAAAATGTTGAAATATTTCCTCGGAATTAAAAAAAAAAGACAACATATTTGTAGAATAATGTTACGTGAAAATGTGAAATAAATTATCTGATGGAGCTTAATATTTATCGGAAGAAACAAGTTCTAATGTCTTCGTAGCGCTAGTATATAAGACGATTTTGAATGTAAATGAATTCAGGCAATTTAACATATAATTCAATTATTCCACAAAAAAATCATTATTTCCCTTGATTGTTGTTTTTAATGAATAGAATAACAAGTGTCTTCATCTACAAAAGTTAAATATGTTTTTTAAGTTTATTTATTTAAATGCCGTACGTCATTAAAAAAATTTTAAAAAGTTTAGTTTATATACAAAACTTTGAATACTGGCCCGTATTTTCCGGCTCTCAACGAGCGACGTCATTACTATTTTGGATTTCACAAAAAAGAATTTTTACTTCACACGTAATAATTTTATTTCCAGTTAACACTTGTTTCTTATGGCAGAGACACCAATTTTATACGTACATTTATGTTTCACAAAAAATTTTAAAAAAAATCCTTTTATCATGCAGAGGTTAGTTCCGAATATTTACATTTACTCAAACACTCATGTAATCATTAGGAAGAATATATTTTAACAGCGCTTACATTTGAAAAACAAAGTTGTTTGTTTAAACTGTCGCTAACCTATTCTCAGGAAATTAATAAGACAGCATTTATGGATCTGTTTCATAATATTACTTTCAATATTAAATATTAACTCATGCATTAAATTGGCACTGAGAATGAGAAGATTTCGCAAGATATTGAGATATTTGTATTTTAACTACATATTGTTTAGTTCGACATCGGGGAATTTAGGCTAAGTAAGTTTATGCTTATTTATTACATCATTTATATATTCAGTTTGCAAAGCTTGATTACTAATATATTTAATGCTTTATTAATGAAGTCACTATATTTAATTGTTAAATTAAAAATCTACCTAATCTAATAAAAAAATACTTAAAAATATTTTGTATCGTGACAGTTTTCTTTTTCAGTTAGGCGAACATAGTATTAGATAATTGTTTCCCTCTTAATTAAAAACATATAATATAAAACCATGCTTAAACAAATCATTTTTCTGCACAAGCAAAAAAAGGTATTTGAATATCATAGCAGATTTAAATTAATCATAATCTCGACATTCAAACATTTTATATATTCCCCTTCGTACTTCGTACAACTGCGTGACTTAAAATATTCAATATTATCACTGACAATATCGTAAAGAATCTTCAAATTCATTTGCAGCAAATAAAGAGAATATGTGAATCAGAAGACTGAATAATAAATCACCAGTTAATCACAGTTGAAATACAACACACATTTTTAACCAAAAAAAAATTACTTGTCTAATAGTCAGGAGAGAAATATGTAAAATTGGCATCCAGCTTTTAGAACGTGTATGATTCCTTTAAAAATAAACTTGTTTTTAAAATTTATTTCAATATCTTCACACTAATTGTGACATGGTGGTAATTTGGTTAGTTTTTCGGTCAGAGTTTTTCTTGCAATATTGTAAATCACTTACTTTATTGATGACTCCTGAGAAAGCACCGTAAATTTTTAGGTGAAAAATCTTGCAGTAGTTCTTCACTGTTCAGCGGTCTTAGCTAGCGTGATTCCGATTGCTGATATATTAAACCTGAATGGTTCGTAGTTTATATTAATATTTATTCTGTTGTTATTGACGTTCAAGTAGTCTGTCCTTCCCTTGATTAGTTTTGCACTATTTGGTATAATTTAACAAGTACGTCATGAATTTCTCCTTAACTAAGATACTTTTCCTTAATATAAATTTATTGGTTTCAAAACACTTACTCCCCTTTCAAAACAGGAACGAGAAATATGTTCATGTGGTGTCATTAAAGCTGCTCTATCATAACAGAATCCATGCAAATTTCGAATAGAAAACACATGATTGAAATTACTGTTATGCCCGAATATCTGCCAAGCGAGGCAACCTGCAGCGACTTAACAGCCAGCACAAAATTAACTATTCAGCTGAATAAGAAACCACTATAATATATAGTTGCTTTTCGGTGCTATTTTCACGTAACGGTTATCGTTTCTGTTTTTACGTANATAAGAAACCACTATAATATATAGTTGCTTTTCGGTGCTATTTTCACGTAACGGTTATCGTTTCTGTTTTTACGTAGCGTCGTTGTATGCAGAGAGCCAAATACTTTCTGCTCATTTCTCGCTCTTTCAATCACACGACATTATTTCCAAAATGATTCAAAAAACAGCACCAAGACTGTGAATAAGCGGTTTTATGCCGATCCTGCTTGCTGATAGCATACGTTGAACGGCAGTAAGACAGATAGACAGTCAAAGACATAACGGCTGGGATAAAAATATAAATTTGGGCTTGAACTAACATATTCTAGCACAACCGCATATATTTTTATATTGGCACAATAATAATAAAAAATNATAAATTTGGGCTTGAACTAACATATTCTAGCACAACCGCATATATTTTTATATTGGCACAATAATAATAAAAAACTTTTGTTTGCAATTGTAGTACATGTAAATTGTATGCTTTATAAATAAATACCTACAAAACTGATACCATTAAAAAAGTCACAATTTCTGCAAACTATGATGGTTTCCAAGATCAATAAAGGCATATTAGCCACGCATGGCTGGAAAACGGTTACAGGTATTTTAAAAATGATTTATTAATGTATTTTTGAAGCTTAAACACGACATGGAAGATGGAAGGCCTTGTGTTTAATGTAAAACGCACGTTTAGTAACTTAATAATATAATGGATTCTTATCAACATTTAAGATCTGCAATAGATTTTCTGTTTGTCATTCTGTTTTAAAAATATGGCAAATATTTTCCAAATTGTTGNAACATTTAAGATCTGCAATAGATTTTCTGTTTGTCATTCTGTTTTAAAAATATGGCAAATATTTTCCAAATTGTTGTATGTTAAAGAAAGATTAAATAATTCACTTTGTAGGGAATATCAGGAAGAACCCTTTTCCACATTTACTATTCTAGGGCAATCTCGAATTGATGTGAAGTCTTAAACTCTTGGTAATATATTCCTCTGGACGTCTTCATGCCAAGCAGAAAGCAAAGCGACGAACTTTGACCTGCGCTGACCCTTGCTGGCCAAACCAACGTCAACACCATATGTATATACATGGTGTTTAGGAATCATTTGTACAAACATGGGCACGTGATTTGTGACCAAGAAAGAGGAAGAATGATATAGCGCACCCATGGTCCAGGTAACGTGCGTGTAGCCATTCGCCTCTAAAGGCTTCTACAGTCCCCCCCTCAATTGAATTGGACCCATGTCAATGTTCCTCTTTTTCGGTCACGAATCACGTGGCCGAGTTTTTACACTTGTTATTTTAACCCGTTGTATAGAGCAAGATGTACAGCAACGGCAGTTTCGTGTAACAAAAGCATGCGGTAACCAAATTAAAATTTCAGCATATAGTTTTGCGTACCGACGCTAAGACGTAAAGAAGCCGCTTTAGGAAACGCCTATCTGGCTATTGACTGGAGTGTGTAGTTTTTTGCTGCATCGCTAATTTATTGAGATTTACACTTTGTGTTCTAGCATAGAACATCGGCAGCAACTCTAGAGGTTTTTTCACGATCAGTTTCGTGTGCGCAAGGTACGTCTGATACAAAACAATTAGAATGTTGTGACCACAGTATTAATGTTACTATAACAGTAATTTTTGTTGTTATCTGTGAATCTTCAGTACCAATATGCTGTTCATAGTAAAGTGAGCACTTTTGAAAGNAGTAATTTTTGTTGTTATCTGTGAATCTTCAGTACCAATATGCTGTTCATAGTAAAGTGAGCACTTTTGAAAGGTAAGCTTATTTTTTACTTCAGCCTGTTGCGTATCCTTGCTCCATATATCAATGTAAACTTTGTAATATGGAGTATGATTAATCAGCTGTTCAAAAGTTCGCTGTATTTATTTACACAACGCAACACGTGAATATTTATTTTAGTGTACACTGTAAATACACACACTTTAATTTCCAAATTTAATAAATTTTTGTGAATGCTGGTGATGTGGTTCTTTATATTTTGAAATAAATGATCTTATCATGTGAAATGATTTTCCTTTCTCCTGTCTTGAGTGTCTGAGAAGAGTCGAACAGTTGGGTGGTTTCCCCTTATTATATCAGAGCCATGCTATCTAGGATATACCTCGTTAAATATGTGAAAGTTTAGAATTTTCGCCCGTCTTTATGTATAATAGGAACGAAAATCTCCGAGATAATATTGAATATTATGTCCATCACATACGACAAAAAAACGTGTTTCAAATCGTCTTTAATTGAAATAGGAAAATATTTAATAACGGTCAGAACTACGGAAAACGACGCGCTTAAACGCCTTTAAATGACATGTCATTTTATTTGCGTGGAATATTGCAAAATAATATTCCCCCACCTCATAAATTCACTATCGTGACACTATCTGCCGACTATCAAAATTCATATTGATAATGGTGTGGGATAAAAATCACAAAAAACTTCGAAATTAATAATTGTATACACTCACTAAGTGTAAGCAAATTACCTGTTTTGCTATGATGATACGAATATCAAAAATAGTTGTCATAAAACCTCATTAGCTTAATCAAACTAATCAAAATTTTTATGTTCATTTAACAGCACAATTCTATATTTATCTTTAACATTAAATGCAAATTTCATGAAAATCCGTCCTGTGAATTTTTATTTTCACAGGGTCTAACGAGACGAATTTTGTCCCAACATTTCTTGAGCTTATAAAGTTAGGGTGACTACAGAGATGTGAATGTAATGTAACCAGAACACTAAAAAAACTAAACCTAACCGATGCCAAAGTATTAACCCAAATTGCATTCACGCATTTAGTGTAGAATACAATTTTCATTACATAAATTGAGGTTATTCATTGCAGCTCGGAATGCTCATGGTTTATGTTGACACGGACACGTTGAAATGTTCAACAGAATGTCGAGGGACTGTGCCAACCTATTAAATATACAGCTGGTTGTACGTTAATTGCTGAGCACTAATGAAATACGCACCCAGGTATCGGGGTGTTCACGTGAATATAACACACGTCCAATTGCTGAACCAAATTGCAAATATAATCACATGCACCCAACCTAAGAATCTTCAAATTTTTACATTATTATAATTAGCTTAAACTACATGTTCACACGCTGGCCAGGTCGGCATCTAAGACTTCCGGCGACCAGAAACAAAGTCCAAATACAAAAAGGTAATAATGAGATGTACTATATTTATGTAAATGATGATTATATTTTTGAGATTACGAGCCAGTGGGTTCCAGTAACTTGAAACGTTGCGTCACCCAAGTGATAATATGAATTGTAAGAATTACGAATGAGCTATAATTGCGCCATTTTTATTCCTACGTGCATATAACAAGAAGAAAGTGATGAATTTAAGCTTCGTTACTGTTTATCATTGCTTACGCTAAAAATTGTATGCAGTTGCGGACAGTGATTTTTTTCAAAGGTTCATTTAGAGGGTGCTCATTTTATCGTGAACCACCTGTAATGCTAATATTGATGTTATATACTGTCAAACTATTAATGTTAATGTGACATTACGTACTTTTGTAACAACATCTCGTTAATGTTATTTCAACTTTAACGTGGGATTTATGTTGCGGCAAAACCAATTTTTTTTTTTTTGCATTCAGGTTAACATTTCAGTTGAAAATTTGATTGTGTTTTCTTTGCTTTAATAAACATTCCGAAGTAAAATTGATTCAATACAATTACTCTGTCACGAAAATAAATATCACAAATTAAAAAAAATAAAATAAAAAAGACGGCTGGAAGAGGATAGAAACCGTTGCTTAGTGAGTTTCACATTCTCTACTTTACAGAACCCGACGTCCTGCTTACTGCTATTTATTAGCATGCCTGTGTGTGTGGTTCATATCGGGGGTAATCAGACAACACAACGACAAAGAGCAGTTATCTTTCGTTAAATGGAAATAATTTATGATCTATAAATATATGCTGGCCTGAGCAACATTAAGTTATCATACTATGATTTAATATTTAAATATAGTGGTTGCATTATACGAGGTTATTGCTGTTCACTACTATCCACCACTTTATAACGCCAAGATAGTGTTAACTTGTCTTGGTTGGATATCTTTAATGCCACAGTAATAAAAAAAATTTTGTTCTTCTCAATATTTGTAGCATAACACATTTTATGGTTGTGGTAACATTATATAAAAGCCTTTATTAAAATAAACACGCCAACAGTTTATTTGCTTTAAACTAATATAAGACTTCGTAAATTATAAATATTTTTAACTTTGTCAACATAAACGTTTAAAAATGTGCCTTAAAAGGATTTTTTTTTAATGATAATTAAAGGTTTTTCCGTCTAGAACGTCTACAAAAATATGTTAATTATATAAAGTGTACTCGTCTTATGTTAAACCTACCACGTATCACAAGAAATAAACTTTATTATTGTGAAGCGACTCATTAGCAAATAAGACTTTTCTTATTTCAGTTTATTTGCATCCTTATTCTGAGAGTATCTTCTGCAGACGAATTGTCATTAAGTTATCAACACATAACATGACAATAATAAACGAAGTCAAAATAAAAATGAGTATCGCATAATCTTTGGACGTATTTCTCAATGATTAAAGGGTTATACAAACTTAAGATTTCTTTCAGAAATTAGATGTTCTATTAAATGCAACAAATTACATCATATTACACTTTTATTCTTCAAGTACATTGGCTGAAGTACTTACGTACACGAAACGAAATAAAATATCGCCATTCCCTATACGTCTACACGTCGAATATATTCCTACACCACATGTACGCGATGGCAATAAATGAACCATTTCATATAAATAACGTCTTCTATTCTGGCACGTACGCATTCATTATGTGCAAAATATGTATTATAAAACGATCTTTATGAACTATATATGTTAATCGCATGATATGCATCTATAAAAGCCTGTATATTCAAATAAATCAAAATCCTTGCGTTTTCATTATAATTTTTTTAATATTATAGTATTGCAACGTATGTATTATTTTATACAATTCATCTTGATGCAGTATAGGCTACTAAAGTGCGCCAAATGCAAGAAATCTAAGCACAATATTTACACGTTTGGAGCATTCAACTTGAAGAGCAAAATCATCATGTCAGGCTGGAGAACGTTAAAAGCGCATAGTTACGACCCTTTACACTTTTTTCGATGCACGGAAATGTTTTTTTTGCACACGCTCACTGAAACATTTGTTCATGCAGTTTCTTTACGTTCGCAGTCATTACAAAAACTTCACAGCCCCTCGTAGAATAAAAATATATATTGTACACGCACGCATCATACACTTTTTGCTTTGGAACGGAGCAGAAACAGCGTACGCCGCCATTCGGTACGTGACCTCTTTGTACCAACTGCAGAACAAAAAGACCCCTACCTTCCCATTAGCTGATTGGATTTATTTCCTTTTTCATCTGTTTTCATGGCGAAACACATTTGGCTGCCATATTGTTTGTCAGAGCGAGCTTCATGAAACATTGAAAAATGTACATACTGCAGTACCGGAGTAATGAATTTGAAGCACCTCGACAAAAAAATAGTACGATTTTTCGAATCTACGTACAAATATAGTAGAAATATTTTTAGAAGGTGATAATTATGAGAATACCGTTTAAGACAGCTGGTATTCACAATTTTCATGTGCTTTTTTTGAGTAAAGATAATATCACTTCATTAATTATTTTGTAATTGCAATCTATTCAGTGTGGTGAAACGTACTACATGGTATATGAAGTTATGTGGATTATATTGGCGATGAAGATGAGTTAGAAATAATAGAGTTCTGAAAGACATTCGTCTATAGACGTTAAATGTTCATTCATTTTGAAACGAACAAACATTCGAAATTTCACAAGCAGGGCGTCGTTACATCTAAATGATGCCACTGCAGGTTTGCAAAGGGGTGAACAGTTCAAATCGTTGCTGCCATATGAAAGAATATATATTTTTTTAAACTGCTCCTCGTTAAATTCCTCCCTACCCCAACACTCGTCCGTAGTTCAATGTTTATGCTGGTATATTACGAGAGAATAGAGAGCGTTCATTTCGAAAGAATGGACGCGTCAAACGGTTCAAATACTAACGAAATACTTGGGAACAACCTACTTTGTATATAACTCCCGTATTCTGCCTAAAGTCTATTCGGAGAGGGGGTAAAGTTTTACGAAATATATTTTATCTAAATAACGTGTCTCGTGCTTGACTTATGTTTTATTTTAACCATGATCCCGTTAAACTTAAAGTTTGTCTTCCGTCATTGATATCTGCCTTAATGCATCACATAATCTCATTTCATTTGTCACAGCCACGATTATTACTTATGCAAGAATAATTCCTAAAGATCATGTTTTCGGTTGTCTATAAGAAACCATAATACAAACCTTNCGATTATTACTTATGCAAGAATAATTCCTAAAGATCATGTTTTCGGTTGTCTATAAGAAACCATAATACAAACCTAAACGTACATGAATATGTACTTGCAGAAAATATACGTTCTCCATTTCCATTAACAATCCGTATTATTCACGTAATTTNAACGTACATGAATATGTACTTGCAGAAAATATACGTTCTCCATTTCCATTAACAATCCGTATTATTCACGTAATTTACGATGGGCACTGGGCATTAGCCATGTATTATTACCGTCTCAGCAAGTGTGTCTACTGGTGTAAAAGTCCGTGTCACCCGTCATCAAGTTCGCGCAATTGCTATACACCGGTGTAATGGTACGACTTACGTAGAAGCTAATCTAATCACATTGAAAGATGAACTATTGCAACAGAACAAGTAAGGCATACAGAGGTTAAACAGCCTCTTGTAACACGAACTTGATCAACACACGCCAGGCTAAATGACGTAACAGGCCAGCAACTTGTGTGAGCGGCGTTAGCCGACCAGCTCCTGGTCACTCAGGGTACGCCCAGAGTGGAGGCAGTTTCCGGATCCTCGGCACTGATTGGCTCTCATCGGTACCAGGACATGAACCTTATACTCAAACGAGAGTGCTTGCAGCGTCGGCAGGCATCGACGTGCGCGCGCAGGCGGTCTCAACAAGACAGTTTACCGCAATGAAATATTCACTCTGGTTTCCGATTTGAGCGCTCTCGGGGAGTGGCTTAACAGTGTTTCAGAGTGTTCGGCCACTACGATCTTCCTTTAACATGCGATCGGCGCCAGAAATGTGAATCTGATGATCTGCCTTCGCTCTAAGCGTACGAGACACAAGGCCCGTTCCCACAGACTGATGCACCCGATCAGCCATTACACTGAAAGAAAAGCCAACATNAGCGTACGAGACACAAGGCCCGTTCCCACAGACTGATGCACCCGATCAGCCATTACACTGAAAGAAAAGCCAACATAATATTGGTTTGTATAGGGCCAGGAATACATTTTTTTTGCCCCAACAATATATACTGTTGAGTTAACAAAAAATTAGAAGCATCATAATTACTTTTGTTTATATAAAAAAAACACATGTTAGAATAAACAGAACCTGTGCGTTGCAAAATAAATTGTACTGTAAGCCAAATAATTTGTCGAATCAACTGTATATTATTAACTAGCCACTCATTTAATCACCTCCGTTAAAAATTCATCTCGAGAGTTTTATTGAATTTTTTGAGGCAATTAGGATATAAACAATGTTTGTTAGTGTATTTATTGACGCGTAAGATTGGTATAAACCAGTTCAACAAGAAAGTTTAAACGTGAAATACTTATTAAGGAACACGCTGTCAATTATTTGAAATGCATTAATATAAAAACATTCCATATTTTCCTGTTTTTAATTTAGATGAAGTTGCTCGGGCGCAGAGCCTGAGCGCAGATTAACTACGTTTGAATCTCGGTCGGGCTTCCCGTATTTTTAATTTTAACCATAACTGCTTGATGTATACGTTTAGCCAAACTAATTTCCGGTTGCACGAACTAAATCTTTTTTTTCGGGGAAACCAAATAAGAACAATAAAATAAAGATAATAAATATTTAATTGTCTGTATAGAAACAACACTATAATTCCGAATCAGTGATTGATATCAATCAGTGGAATAACATTCACTTAAAGCAAATTAACTGAGAATAAGTGGCGCCTAGCAGTTACATTCTTGAAATTCAGTGGGAAACATATATATATATATATATGTATATATATATATATATATATATATATATNACTAAATTAATTAGTTATCTGCCACTGATTTTCAATCGCTCAATTTTCCCTGTTTCCCCTGATTTGGCTCTTGTCCCTCTATTTCAAAATTTTAGTGATGTAATTTGGTTGTGCCAAACAAACTTCTTTTGATTCAACCAAACCTTTTTCTCAGTGTGGGCGCGAATACAACAAAGGAACAGCCACAATATTTAAGTTCCGTAGTCCTTCCTCTTCTGTGATATGTTTCCATTAACCTCTCTGATTACTGTACGCTTGAGAATTAAAAAGTTAATAAAGAGAATGCTAACTACATTCTCCCAAAACTGTATCGTGCAAAATCATGCTTGCAAAAAGTTTTGCAGGAAGATTCACAATTAAAAGATACGCCTGAGGCCTAGAACACTGTTTGAAGGGAGGCAAAAAATGGTCACAGAAGGTGGAAAATAGACACCAACTTTCTCACAAGTCACGAAAATGTAGATAATGATGCATCTTGTCAAAGGTGGCAAAAGTGCGCGAAGAAAAAAAAGACAATTAAAGAAAAATATATTAAACTTCAGAAGAAAGGAAGATTAAGAAGATTTAAAGGAGACGAAATAAATACAATAATAAGATAAACAACAGTTGTAAGCTCAAGGAACTCTGCTTACAAATAGATGAACCCCGGAATAAACAACCCCAAGGAATTGTTTTATAAACCGAAAAAAAGAGGACAACGATGACATGTCGACAAAAATCTGGAAACAGAATCTAGAGAATAGAAAGTTGAACAAAAGGCGATAAAGAGACACTGTTGATATAGTGATTGAAGGACCACTTAAACTCAAAATTTTCTGATACGACTACAGAAATGCGTACATTGGATATGCAGCCGGCAAAGTTAGAGAACTTCTTGTTCCACTGCAGTGCTTGGTGTCCACGATATGGGCACAAGAGTGAGCATTGTAAAAGCAATGAAACACAGAGAGGGCACAGGTGTGGGGTTTGAAAAGAAAGCGTGTCCGGCCTTTAGTTGGCCATGTAAAAAGAAACCTATTCCATGCGCTTACTCTCTCTCTCTCTCTCTCTCTCTGTCTCTCTCTCTCTCTCTCACGCTACTCACACACGCGCACACAAACGCTACATCGATCCGTGCCGCTGCGGGGAGCGCATTCGGAAGGCTTGTTTTATTTTTTGTCCAGAATATTCCGGAGTTCAGCAGTTGCATTCGACTTGACCCCATTCACGCATGCGGAACGAGTTCCAGTGAGGCTCGTTTCCAGCGCAGTGCAAAGCCAGACGGCGAGTGTGGTGGTTGGGCGGTGACAAGGAATTCTGCTGCGCGACAGGCGATGAGTAACCCGGTGAAGCAGATAACAACTTCGCTTTTGAATGTCGTCCCGTTTATTCCCAGTTTCCTCGCGAACCTGACGTTGGCACGACGCGCAAGTCACCATTCGACGCCTAACGCCGAACAAACACGCAAATTAAATGGCACGCCAACAATGGAGGCGGTTTAGCGTCGGAAACACGGCTACGTGAATTACGTGAATAATGCCTTCTTTGAGAGCACCGGAGCTCGATATTTTAATAAGGGCGACAATACCACGCGTGCCCAGCGCTCCATCGCTCCTACGCCAATGTGATGAACCCGCGTGCAGTGCTTCAGTCATTGCACTCTCCTGTGAAAATTAGATCTGTAAAAGCGCGGTTTTATTACACGCTGTAAAAGTTCACCGAATAAACTATGACTGTCCCGTATCACCATTCTCTTAACTCTTAAGGAAACTGTAGAGGTAAGCTCCAAATATTTTAAAATTTTTTTCCATATAGAACACACTTTATATGTGTTAAAAAAGAAAATGTAAGGGTTTAGATCAGCGTTTCCTAACCTTTTTTCAGCCACAGACCCCTAGGAAATCAAGCACAATTTTCAAGGACCTACTTAATTAAAAAAACAGCACGTTCATCGTGCTAAGTGAGCGTAGCGATTACGAGACTTTTGGTGGCATTTATTTATTATTGTTAAATGATCCAGAGATGAGACTGTGGACCCTCATACATATACTCCTGGACCCCCGGGTCCGTGGACCCCAGGTTAAGAAATACTGGCTTAGATAATTTTTTTTTTTTTATCTTTTCTTGCAAAAATTCGTATGCCTAGGGTGTGCATTTTCTGACATAAACATAAACGGGCAAACAAAGAATGTACAGAAAATATGCCCAGACTACTCATTCTTAAAGGCTAATAATTTCTTTTTGATGTGGGAATGATATGAAAACAACGAACTGGGTATTAGACTTTCATGACTCAAAACGAGTGATGCATACGGCATATTTCGTTTGGCACTACAATCGGAGCGTTATCGCATAGAGTCGCGAGATAAAATGCCCAGAAATTTTCGCCCATGCCTAAAACTAAAATTGCAGCCAATCGCCGTGGGCCTTCGCCGTCCATTGCGCGTGCGCGGAGCCCAGTTAAGGTCATGCACGTGCAGTTCGCACGAGACCACGTTTATTCCAGTCTTGATATTAGTTAATAAGTTATCGTATCGGAATATATCAACATGATAATCTACATCGCCGTTTGCGTCCTGGTTCCCTACGTGTCGGTCTGATTAACTGTACTGCATATGAATGGAAAGCAAGCTACTATATTCACATGTACGTACGACGGACACTTACGCCACTCATTAAAACCTTAGCAAATTATTTAACAGAGGCGTAGCAAGGAATTTACTTCTTTGGGAGGAGGAGGGAGATTTCATATTTCTATTTTTTGTAAAAATTAAATTTGGTATAATATAAAAAATTTATAGTTAAATTTATTTCTAATAAATGGGCTGATATACAGGTATGGCACCACATAATGCTATAAACATCCGTCTTGNATCGCCGTTTGCGTCCTGGTTCCCTACGTGTCGGTCTGATTAACTGTACTGCATATGAATGGAAAGCAAGCTACTGTATTCACATGTACGTACGACGGACACTTACGCCACTCATTAAAACCTTAGCAAATTATTTAACAGAGGCGTAGCAAGGAATTTACTTCTTTGGGAGGAGGAGGGAGATTTCATATTTCTATTTTTTGTAAAAATTAAATTTGGTATAATATAAAAAATGTATAGTTAAATTTATTTCTAATAAATGGGCTGATATACAGGTATGGCACCACATAATGCTATAAACATCCGTCTTGTTCAAGGGGAATCACACATTTATAATATACTAAAATAATTTAAATCTGTCGTTTTGTTTTCAAATTTTAGTTTCGAATATTTTATTTACTTTTCGGGTGGGGGAGATACGGCCTGAAAATACTTCCCTTTTCCCCTCCCCAAGGCACGCCCGTGTATTTACATATGTATCTTTAATGAGCATAATAATCAATATTGTGCTTTCCGTAATTATACAAACTTTTACAACTAGATGGCCAAAATAAGTCAACACTATCACAATTTTAAACTTAAGGCTTTTATGTTCTTGTTAGAATTACTCCCGCTACACAGCTCAAAGTATCTACTATAAAAACCAATCAATTTGATTAGCAAACAAACACAGCTAGTCGATTTCACTTTAATATTATTACTTATGTATTATTAATTTTAGAGAACGGAATTCGGGAAATAAATGAACAACTGCATAAGTTTTAAACACCAATAATGTGTCACATAAAAAATTATTTTATACGACTGAGACTTGAACTCTGAAGCATAAAATTACGTGTCGCCGACTCTGCACACACGACCCACAGAATGAACGTGTGATAACGTATATACAATATAGAAATCCGCAGTTATCGCGTATTTTATACAGTTTTTTTTTTGGGTTATTATGACCGTGTCAGCAATTTGTAATGTTTTCCGTTACTTGCACGTACATTTCGTTTAATTTTGTACGTACGTTTTTACACAACCCGAAACATTATCGTAAACGGACATATATGGCCTGAGGCAGTAACCCGGGTGTCCGCCATCTTGTCTGTCCAAGCTTCGTGTCTACAGCGGACATTGAGAACACGTTCTACTGTTGTGGAAATTGGTCTGGGAGCGACAGAGACGGGGTATGAGTGAGAGAGAGAGGGTAGATGTCACATAGGCCAGGCTGTCATATTCCTCACGCAGCTGCCACGAAAGTGGACTAGCGCTACGTGGTGTTCATACCAAGAACTACAGATTCTTACCTGCTGGAGT
This sequence comes from Clitarchus hookeri, assembly GCA_002778355.1. Lineage (NCBI taxonomy): Eukaryota > Metazoa > Arthropoda > Insecta > Phasmatodea > Phasmatidae > Clitarchus > Clitarchus hookeri. The sequence continues at coordinate 157,010 of NQII01004183.1, forward strand.
GGTCAGAAACATTAACCTGTGGAAGTCCACTCTAGGTACATATTTATACTCAATGACTGAGCTAGCACCAGCTTACCTTGTAACACTTCACCACACGCCACTGCTTGGACAAGCAGTTGCAGTGGTGCGTGTATTAAAAAAAAAGGATGCTTGTGAAAGGCGCCGGCAAATAAATCAATGGAGAGAATCTTGATGTGCGCAGGTTTTTGCGGGAGCTGCCGTGACGGACAGCGGGCGGAATGCCCGCTTGGCAAAGTCGGGTTGACTGTCGCAGCCCGCGGTATTGACTGCGCAAACCAGAGAGCGACCCAACCCCATCCCTCGCCGACATGGTCAGGCCGCATCGCACGGCCCATTACACGCGCCCCACGTCAATGCCTTGGTGAGCGGCCAGGGCGCGGTGCAGGGGTTTGTGGAGCCAGGGGGCCGTTGTTTGCCTCGGGACACCCCGCACAAACAGGGTGTGAGACCCCTGCATGTTGGTCCCTCCCACCCCCATGGAAGCCCGGCAGCTCGCCCATGTGTGTGCGAGGGGAAAACAAAGTACACTCCCGTCACACCACGGCCCTCTTTTACGTCGTCCTGAAATACACGGTGTGTGAATTTTTTTTACCGTTCAAAAGTTTACACGCATTACATATTACGGTACAGAGAGAGATCTAGGGGTTTACAAGGAGATAGAATGAGTAATTCGGAGCGCAAAACATGGGACCCTGAAGCGATGTGAAGACGGAATACAAGGACTGGGAATCGGGAGATCACAGAGAAAAAAAACCCTCCCGTCAACGCCAACGTCAGTCAATTTTCGTAAACACGAAAATCGGGAGTGAAACCACTAGGAAATCGAATCCGGACCACCTTAGTGACAGGCTAGAGCACAATCCGCTACGCCAACTGCGGCCCCGAAAGAGAGAAAGAGAGTAATGCGGCAAACAAATGGCATAGTTCCGAAACAAGGTGCAGATGGATCAGCGAAGGATTTAAATGGTGACAATATCAGGAGTAGCTCGAAAAAAGTCACCGCCAACGCCAATGCCCATGCAGATTAGACACTGCTGGGGCATCGAACCACGTTTTGCCTTAGTTACTTGCAGTATACGATCCATTCACGGTATCTTCCAACTTTTCTGAAGCCCTCCTAAAGGTACATTTCCGGGATGCTCCTCCTCTTGCAAACAATTTTCAACCGAGTATTGAACATCACACCAAAGATAATGCACAATATTCATGCTCACTTAACGTAATAATATTTTTCACAAGAAATATTTTACTAGGTATGAATAACAAGAAACCTATTTTCTCTCAGTTTAAGTTCTTCATACATATTAAAAATTAAATATTATAATATCAAATATAAGTGAATTTGCATTCGTAAAAAAATAAGTAATTTTATATTAACACAATTACGTGTTATGTTTAGGAAAGACCCATGCTTGTAATGTATGGGTTTGGTTAAAAAATTATGACGAAACCGCGAATAGACTTTACACATGTGTGTACATTAATAAATTGTAAACTTTTTTTAGACTGCTATTTTAACTGTTCAATGATATTTCGTGTTGGTAACTGATTCATTTACCACATTACTGGTGGAGGTTTTGATTGGCTCACATTAATGTAGCCTAACACGAAGCCTAGATAGAACACATTGATTGCGACAGCCAATAACCAAACTGTCGATTTAAGTACAGCTTGCGTCAAAAAATTTCTGGTTTTCAGCACCTTTAACAGTAAGTTTTAGTGGGATCATGATATAAGTGGTAAGTAATTACATGAATGACCGCATCTATGATAAAATGGTTATCGTTTATACCTGTAATCCTCGAATCGCGATTCTGTTTCCTATACAGATGGCTTCTTAATTTTAAATTAACTTGCTAGTCTGTTTCAACTACTTGACGCGGAAGGCGAATGCAAACCATCGTATAATCATATACAGGTATCCAACATCGCAACGATGGCTAAGCACAGCATAGGTAATCATACTAGCTGTTTACAGTAAAGTAAGAGCTTTTTAAATAAACCTTTGAAAAAAATTCGGCCCCTAACTAGATATAGGCTAAAAAATGGCATGCAGACTCTTAGTAAGTTTGTCAATGAATTGATATTGCGGAAATGTATTTAAATAGATTTACTACCTTTTTGGTCAGTGTATATCGTTTTATACAGATTAGAAGATAAATTTCCTTATTATGAACACATTTACATTTATAAAATTCTGCACGGTTTCAGTTACATGACGTAGATGGAAAACGTGATCTGGTACATGGCCATGTTAGTTATACTTATAGCCGAGAGACACAAAATGAGTAAAAAATAAGTTATATGTAGTTTTTTTATTCAAAAGTGCTCAATAAACCGTAAACAGCCAATACAAAGACGAAACAGACACACCGTGAACTTCAGCTGCGCACCCGCCAGTAGAANAGAATCCCCCCCTCCTCCAACCACCATGATTTTTGCGTGTGGGAATCGCGCTGGACTATGTCGCTGGTCTGTGGGTTTTCTCGGGGTCTCCCGTTTCCCCCACCCTTGCATTCCGGCGATGCTCCATACTCACCTCGCTTCACCCTCATCGGCTCTCAAGACTTCTAAGGTAATAGCAGCCCAAATATCTTCCCTCTCTCTCGCTCAGTTGTCATAGCAACAAGTCGGAAATATGCTCGCAAATCAGCGCATCTTAGCGTACTCGTCAGCCGGCCACGCAGCCAGTACGGCACCTTCCGCAGCGCGAAACAACCAATCAGACAAAAGGCCCTTTCCGAGAGCCTCGCACAGCCGGTCAGCGAATGGCTACGCACATGTAAAAGCTAACTGCCATGCGTTTCCAATTCAATATTTTAAAAAAAAAACGATCGTTTATATCACTTTTACAGTATCACATGACAAAATTTTCTAAACCTCCCTTAAGGCGCCTAAGAAAAGTACGCTCAATGAAAAATTCCAAACATGTACACACGTTCTTGTAGCGATCCACCTGACTCATATTTAGAAAGTTGTGAGTTCTATCCAGAAGGCTGTGATGAAAATGATTATCCTTAGGCGATTTTTGACTTCCTTTCCTCGAAACTATGCGTGCTCTTTTTCACGTTTTAATTTACTACTTCTTACGCAGTTCGATAAGTACTTATTAGCCCATATCTAGAGAGCAAAATGCTGGAATCTTAGAAGGAATTTAAATTGTATTTAATTAACGGTTAGCAAAAATAACATATTACGTACAAAGCTGGTTTTACAGTAGACTGTTCGTTTGGATAATTCGTTATTTAACCATATAATTTAAAAATGTCACGTCGTTGGATAATATTTAATTTTTCTCCATATATTCCCGTCTGAAAAGTTTGCAGTGAACTGTGGAATGATGGAAATAAATATTATAACCCTGCAATAATGTGAATATTTGAGGTTGGCTGTTATTAGACTGAATAGTAATCGTGTATTAGAGAAAAGAATAATTTTGCATAACGTATTTTTCATGTATGAATTTGTGTGCCTTCAATAGCTGTTCTCATCATACGATAATGTTAAAATATTGATATCCTAGTGAGTTCTTAATTTTTAATACTGAGAGTCTTTTCAATAAGCTAACATATATTCCACTATGTTGTGTTATCAGTCACAGCCCCAGATCATAAATGTTTCTGATACTTTTTTCTGCCCGATCCCATTATTATTTGTAACTACCCTGAAATTATCTAGGTCCACATGATTTTGGCCATAAGACAATATTTTCAGAGGCATGGGCCAGCCAAGGTTTAAATTAGCTGTTTTTGCAAACAATTTCTAAAGTAAATTTTGTAGGTAAAATTCTAAATGTTGTCCTTTACAGAAACAACCTAGCATTTACATTATATGCTCATTAAAAATAAAACTTTAAAAAATGTATTATTAGGAAAGCTGAAATCTTAAAGTTATTTATAATAAATATTTAGTGTTATTTTGATTAAAATTGGGGATTGTAACTGTTTGTGAGAATTAATTCGTGTAACACGTCTTTTCAAGCATAAGGTCCAGTATTTTACTTTTATAATATCTGACAAAAAATACATATTTTAGTTAGGAAACAGTGTTATTTGAAGCTCATAATTGAATTTTATATATTTCCTCAAATGTTTTTCAATATTTTCCTCAAATAAATAACTGAAATCGTTAGCCAATCTCATTAGTATTTTACAAAAACAAACAGCTGCAAAAATAACTGTTTATTTGTTAAGTGTTCTTTATCAGTCCAGTTATCGGAATCTATTCTTCTTTTTTAGACAACATTGAATTACAGACAAATTAAACGCAGGCTATATTGAACCATATAGTGAAGAACAAAAATATAAGTATCTGGCATGTGATCAGGTCTTAATCGAAAGTAAAATGCAATTTGTAAACAGGCCTTAGTATAAATATTCTGTAGGCCATCGCGATACCTCCTAAATAGAGCAGAAGAAACAAATTTTCTGTCCGTGGGCGACTTCACGGACAGCCAAGGTTTTTCGGCAATATCCGGAGACTCCATACAACTGCATGCTTTAACAAATACATAAACTGTCTTCTGACTGTTGAATACAAAGAATCTAAACGACATGTTTAAAATAGGAACGCGAGATTTCGTTTGTAAATGTGGAAATGTCGGAGATCTTAAATTAATAACGATATATGACGTTAATATATATTATCTACCAAATTATTAAAATCTTAATTTTCAGACATAAGGAAAATAAAACAAATTTCAAATATTGTCTACGTATTTTTTGTACTATATATAATTGGTACAAAACGCAAAATACGGCACCTAGAGAATGTTTGTGAACTCGTTAGAATATTTCAATTTTATGTCAATCATGAAAATAAGCTCCGAAGTGGCTATAGTAAAATGTATAATAGAATAGGTTTTTGTGTGTCTGTTAGGTAACAATGGAGCTCTAACTTGGTAACTGCCGTTTTCGTGATTCGCTGTAACGGTAATACTTTAAGCTAAACTTTGTAATGCAAATATTTTAAACACCACTGACTTACGTCATAAATGTGTATATTTAATTGCAACCAGGGTCAATATAAAGAAATGCTTAAGAGAAAAGACACTTTCAGACTTAAAGGAAGTCCAATAAACTTAATTTATTCTTAAAGATTTTTATANAAATGCTTAAGAGAAAAGACACTTTCAGACTTAAAGGAAGTCCAATAAACTTAATTTATTCTTAAAGATTTTTATATTTTTCGTGGCTATAAAATAAGACTGGTAAAAATGTTAAAATGTAGGAAAATGTATGTTTACATCATTCAAACATCATGAAATATATTTCTTGGAAATTTGCTATGTGGTTTGCTCCTATTTCACGTTTTAATTTTGAGAAATAACTTAAATCATAACATAAATAAATTAAAACGTCACCGTAGGGCAGCCAAGCACCGCGTTAAAATAAATCACATAATGATACTTCTGCNAACATAAATAAATTAAAACGTCACCGTAGGGCAGCCAAGCACCGCGTTAAAATAAATCACATAATGATACTTCTGCGATATTATTGAACACTTCGATAAACCAATATTCGTATTAAAAATTTTTGTGAACTTGTAGGAATAAAATGTATTGTGTTTAAATTCTCATATTATATTAAAAAAAGGGAAGGAAGTTAANTTTTTGTGAACTTGTAGGAATAAAATGTATTGTGTTTAAATTCTCATATTATATTAAAAAAAGGGAAGGAAGTTAATTTTTCAAATGGTTTCGTATTTAGTCACATTATAATAAACACCATCTTACAAAATCATAAAAATCCTTACAATTTAGACATAAACTGTAACATCCATCAGTTAGTTCAATTATATTATTCACAGTTCTAATTTGTTAAAATATACTGACCGCCTTGCTGTTGGCGATAGTTAACAATAATTCGGCAACTTCGATAGAAACAGTCGCTCGACCAGTTAAATATCAGTTCTGAAATGTTGGTCACCCCTGAGGCAGGACAGCAGGTATTTGCTGGGACAGGGCGAGGGAAGTGACCAATGATGGCGACCCCGCTGTGACAGGGTCCTTGCAAACGGAAGGACCGCAATGAGAGAATCCGCCTGCAGGATTAGCTCGGGAAAGATAACACTGACAGGCGTCATGGGTCGACTGGCGTTTTTACTCCAGCGTATCGGGAGAAGCGTGGAGCCGCGCATTAAGGAGTTCGACAGACGTTATCCTGGAACACGCCTCGAGGATATCATCGAAAAATAACAACCCCGGAGCGGCTGGATCGACTTTGAAACCCTTGGCACGAGGAAAGCCACACTCGGTCAGGCTGTACTGCAAAAAAGTGAGATAATTATTTTAATGCTTTCGGCAGAAGATTCACAGCAGTCATCTACGTAATTTCACCAAAATATTTGCCAATAATATTTTTTTGTATTACAATAAATTCTTTAAAAAATTATAAAATAAGTCTACACGTTACTAATACACTGAAGAGCCAAAAAAACTGGTACACCTGCCTAATATCTTGTAGGTCCCCCGCGAGCACGCAGAAGTGCCGCAAGACGACGTGGCATGGACTCGACTAATGTCTGAAGGTATGCAGGAGGCATTGAAATCTGCGCCAATTTGAGAAAGGGTTGTAAGTCTGTCACGTTTAATGATTCTCGTCAGTCGTCATTTGTCCCGTTCGTTCACGATCTTTTTCCGGCCGCAGCGATGTCGAAGATTTGATGTTTTACCGGATTCCCGATATTCACGGTACACTCGTGAAATGGTCGAACGCGAAAATCCAAATGTTATCGCTACCTCGGAGATGCTATGTCCCATCTCTCGTGCGCCGACTATAACACCACGTTCAAACTCACTTAAATCTTGATAATCTGCCATTGTAACAGTGGTAACCAATCTAGCAACTTTACCAGATGCTCGTTGTCTTATATAGGCTCTGCCGACAGCATCATGATACTCTGATTTGTTCCATACCTCTGTTATTTGCTTACGTATGCCTATAGCAGTTTTTTTTTTGCTCTTCAGTGAAATTATCCACAAAGCTATTTATCATTACGGTTCCTATTTAGCAGAAACTTTATTAAAACTCTCCGATACTTTCCCTCACCAAAAGAATTTATAACTTCTCTACAGTTTTAGTGTCATTGAACACTGTGTTCAATTTATTGTGTCAGAAAGTATTGCTTTCGTGGTACAAAACGTATTCATGAAAAACTTTATTTGCAACCTGAACCACTTCAAGAGACGATATTTGTGATTACTGCTAAAGCCGTTTTTCCCCCCGGTAAAACTTCATATGCACTTAGAATGTTTTTTTGATCAAACTAAATTTGTTTAGCGCAACCAAATTTATTGTTTGTATAGGTACAATGAAATATTTTGCTCTTGTGAGAAAATCAATTTGTTTTTCTTTTTTGGTTGCTCAAAACAAAGATTTGGTTGGTGAAACCGAAGATTTGTTTGACTCTACGTACGTAAAAGAGTTTCGCTTAGTATTAAAAAATATGAAGCCGAACCGAAATAACAACCTTGACATGCCCAAACGTCACGCCTTAAACAACGTGAGCTACTGCGACTACAAGAGAAGTTGGAATGTTTTTATATATGAAAATTAAATGACTGGACAGCGTGTGCAAATCGATATTTTAAGTACTGCAATTTCACTTTTTAGTTTTCTGTTGAACTTGTTTCAACAGGATGTTTGTTTGTATCACAATTAAGGATCAATAAATGCACTAATTAACACTGTTACTCTACTAATTATCACCATAAATGCAACCAAACTCCCAAGCTGTATTTTGAACGAAGTCAATCAAATGAGTGGCCAAACAAATATAGAGTTCATTAAACAAAATATTTTATTGACATTATAACTTATTTCAGCCCAACACACACATGTATTTCGTTAGGTGAACAAAATTAATTTTATTGTTTTTCAAGTTATGTTTACTCAATAAAGTATTTTGTTGGGACAACTACATATTTTTTGGCCCTATACAAACAAATATTTTGTTGGCTTTTCTCTCAATTTGTTTCCAAAGAATTTCTTTCTAACATCTTCGAATAATTTTCTTTGCATATGATATCTAATCGGCTAAGAATTTTTTTTTAAGTGACAATTCTGTATTTTTAATGTTTGACAAGGAAATGCAATACGACAAAAATATTTCTCTCTGGAAAATATTACGCTTACTATAGCTATAATTTAATAACACAAATATATCAACAATTACTTGCGACAAAAATTCTAATGTTAGCTCTCAACTCTTATATCATTCTTTCGTTAATAGTGTAGACCATTTCCGAAATGGAATGTCCCATGCGTCTAGCTCCAACTACCATTCCGCGTTAAAAGTCTGTTAATTCCCGTCGTGCGGCCATAATTACGTCAGAAACCTTTTCACATGAATCACTTGACTACAAATGAGAGCCCAACCATTGCACTGCCGATTTATACATTTTGTACGCGATACAACTGCCATCTGTATATTTGCGTATTGCTATCCCATGACTTTTGTCACCCCTGTGTATATAGAATATAGGTTCCGCGTATGCGAGACAGCATTTCAGAAATTATATATTCAAGCAGATATTTTTTTAGCAGTTGGCAGTACGCTTCCGGGATTAAACGGGAAACGCATTAAAAGTTTGGCAGTAAGCAGCTTTGTAAATAATTTGAGAATGAAATGTACGGAATTTAAATAGTACCCAAGAGACTAATGATCGGCTGTTGCAAACTACCAGAAATATCTGCGTTTTACCATAAAATTTTGCATTGGTAACTTAATGCTCTCAGCTGCTCTATGAAAATTTTTGTCGTGGCATATTAGGACGCCACTTTCAGACTACTTGAAAAAAATGATTTTTTATATAAAACTCATTACTTTGTCGTCAGTTAACAAATAATTTTTACTTGTACAAAAATGTATATTAAAATGCATTATATGGTGTATTCTTTAAGTATATTGCATAGCATACTTTTGTTTTCTCTCTATTAGAAGTAGTTTGAGAATTTAAAATGTTATAGCTCTCTGCTAAAGACATGCTTGGGTATACGGTTTTTATAAATTACGATAATTGGGGTGTGGATAAAGCAGAGCTATTTCTTAACAATATTGAAAGGAATTTAATTAAAATTTGTGTGGTGATAAAATATTTTATTTCATACCCGTACCTTGAATACAAATACCCATTAATTCCAGTTTACTAAAACAATTCCAATTTTTAACTCAATATTTAATCAATATATTAAATAATAAAGTTCATTGTAAAATATAAAATGTAAAGTAAATTGTTGCGAAAAATTTATTCAGCGTATTTGGTAACGTTCTTGTGTTTTATTCGTATATATTTAACAAAAATGTATTCAAGTTTGTCACAGAGCGGACGCATGCGCAGGAAACTCCACCGCTTATGACAGTGACCTTCAACTCCCCTGTCTTCCATTCCACTCATCTAAGCTAAAGGAGTCTTACTAAAAACCTTCAAGCATCAGAATTTAAATAGCAGAGTACAAACAAATAACGCAGTAGCAATAAATTGCAACAATTCAACCATCCCATGATATGAATTGGAATACAAGATAATTAACCCCAAAAATTGTGAGAAATGATTCAACAATGTGTTAGTTTTCTTNCAAAAATTGTGAGAAATGATTCAACAAAGTGTTAGTTTTCTTTTCATTTATCTCCGGGCTTAATATTTTTTTTGTCACATAAACTGCCCGTATTAAAAATACAAGCATTAAAAAAAATACAAATAGCCACACAGGCTTTAACAAAAACCTTGTTAATAAAATTTCATGAAATCACATTTAATAATGGGCTCCCATAGCAATACATAATTTACCCAAATATTGTAACATTGCAAAATTGCAGAATATCAAAAAATTATCTTAAAATGTTTTCCTTTACATGTTCTATAAAATTCCCTCATCAAACATGGCCGGATATGCCTACTGCCATGTTATAATGTTCGTGAGGTCCCTATCCAGTCTCCCTCAAGATGATAGAAATGCTCTTTTACAGCCAGGAAACATGATGACAAGGGTACTGACGAACATGCCAGAGAGTTTTGTTGGTTCCAGTAATATTAAAATCTTGACGACGTCAAAGGTAGCGTCGGACGTTTGCTAGGCGACATCCATACGCATTGGAAGGAGGGAAGNACAGTCTGTGCTCGCTAGCCAAGCAATGCGCACCGGAGGGGTGAGGAGTGGGGGCAGCTTCAAGCCTCCACGCCGTCAGTCTGCGCTCGCCTGCCAAGCAATGCGCACCGGAGGGGTGAGGAGTGGGGGCAGCTTCAAGCCTCCACGCCGACAGTCTGGGCTCGCCTGCCAAGCGATGCGCATCGGAGGGGTGAGGAGTGGGGGCAGCTTCAAGCCTCAAAGCCGACAGTCTGCGCTCGCCTGCCAACCCACGCAGGCGCGTCGGTACCAAAGTCCACGACGCCTTACGTCGAACTGGTCACCGACGAGGTAAGTCTCAGCTCCCTCGTCGATCTATTTCAGTGTTAAGGCGTACAACTCTCTGCGCTGATACTAATGCTAGATGTACGGTGTTCCAGCACCGTCGCACGTTCATAAATATTGCAAATGACTTGAATACCAATATTTATGCTGTCCGACTGAACGAAAACGAACTTCTTGAAAATCGATTAATATGTCGATTGCCTTGTGGTAATTGGTCTGATTCCTTCAGGATTTGTGATATCTGGGATATAGGAAATTCTGGCTCAACAATAATTCTGGAAAATTTCCATGGGTTTGCAACATGATGNTTTGTGATATCTGGGATATAGGAAATTCTGGCTCAACAATAATTCTGGAAAATTTCCATGGGTTTGCAACATGATGGAAATTGAGATTTTCCGAGTGAGAGGCGAAAAAGATAGCCTGCCTGGTGCACTACAATGAAGGTGGTCAAGTGATGAAATTTAAAATATCGATTTTTGATATTTCGTATATAAAAATAGCGTGTTTAGCATTGCTTTTATAAATTGATGGTCACTGAAACTGTTTTATCTTTGTTATTTCAATACAGTTACATTTTGCGTTTTAGAAAAATTTTCATTTTTAACCAATTTAAAAACGTACACCCATCAATGCATAAATACCTGTATTGTAGATCATGCGAATTAATACACAATTTACGAAATAAGGGGTTATTTGATGTGCTGAATTAGGAACCACATGTACTTCTACATCGAATAAACGGTTATAAATCATTCCGTGAGGAGAGTTCTGTGATCGAGTTTCAGGTTATAATCAGAATTATTAATTGCTTCAGTTTTATTAAAGTTTCTGTGGGCAAAGCTCAACTATTTATTATGTTGTTTAGTTGACACTGATATGTGTAACTTTATGCTTAGTCAAATTGCAGTAATAGATAATAATGGACAACTTGCCGATTCAGGTGTCCTCGTGTTGCAGTGCGAATATTGGTTTCCTTCGTTAACAAGCACTCTGGTTAATAGATGTTATTTCGGTAGTAAAGCATTTTCTCTCGTGTAAATGACATTAGGATTAGCGATTAAATGCCGTTTACGGTAATGTGACCACCTTTTAAAGCCCTGCTAAATTTCTACATTCTGCACACAAAATAAAATTTTTGCAATTTTACAAAAAATTCTTTGGAAATTAGTTACCGAAAAATGTTTCAGTAGCTTAACAAATTAATACTCGTAAATTTCATAGGTTTCAGTATTAGTGCAAACATTTTTCTGTAGTTCTACAAATTCTGTTTTTGCACAAGTACAAATTCAACAGGTTTACAACAAAATATATTTTAAAAGAATCAGAATTTGTATTTTCACAAAAAATTTTCTGTTCGGTTAAAAAAAAAATTTTTGTTTCAGTATTCCCGTAAGTTGCGCACTTTTCACGTACCTATCAAAATAAACACCGACATGTGACTTTCAGCTGGTGTTAACNTTTAGTTGACACTGATATGTGTAACTTTATGCTTAGTCAAATTGCAGTAATAGATAATAATGGACAACTTGCCGATTCAGGTGTCCTCGTGTTGCAGTGCGAATATTGGTTTCCTTCGTTAACAAGCACTCTGGTTAATAGATGTTATTTCGGTAGTAAAGCATTTTCTCTCGTGTAAATGACATTAGGATTAGCGATTAAATGCCGTTTACGGTAATGTGACCACCTTTTAAAGCCCTGCTAAATTTCTACATTCTGCACACAAAATAAAATTTTTGCAATTTTACAAAAAATTCTTTGGAAATTAGTTGCCGAAAAATGTTTCAGTAGCTTAACAAATTAATACTCGTAAATTTCATAGGTTTCAGTATTAGTGCAAACATTTTTCTGTAGTTCTACAAATTCTGTTTTTGCACAAGTACAAATTCAACAGGTTTACAACAAAATATATTTTAAAAGAATCAGAATTTGTATTTTCACAAAAAATTTTCTGTTCGGTTAAAAAAAAATTTTTGTTTTTGTATTCCCGTAAGTTGCGCACTTTTCACGTACCTATCAAAATAAACACCGACATGTGACTTTCAGCTGGTGTTAACATCAGTTGGCTCTATGTTCACCACACCAAATAAATAACAAACATTTATCAATATTTTAACCAGCACTAAAAATACGGACACGTTAATTGCGGTAAATGATATCGGTTTGTTACATTTGACAGTTGTTAACTATTATTTTCCTGTTTGGATATAAATAAATGCCTTTACTTTTGGCCAACCCTTACGAGGTCATGGGAAACTACGTTTTATTTATGTTGTCAACAAAATAGCAAACCAGCAAAATACTATTTTTTCCCCAATTATAAAAAACAACGTCAAAACGTTTTGAACGTTCACCTTTAAAAAGCGTGAAAACCTTTACCGTTCACCTGCTATACGTACAGGCAATCTTTTAGACACTATAGTGCATTTACTACTTCATGCAGAAGACAACGTGCCTTAAACAATCGTTAATTGACATAATAATTAGGTTCAACAACATCTACGAATATAATTACAATGCAGATGTATCTCACAAATATATATTATAGTACAGAACTACGCACAAACAAATGGCAGCGTTGCTACTATATAATGAGTCACAAAAACAATCTAAATGGCTGGCAATGTGTGATCAAAATTTTTACAGCATACTACCCCAGTGATATTTGTAATTTGATGGAAGTGCCGTGAAAACTCGTGCAGCCATACACAGCTTTAAAGCACATTACACTAACCCTTACTAAGACCTACTGGGATACCAGCAAATAAAAATATTACATTTCGCTTATAAAATTTAAATACCTGCACTGATATGATCGTAAATTAGCCATAATACGAAAAAAAAAAAAAATACCTAGCAGATGTAAATACCTTTCATGAAACTGGATCCACATTCAGAATGNAAATTAGCCATAATACGAAAAAAAAAAAAAATACCTAGCAGATGTAAATACCTATCATGAAACTGGATCCACATTCAGAATGAATCGTTGTCCCAAATTACTTACTTTGGAGGTTAGTCACTGAAGCTAGTACTTACGGTTTTATGTATCGGTTCATACAAATTAAACGTTCGAACACGTGTTTTAATTTTATGTTCACTTATTGCTATCACTAAATGCATGTTTTGACGTATTACTAACGCTCAAGACATGTTACACTCCAGAAATGTTTCACGTGCAGTATAAAACATTTTTATTGCGTTATGACTTCAAAACATTTGATTTACGTGCCGAGGTATTAACTCATATGCTAAGAACCGCGTGAATGCTGGAAAACAAACATTTATTTAACCTTTCAGAATTGCAATGCATCGTAAATTTAACCAAAAACCTGTTTGAGGGTTCTACAGGTTTATTTATGTTGAAAATTTATATGGACTTAAATTTCACGACGTGGCGCATTTTCCACGTTGGCATATNTCTACAGGTTTATTTATGTTGAAAATTTATATGGACTTAAATTTCACGACGTGGCGCATTTTCCACGTTGGCATATATTGCGAAACTTCAAGAATTTATGGAACAAGAAAAAGCGTGTGATACAGCAGAAAGCAATAACAAACAATGCCCCTTCACTTAGACGGTGTGTTAAAAGGTTTTATTATTACGATAATGAATACTTTATTTCCGGAGTTACAAACTGACACTTAAAAGCACGTTGGTCGTGAGTCAACTGCTATTTCGTTGACATACGAGCGCAGACGGCGGAGCGTAAAGTAAGCTTAGCTAAGCAATGAACCAGCTGTTTTGATCGTTGCGTCAACTAGGGCACAATCTAAAATAGTTATAAGTATAAATGTTTTGCAATAACGCCCAATTGTATTCTTACTTGCACACCGCAAAAATAAACTGATTTGCAAGTGAGACGGATTTTTAACTTTACGAATGGAAAAACGTTAACACATGGAACTATTTCTCGTAGTTCCCTGTCAACTTAACAGTGAGTATTGTAATCATTACTAACGTTAAAATGTAAGCAATCACCGCAGTCATTTTGTTGATGGGTTGAATTAAAGAGTGCTCACTTTATCGTGAACCACCGGTATAAGACTATGCAACTCTGTATTACGAAAACTTAATCAATTGCCTCGAAATACAACTCAAAACTTTCTGGCACTATAGTCTGTTTCTTGTACGTTGTACACAAAGTGAGATTTTGATGTACACTGTAACTGAAGAAAACATCATACAACAAAGTAAGTCCGTCGTATGGTGGGAGATATCATTCATTCTTTAGACTTTATTTCGTATTCGCATAAAAACATGCTACTCTTAATAAATATCATAAACAAAAACAATGTGATGCTATAAAGAACCATTTTGAGCGCAGTTCTTTAGGATGCAAAATTTTTTAACAACTTATTCAAAGTTTTTAATAAACATTCGCCTGTTAAATTAATTTCCGCACGATGTTCGTAGATGTGCGTAATGGTCAGTCACTTTGGAATTAAAATTGGTATATTTAATTATTCGGTTTCAAAATTAGTTTATTTCCCTTAAAAAAATAATTGTTAATAACGTAAATTTATTACTACAATATATTTCGGCCGTGTTAATAGTTTGTGTTATGAAATTATTTTTATCTGTACAATCAAGAATGCAAATAAAATGCTTTGAAATTCGCGAGGAACAGAAGGCGCGACAGACAACACGGAGCTTAAACACAGATTTACGATAGGCACGTGTAGTTTTAGCGGCAAACGCACGGAAATTATGCTCGTAGCAACGATAGAACTGTACCCGTAACACATCCGTCATACTATTAACAGAGGTACAGCAGTTAAAAAATATAAATATAGTTGTTACCGCGTTTAACAAATAGGCGACACAGTTAGAGTTATTAACTAACTGTTGCGGCCTGGTCTGTTGAGTTTGCAACTATATCAAATTGGATAAAAAATTGGTTGTCTGTAAAGTCGGTTTACTGACGATAGTTGAACGTGACAACGTCTTAAGAAAATGCTGATGGAATGGTAGCATTTTTCAAAAGAAAATTTTAATTTCATTTGTTTAATAGATTTGTATGTATATAGAGAAGGAGGTAATTGGAAATCACAATGAAATTGATCAAGTGAGATTTATTTGTACGCATAAATACAATTATGTCAATTTTTTTTTTTCAATTTAATAGTTTTTACAAGTATAAATGTGCGTTGAGCAATTGTTTTACAACTTTTAAACATGTGTAATATTTAATTTCTTACAATCTGTGTTATTCTGTTGAGAATAGGACGATGATAGGAAAAGTAGGAAATGAAAGGGAGTGTTTCGAGTTTAATGTGTCTTGAAAAAGTCAAATCGATGGTGGTGCCTCCTAGTGTTGTTGAGTTATTAACGTCTGATGCACAATCGACATTAAACATGTCTTTCATGAATTTGATGAATGTTTTTTCGCTCGTTCCGCGCTCTCGCTTGCACTTCAAGCCTTACATGGAACGCCTCAGAGCGAGGTAACGCCGCATGAGTCATGTTTTTTCGTGCGTGCAGCCGGCTCTATCGAATTATAAGACGTTGTCACGTCAAAAATAATAGATGGCAGCTCTGTGCCAATAAGAATGGCGATTGTGTGGAAAGTGACGGTGGTGGCATCCGCCGACGTGGTGTTAGGAAAGACCGCGAATTTTAAACCCATATTTAATGAAAGTGTCGTTACACGCCACAAAACGTGTTCCAGAAGTCACGTTAATCANGTGCAGCCGGCTCTATCGAATTATAAGACGTTGTCACGTCAAAAATAATAGATGGCAGCTCTGTGCCAATAAGAAAGGCGATTGTGTGGAAAGTGACGGCGGTGGCATCCGCCGACGTGGTGTTAAGAAAGCCCGCGAATTTTAAACCCATATTTAATGAAAGTGTCGTTACACGCCACAAAACGTGTTCCAGAAGTCACGTTAATCATTCAACTGAAAGCATAGAGCCACATGTCATCTTCTTGTAGTGCATAGTGTGAAAAGTGTTTTATTTCACATTATACAGTATTTACAAATGGTGCTTAATGAAAGAATCGAGGTACCTCAGTCCGTATAATTATTACAGATAACAGCGTGTATTTAAATGCAAATTTTAACTTCTGTCGTATTTAAAGAAAATTTTCTTGAAAATGTTTTTAACCTAAAAAAATATTAATGCTTTTTTTAATGTAGGGATACTCTTTCAAAAAAATTCATTGTATATAAAAAAAAGTGAGATGCTATTGTAAGCGTTCACAAACTTCGTGTCTTTACTGTCGAAGACTTTAAACTCAACGTTCGCGGTAAGAGGATGTTCTGCATAGACAGAATAAAATCGATTTCCGGTGACTCCTCTGCGTGTATACCTAGTGCGAGGCAGTATACTAAGTGGTGTTACTACTTTTGGGACAAATTCTCGAGCCAGCTTATTTGACACGCAACCTATACTTGGGGTCTCCCGGGAAATTGCAAACTATAAAACGACACCCCGGGGCCGCCCTGTGCGTTAGCTAGCGGGACGTTATGTACGAGTTGGCTCAGAGTTGAAGCTCGAGTTTGTGAAGAGAAGGCTTGAGGGGGGGTGGAGGGGAACGTCTTCCCTCGGAGTGATCAGCATGTCTAACGGAGAGTGGATTGCTGCCGATCCGATGGGAATTCCGAGATGATGGCCCACCACTTTGCACGAGACTTGGACTCGCTGCTGGCTGCCCGTCTCGAGTGGCCATTGGTCACTCCGGGCTCTTCCGTTCTACTCTATCCCGAACACCGTTCCAAGATGCCGAACGGACGAGGGGCCGAAGTTTGCTGGTAACTTCAGCGGGAACATGCTCATCCCATTCGACCGGAGGCGTATAGAGACCGGAGGATGGTGGGCCCTGGCAGACAAGAGTCGCTCTAGTGTGCATAAAACACGGGGCAGAGCTCCCCAGCCGAACATCGCGCCATGAGCTCCCGAACTCAACTTGGATATTGGAATTGCGACACGGTGCGAGGGCACGTAACTTCGAGTGAGAAATGCGCATTATGTCACTGAAACTTAAACCTTCAAAGGGAAACTTTTAACCATGTGTTAACCTATCTAATTAATCTAGTCAACCAAAATCACTATATTGGTTGATTTTTAAACCAAAGAGTAAAGGATAAAGAGGAAATTTAATAAGGTATAAATCTCATATTACAAAAAAAAAAAAAAACAAACACCACTATAGTAATAATTGAAATTATTATCAAATAAACAAACTTATTAATAAAATAACCTAATCAAGAACCAGATAAATAACACAGTTCATCGACTCTATTTGCCATTACATCTCTAGCGTATAGATAGAAAACTTCACAAACAAGTTTTTAACACTACTTGTTAGGTAAAAAATTTCGGAATGCAGTTTTTTAGTAGGTGTATATAAATTCTTTTTTTTTTTAATGAGAGAAACATAAATCCCAGTGGGTCTTCTGCCTAAAAAGTAAACACGCAGATGCCGCTTAACTTCAGTATCCACACGGAATATCTTGGATGTATCAATAATATACTGCCTGGTGTAAATGAATATTAGTTAATTAAACCGGGATGTACAGGAGAAGTGTCGACATGAAATTAATAAGCAGTTGTCATGGAGCCAGCATTCAATTACCGAATAAGAGTATCATAAATTTTTATTATAAGTGAAAAAAAACAGAATGGGAATTTTCTAAATCTAAACGCAACGGCAATCAAAGTGAAAACCTATGCCATCTGTACACGTAGATGTCCTTATGGAAGGAACACTATCACAGAAGATCTGCTATACAGATGGAGATATAAAAATTTTCAGTTTATAGCTTTAGTAGTAACTAGCGACCCAGCCCGGCTTCACCCGGTAAAAATTTAATTTTTACAGCGATACTTTGAAAGACAAAATTGTTACTGTGGTTCATCCTTGACAGATAAACATATGCTATTACAGACTTTTCTGAAGATCGTTTTGAGAGCTACAATTATGTAGTATATTAATTTGATATATATCTTATGGTTTAGTCAGCGCAAGACATGTAAGCACCCTAAAAGCTGTTTTTTACTACTTGATTACAAACGGTTCGACATTTCTCTACTATTCTTACATTAAATATGAATTTTTCATACACTGAAACCTTCCTCAAGAATTTTCTTAATGATGTTGAAAACCGCATCACAATCCATCAAGTAGTTTAGAAGTACTAAGCGAATACACAGACAGACGCGGATAAGCGACTTTGTTTTATACTATTTAGAGAGGACTGTGATCTTTGAATGAATGTTGCAATGGCGGTGAATGGCTGTGTTTAGGGAAATGTGTGGAGTTTCCGGAGTCTCAGAATATAAAGTAAACTCAAACATTATATGCAAAATTAATCAATATCAAATTACTTTGTTAAAGGTTTTTAATTCAGAATTGCATGACGCTAGAAAATCGAGGCATTCAGTTGCTTTTTTTATCATTACGTACAGAAATATAGATTATACATCACAAGATATGCAAAGCTATGAACGCCTTGATTATTACTTTGTATGTACAAAAAAGAATTCATATTTTCATATTAAAGAAAATAGTGTTATTTTGGCCACTTAAAATTATTTCGACAATTTATTCTTATTTTCGAGTAATGATTTTTTTTTATGTAAAACTTGTTATGAAAAATGTCGAAGCATTGTATGTTATTTGTCTGGTTATAAAACAGTTGAACATATTTTCTTACATTCAATCAGTAGGATCGGCATCATGTATAAATTACACAATTTTAAATAAACACTTTTGAAAGCAAACGTTCGAAAAAATCTGGTCGATGACTTTATAAAATATAACAAATATAATTGCTAGGTTGTTCATAATCATGCTGGCAATGAGTTAGCTCGTTTGAAATTAGGTGTTTATAGTAACTGAAGTTGAAATCAGTTATTTTATGTTTGTTCGACAAATGATTGGCTTTATTGCATTCCAATCAGTAAACAACAAGATGTTAACAATGGTGGCAAACGTTTGCATTAATTAATGTCAGGAAATCTTATATGGTCATATCAATCAACATGACTTAACTTATTTTTCAAATAACCGTAACGTGGGCGAATGCTTTCAAAACAATTGTTAGAACTTAACGGAATCCTCACAAGCAGACGATATACAAAATGCTAATTTCTACTTACTGCTGGGAAAATATTAGCACCAAGTGTATGGGCCATTTATGACATGTCAATATTTGCTTACTGCTACTATAAATTCTATTAATAAGGCAAGGGGTCACTAATGGAATGCTACTGTTACTTACTACTAAGGAACTTTAGAAGCAGGCTCATTGGTAATTTATGGAATGCTAATTGTGACTGCTGGATTCTATTAACGACCATTTCATGAGCCATTTATGAAATGCCAACTTCATTTGGTTGCGAAATAGCAAATAATATGTATCAATTCACTTAATCGCTTTTAATTTATGCATATGGGAATACAATTTATTATCGTGTGACATTATTAATAGCAAGAAAAATAGTTTCTAGACGGAAAAACAGAAAACCTGGAATATAAAAAAAAATCTTTATTTTGAGTTTTATGTATTACCTGGAAATAGTATGAGACTAAATGACTAGTACTTTGAAGAAAACACATAAATCCTTGAATTGAATTATGATACATAAATGGTGTGTATACGAAAGTTAATAATGTAACGTTTATGCACGAAAATTATTCAGAGTAACATAAGTAATTTCAAAGTACGTACATGGTAGAGTAGTTCACATCATGCTATAGCTAGAGTATAAACTCATGTGTTGTGAGTTCAAATACACTGAAGAGCCACAAAAACTGGCACACCTGCCTAATATCGTGTAGGGCACCCGCGAGCACGCAGAAAAGCTGCAAAACGACGTGGCATGGACTCGAATAATGTCTGAAGGTATGCAGGAGGCAATTCACACCATGAATCCTGCAGGTCAGTCCACAAATCCATAGGAGTGAGAGGCGGTGGAGATATCTTCTAGGCGGTAGAGATCCCTTCTGAACAGCATGTTGCAAGGCATCCCAGATATATTCAATAATGTTCATGTCTGCTGATTTAGGTGGCCAATTTGGAGCACTTATGTAGACCAAATTATTTATTAAAGTAAAATCCATACAACTTGTATTGAAGAAATTTATGCACATTCTTAGACCATTATTTTTGTTCTCTGCGCATACTTTCTGTAAAATTAACATTGCACTCACGCAAATTTTAAAATACCAGCTCGAAATTCAAATGGCTCCAAATCAGTGACACAGTTTCAGAGGTCTCAACAACAATAGGCTATTCACGGCAAAGTGAACGCTTTTTAAGGCACTTTCATTTGCAATAATAGCAAATAAATATATTTTCTTTTAACCTAAGATATTGACTTCTTAGTGTGGTGGAATATATACACTGTGTTTATTACTTACATGGCAAAACTTCTTTATAAAGTTTGTTTAAGGATAAAAAATAGCTGAAAGGGAAAAGTAACTAGGGCCTTAAAAGTGCTAACTTTACCGTAAACAGCCTATAGAGACTCGTAACTTTTTTCTGGTTATTTGTGCAGCGAAATTTCGCTGCCTGCTGCATTGCAGTGAAGCCCACACTTCCTAGTTCATGGTGGTTATCAATTAAGGGGGCCTCCCATTTTCATATGTGCCTCTTTAGAAGCAAGTGCTAAAAAAAAAATTATTAAATACTTTAGTTAAAAATAATTAGTTCAGGACAGAAACAAATGTCATCATTTCGTTGTTCATTTACAAATTTGATTATTCGATCATAAATATTGGCCTAAGCAGTCCTCTGATTACAATATTTTTTATTCTAAAACAGTATTTTTAATCACGGGGAAAAAGCTGTATCTTTTCTGAACAGATTATCTTGCTAAAATCATAAAGTCTGCTCTTAAAGTTCTAAGAAAATAGAAGATACGCGGGGCTGCGGTGGTGTATTGGTTAGACCACTCGCCTCCCACCAAGGCGACACGAGTTCTATTCCCGGCGGGGTCGCCCCCGGATATTCGCATGTGGGAATCTTGCTGGACGATGCCGCTGGTCGACGGGTTTTCTCGGGGTTCTCACGATTCCCGTACTCTTTCATTCTGGCACTGCTCCATGCTCCACCTTCATTGATTCTCAAGACCTCAATGTTACAAGCCGCTCAAATGTCTCCTTCCTCCAGAACACACGTGATGCTCGATTAGGGTATTTCCCATCTCTGTCACAACTCTCACGTCCGGGTGGACGATACTTTGAGGGGTTTAATATTGCTCACTGGGGATTCCCCTTAACTCGATCGATTTATCGGTAATAAAGAATAGGTAAGTACACGGAAGTGAAATTCGGTGGCGGTTCCTTTGATATGGGCATACCCATTCTCTGATTGGCTGCACGAAGCTCTGGGAATGGCCCTTGTTTCTGTCTGGCAACATCATGCTTCGAAATGTTCCCTATTGGTTGGCAAGTGTGGTAACAGGTGATTATTGGCGAACTACATTCCTAAATTTTACTTGCCCATAAAGCTATTTTGCCAGCACTTCCCACTGGAGTTCGCGTCTGTATTATTATATATTCTGTAACCGTAGTGAGAACGTGGTTTTAAAGTTCTTAAGCTGGTTTCACAATACAGCGATGAGCTGTAGCCAATCAGGACCAAGCAGCAGTCCGTCGCAGTGCGTCGGCGATGAGCGCGTTGCACGGAATTCTGGTGTTGCGATTATCTGCGATGGTCGGCGACAGCCGACCACGGTGTATAAGAACAAGTGTTTGTTTACGTGGAGAATAAGAACAACACAATTTATTTACATTTTGAAGACAACCGTTTACGTTTACGTCTTTGTATTTTTATCGTTGGTACTCTGATGTAAAGAATTTAAAAAGACATTACTTCCTATACGCCTGGTGTCATAAAAATGATCTGTTAACAACATTAAAATAATGCTTCTTCTTCTTCTTATATCTCTCGTACTTGCTGTATGCTAACGCGTAGTTTGCATCGTACTTCGCGATCAAACGGCTTTGTACTACCCACTTAAAACATAATGTGTCTATGATTTTCGAGTGTTATTTGTTACATTCGTGTGGTCTAAAAATGAAATTTTTACTCTTGAAATAAATAGCAGCACCAGCTCAGATCGCGTACGTTGCCGACCGATCGTCGCACAATTGTGAAACAGAAAGTAGATCTCGTCGCCACCCGTCACATCGCGTCGCGTCGCAGGGCGTCGCTGCATTGTGAAACCAGCCTTACGTCGACTGAGCGTCAGACGTCTCTATGTCGTAACAACGAATGACAATTTTTCCTTGAAAACAGTATATTCATGAGTATTCAACTGAGTTTACGCTACACTAACAAGTTACTTAAGGGCGCCGGCCTCATAAAAATTTGTTGTTGTATAGGTATTTGTACCAGAATCTCTTTAACTTTTAGGCATTATCTGTGACTATTTTTTCCTCATATAATTGTTTTTTTGATCGCATGGATTTTGAAAAGTGACCCGTCAATGTTATTTTTTTTTTTTAATAAGGTGAAAATAAAATAAATCAAACTAATCGCAGAAAATTTAAGGGGGCAACATAAAGGTATTGACTTAAGTCACTTGTCTTATGGAGCCACAAATAAAAAATGTGAAATAATTTCCTTATTTACATAAACTCTTTGAAATAGAAAAATCTTTTCCATGTAGATTTTATAGAGATCCTGAAGTTGTTCTTGGCATTTTAGTTCACTGGGTGTTATTTCATTTTTGTACGTAATTACGTTTTCAATATGTATATATTTCTAAAACAGTAAAATTGTGACTTTGATATGCGTTTAATGAAAAAACTATGTGTTCAAGAAATTATTTTTGCTAAGTAAAAGTAACAACATATAATGTGTAACAGTTTAACAATTTGCAGTATCATGAGAATATAAAATTACACATTTTGACACATATGTAGTCAAAACACGTCTTCTGACTGAACTGCAATGAAAATACACTGACATGCCCAAAAGTCATGGGAAAGCATTATGTAAAATAAATAGTCGATGGCGCCACCGTACCATTACCTCCTTGAAAGTGCCCAGACCAGTATCAACTGTGCTATAAAATCGCGTGAGTATGTGTGTTCTGGTCATGACACCGCATTGCAGCCCTTCATGGACTTCACGTACCTCCACACAGATGAGGTACTGCAGCAGGATGATGCACCGTGTCATTGACTCCACGTACCTCTACATAGATGAGGTACTCCAGCAGGACGATGCACCGTGTCATTGACTCATGCTACCCATTATCGGTTAGAGGAGCATTCTGGAGGTTCTTATCTCGTCCGCCGAGTGCGAAATCTATCAAGCATTCATGACACATTGCGGGGAAGTTCATTCGCAACAGCGTTCCTGCACCCATACATATCAGGTAGCTGTGGGTAGCTATCCGGACGGCATGGGTCAACATGTCTTCCACAAGTGTTTGGTCCACTTGTGGAGTTCACGCCACGACGATTTGCTGCCCTTCGCCGGTACTAAAGCCTACGCGATACTAAACCCGTATCACATGACTTTTGACATGTCGGTGAACCATGTAATCATGTAACGAAAAACACTGCTATTTTTCGTAAAAGCGTGGGAAAACCTAAACGAACTATTGTTAAACAAGTAGTTTTGACAGTTGTCACAGAAATTCGTAAGTAAGGATACGCGTGAGAAGTTTTAATGAGTCTTCCTCTGGTTTCGTGCAGGGATTGGCCAGTTGTTGGCAGTTTATTTACATATTTTCAGTGACTGTTCTTTAAAATTATTAAGGTTTATTTTGGTATCTCTCTTATAAATACGGATAATAAATATTAATATTACAAAACATGTATTGTGAAGTATAGTCCATAACTAAAATGATTTCAGACGACACTTANTTTTTCGTAAAAGCGTGGGAAAACCTAAACGAACTATTGTTAAACAAGTAGTTTTGACAGTTGTCACAGAAATTCGTAAGTAAGGATACGCGTGAGAAGTTTTAAATGAGTCTTCCTCTGGTTTCGTGCAGGGATTGGCCAGTTGTTGGCAGTTTATTTACATATTTTCAGTGACTGTTCTTTAAAATTATTAAGGTTTATTTTGGTATCTCTCTTATAAATACGGATAATAAATATTAATATTACAAAACATGTATTGTGAAGTATAGTCCATAACTAAAATGATTTCAGACGACACTTATATAAAAATATAACACTTTAAGTATATGTAGTTTCATTACGGCGCTTCTGTTTTAAATGCTAAAGCAAGTCCGCGTACGACACTGTGTAACTACGTCAAAACACTAACGGGCATAATTCTTTTTTAAAGGGCACTTTCTTTGAGGGTTTCTTTCAATTGTTAGTTACGTACTAATCAACAATGACATACCTTTGTCGCGAACTAACAGTTAAAGCTAATGATAGCTGGACAAGTGTGAGAGGTTTCTGTAAAATTAGTTTTCTCTTTAGTCTTTATTATAAAAATTTCCAGAGCAATCAGAACGCCGATTCTGGTGTACAGTCGAAACTGTTTTTGTTTCGTTGACACTCTTTTTTTTATTTCTGTGTGCTGATAGTCTGTTTAATGTATCAACTGTACACCTATGCAAATATTGATTTCGGAATCACTAAATATATTTTATACGTGTTCATTCTACGAGTAACTTTCGTAAACGTTTTTTGTATTGGCTACCTCTCAACATGGTATACATAGGCGTTTTTAGTAGCTTATGAACTGATGCACAAAATTATGTCGCACCTAAATGCATTAAAGACGACGTTTTTGCAGGGAACTAAATGCATGGCCATGTATTCCAAAACTTTGTAGCAGAAGGAATTCTCGAGAGTGAGTGACGAGATTTGGGCGGCTCTTAACAGCAAGGTCTTGAGAGCCGATGAAAGTGTTTGAAATGACAATGGAGCAGTGCCGGAATGAAAGGGCGGGGGGAAACTTGAGATCCCAGACAAAACACGCCAACCAGTGGCATCGTCCGGATGATTCTCACGTGCGAAAATCTGGGAGTGACCCGGCCGGGAATTGAACCCGGTTCGCCTTGGTGGGAGGCGAGCAGGAATTTCCGTTGTGCTATCCACTTTCGAGTATAACATTTTGTAATAGGACGCTGTAATTAGTTTATGTATATGTTCACACGACATATCGAAGAAAGCAGGCACTAGTTAAAGAGGGATGAAGGTGAATCTTTCACGTGGTTGATTCACATTATAAAATTTTGAATATTGTATATTTCCACTGAAACTGAATATCGAAATGCTTCTACAGCTATAGATTTTACAAAAAAAAATTTTAAATCAAGAATTTTATATTCCTGAAGCGAATTTCTTCCATACATCCAGAACACGCGTAAAACACGCCGTTGTGTCTTCAAGATATTGTAAAACTGTTAGAAGAAAGACTTAAGAAGCGCTTGGCAAAGCAGACTAAAGAACGCAAGTTGGCTTAGAAATCAGAAATACGTGCCATCTACCGGAATGCACAAAGCCGTTTTATTATGATAGTAATGGGGGGGAAACACGTGTGATTCTGAAAGAAAAAATCTGGGGTCGGTAGTTATACGCGTGAGAGAACGCCCGTAACTTCACAGTTCCAAAGAGCGGTGCCCTGATATAATGCTATCTTTGCACTGCTCATTCAGTGCAACTAGAAAAGTACTTGCAAGTAAGTGCAGCTAACAAAGCTACTTGGGCAAGCAAAGCTTAACTCTGCACTGAAATCACATAAATGAATTCATAAATTTAATAGAAATTAAAATTGCATATTCGTCTTTATGTGCAAATTATATCAAAATTACATCACAATACAGGCTCAATTAAGGTAATAAAAAGCCAGGAAAATTTGTCTTAATTAAGGAAATTAAAATTTCCGAAATATTTCAAGTATTTCAAATGACGCAATGTAAGAACACGCATTGGCATATTTAATATCACTGTACAGTATATGCTGTAATAGGTAAACCAAGCCGTAAATTTCTTTCTAACGAATTCATAAAAAATATCTTAATGCATTTAGCAGTTTTTCTCATTTCGCCCTAATTTAATTAATATAAGCTTGACTTGAAAGGCTCTGAGCATCAATAAAAATATTCCGCTGTCCATTCATGTCAGGCAAAGGTTGATTTCACACAAAGGACGCAAGGAAAATATTTGCGACTGTTATGTGTATTAATTAGTGCTTTTTCGACGTGTTCAATATAAGATTGTTTCAATGTCTGTAGGTTGTTAATATTTTGTGATTCCTGTTCTTCTTGTAAATGTACTGGTAGCAAATATTTACCACGTACCTTGTTTGTCGCTTAACCCAAACTTCTTATCTTCAGCTCTCGTAACTGAATGATATCCTGGAATCAAGAAAATCGTATGTAATAAATTTTATCTGAGTTATTTTTTTAATAAAAGATCATTCCTTATGTACAAATCAAAATATTAACTCATAAAAAATTGGCTTACGCCCCAGACTATCTTTACGTAATTTTTAAAACTACAATGTACGCCTCAGTAGATAATACGCTTAGGTGAATGCTAAAACTATTTAATACTAACATTAAAAAGTCACACACTGTCAGTAATAACAGATAAGTAGTAAGTGTTCCAATGGGCTGTCTAGGTATATATTTGTTAGTCCCAGGACGTGTTACACAATCGTATGTTTTAAACTCGATTAGGTAAATACAGCGTTTGTACTACCTATGCAAAACGTTATTTTTGAATACTTTTCATATTTACTATTCACAGGTTTTCAAACAGAGGGTTAATTAACAAGATTTTGCACTGAGAAAGTGTCTCTTTGGCAGGACAGAAAGTGTTTATGCAGCCGTAATCAATTTATTTATCCCTGCAGGATAGTATTTCAGACGAATATGTGGGAGAGCGCGATGTGATTCTTCCAGTATTAAGTTTGTTGTTACTCAAAGAATTTTCCACGTTCCTGTCTAAGTAACTCATTGCAAACAAATAAAGGTGATTTATGATATTATGGGTGTTTGGCAACGTAAAACATTCCTTGTTTTGAGGTCCAAGAATGTGTCAGAAAAGTAAGGGAAGAATTATTGTACTAAATATAATTTTGGTGTTGACACAAAAAGCACCATAAAAATACTATATATGTGAAAGAAAATTTCGAAAAGATAAAGCTCGAGAGAAAATAAATTTTTTTATTAATAATTTTAAAGTGTCTGTTGAAAGTGATTTCTGATAAAACGTATGATTATTTCTAAGTGAATATATGACGTTCATTACAGTAAATATTTCATTTTATCCCTAATATTTTACAAAATAAAGCATAAAATCTGCTAAAAAGGAACACTTGTGTAATTCCAGTAATTACGTTATATATGTGTTGAAGTATTACAATTTTATATTTTAAAGGTATAAGAAAAGACGAATATGTAGAATATAATTTTTTTTCAATTTGAATCATAAAATATGTATGAAATTTATTTCTTCACAAGGATTTTTATGACATTTTCCAGCTCGATGTTACGTGATTATATCTCGGAAACAAAAGAAAAAAAATAAAGAGTCAATTCCCGCTGCTGGTATCTTTTGTGTGAGTAATTACAAAACACGTCACGCACACAATAGAGCCGTATTGCGTTTTTCGCTCTCGCTCTGCCAGAGACACGGAATGAGATTATAGGGCATTTTCATTTGTTTACTCCTTTTCATTGAGAATTTTCTCCCATCATGACATCACAAGATTGGTACAATAGAAACGATTCAGTTGTATTTTCATCAAAACCTGAAACCAATAACCACTGCATGTTTCAGTCCTACCAATTTTGTACCGGATTGCCATAACTCATTCACGAACAACGTATCTCTGCTTCAGTTTCCATGAAAAAAAAAATTTTTTCNTTTGTACCGGATTGCCATAACTCATTCACGAACAACGTATCTCTGCTTCAGTTTCCATGAAAAAAAAAATTTTTTCCCGTTTTAATTACTTTGCTGACATGGGAGGAATACAATTTCGAAAATTGTTTCGGGATGAATGTTTGTGNTTTGTACCGGATTGCCATAACTCATTCACGAACAACGTATCTCTGCTTCAGTTTCCATGAAAAAAAAAATTTTTTTCCCGTTTTAATTACTTTGCTGACATGGGAGGAATACAATTTCGAAAATTGTTTCGGGATGAATGTTTGTGNTTTTTTCCCGTTTTAATTACTTTGCTGACATGGGAGGAATACAATTTCGAAAATTGTTTCGGGATGAATGTTTGTGGTACGTAAAAAGTTTTTATTAAAATCGCTGACTATTTATTTTGAAAAAACTATTTATATCTGCCAAAATACCAATGAAAATTGTAGGTATTGTATGAGCATTTTATTTGTCAATTCATAGTTTACACTGCCGGGGATAAAAATTGCAACACCAAGAGTGATGTGAGCTGTTACATTCAGATCTGTTGTACTTAATACCTATTATACCAGGAGACATGATTGCCCTTGGAGCTCAGTAGGGCGTATTGGAAATGGGGAAATTATAATTGTGTTGCCCTACCACAAGATTTGATAACCGCTGCCACACGACGTGGCATTGAAAGGAAGAAACTTAGAATATCCGTCTGGCGTATCACCGTCCATGCTGCCTTGATGAGTGCTCTAATTTCATAGTTTGTGGCTGAGGGTACCCTGTGGCAGGCAAGTCGTATTCCAACCATGGATGAAAAGTTTTCGATAGTGTGAGGTATCAGGTGAACACGCAGGCCAAGGAAGCAGTGTGACATGATGGTCGTCCAGGAAAAGTCGGACGACGTATGCCACGTGCGGTTGCGCATTGTCCTCTTGGCTCAGGGCCACAGGCTGGCCCTTGAGATTGGAAACAAAACAGACCCCAACACCTCCGCAATATAACGGTTGCCGATCAGCATACCAGTGATGTGGACTAGGTGCGAGCGAGATTGGAATTCGATGGCACCACATCCCATAACTCCAGTAGCCGGGCCGGTATGACTGTGCATGGTGCAGAATCCGGCTAGGCTTGTGCAACGGTGCCGCCAGGTAAGGATGCGACCATCGTAGTACTGCAATGAGAAGCTGGATTCGTCGGAGAAGACGATGGCATGACATTTATCCGTCTCTAAGTTCTGCGCATAATTGCAGACGCAATCGCCTGTGGTGAGTAGACAGTTGCAGCCCCAGTAATGAGCTTATGGGCAAGGTGCTCTTCTGCTGCATACGGCTACGCCCAACGCGCGCGTACTTTGTTTGATGTACCACATGCCTGAACTCCTGAGCGATGGGAATTTATGTGCCTGTACTGTTCGTAATTGCCATACGCACGAGATGCCTGTCTTCGCGTTGGCTAATGAGACAGGGTCCATGGTATCCTACATGTCTCTCAGACCGTCCCTCCTTGACCTACTGGTTCCATATCAGCTCCACGATGGTTGCGTTTCATCGAAAGCGAAAACAAATTTCGCGGTACACTGTTAAAAATATTTTCCCTCATTTTACGGAAAAGTGCTGGTAAAAATGTATCCAGAAATGTCCGTAAACCCTCAGTAAATTAACGGAAACATATATTTTCAAAAATATACTTTCTGTGTATTTTAAAGGTCATTTCGTTAATTAAAAATCTCTCCGTTAATTTTCTAGTTAGTTTTCCGCACTTAAAGGTTAAAAAGAGATAATAAAAATATTTTAAAATTTGGTTATGTAAGTAGTGTATAACAAAATTACAAATAGTTAAAATATCTGAGTGGAATTTGAACCTGAGTCATGAGGTTTCAGGCCTGGGACACTTTCCACTCACTTATGATCTTCACATGAAATACCGAATATAAGTTATTCATTTTTACTTCCAGTCTCATAAAATAACTTTTTCAGTTTCTGTTCAAGTTAGTATATTTTCATTGTTGCTAAATGTCACAGATGCCTGATGCTACATTTCGGAGTTTTAAGGAACAGTTCTAAGTGGCGTGAATATCATAACTGCCTCAGATCCGATGATTTTCTAGTTTCATTTCCGAAGAAAGCTTCGTGCATAATCGGCATTGTTCGTGCCATAAACCCGAAGCTGTCGGAAATACGGAGACTTTCCGTGCTCTATATTTAAGGAGCTCAAGTCCGTATTTCGCCATTAAAGATAACGTTTGCGTATATTTATGTACATGTTTGTGAAACTTCCTGTAATACACGGAAATTTTTAACAGTTTTGGATAATGCACAATCTCAATAGACCACGATTCTCCCGCGATCACAAGTACTGGTT
>NQII01004183.1:189746-220738 GCA_002778355.1 Clitarchus hookeri
TTCGAAGAGGGCTTATATCAGCTAATTTCCCGGGACTTACCCTATTTCGTTCTCACTGAGGTTCATCCCCGAAATTCTTTATACGGCGCGACTTCCCGGGGTTATTTCTCAGGGTGTGAATACAGCGCAATTCCTATCCCATGTACCCGTCACGCGTCAACTTGCTTTAATAATAAAGTGTCACTCACGAGTAACATCTAGGGTATGATCACCAGATAAGCGATTTAAGGCCAATGTACGCTGGACACGAATGAATAATTCATAAATGGCCTTTATTTTACAGGACGCTACTAAAAGCATATTTATTTTTCAAAGAGCAGTGTTTACAGTCCAGGAATACCGACATATATTATTATCTCTTAATTCGTACAATACAATTGGGATAATTACACCAATATCTTTTCTGTATTTTTAATAAACGCATTTACTGTAAAAAGGATTTGTTTTTAACTATTNGGGATAATTACACCAATATCTTTTCTGTATTTTTAATAAACGCATTTACTGTAAAAAGGATTTGTTTTTAACTATTATTTATAGAGACTTGATAATATTAACAGATGCTTCAAACACAATTCGAATGACAGACGATCAAAGTGTACAGTTGTTTCTTTGCCTGCCAGGC
Organism: Clitarchus hookeri; assembly: GCA_002778355.1. NCBI lineage: Eukaryota > Metazoa > Arthropoda > Insecta > Phasmatodea > Phasmatidae > Clitarchus > Clitarchus hookeri. Next base: position 190,372 of record NQII01004183.1, read on the forward strand.
GCCCGACATTACTTTCGCTTATTCAAATTACATTCATTTGCCGAATTACGGTTTCTGGCATTTGTTGTTACTTCGCAGTCTACATAATTTTTTGTTTTGTCCCAAGAACTCCATAACTACAGTTCTTAACAGTCGGAATTTGTCTAATTATTAAAAAAAATTGTTATTCGTTGCAATTCAAGGTGACACAATCTTCTTAAACATTAATGTCAAGCAGCTAATGCGTAGAATTCATATTTATTGCCAACTGAGGCGCTTGTTTAGTGTATATNCTTAAACATTAATGTCAAGCAGCTAATGCGTAGAATTCATATTTATTGCCAACTGAGGCGCTTGTTTAGTGTATATAGAAAATAAAATAATATATCGAAAATGCTGCTGAAGTAAATAAACACATTCTTAATATAATTTGGCAGCGATTGCAGCCTCCCAATAAATAGTTTATATATTGCGAAGCTTAAAATAAATTATTTATTCAACAAATATGCCCTGTTGTTCGAAAATATTATGCTCAATAATTTGATGTCCATAATTAGGAAATCGAAGCATTCCAATTTCACGAAGCAGATTATGTAATAAATTTTCTGGGAGTCATTTTTTATTATTTTAACAGTCTTTGTACCTTATTTTTTAACCTACTTTCCGAAGGAAAGAAAGGCTTATGAGATCACTTTCCTGTCTGTGTGTATATGTGTGTAGGTGTGTGTGTAGATGTGTGTGCCCGTGTGTATNNNNCCCCCCTTCAGCTTATTTTTGAACGCGTGAAAATTTCATCAAACTCAGTATACATATGGTACTAAGTAAGGACACCTAAATATCATAGTTTTCGACCACGTTGTGTACTTACTTTCAAAATGATGGTCTTTATGATTTTTGGGCGATATGTCATATCTCGGAAACCATTTAACCTATTTTAACCAAATTTTGTATTCTGACAGCGTAAATTGCAAGAATTAAATTCTGGGGTGAATATTGTTGTTGGTCCGCCATTTCGGATAATAGTAACACATGAAAAATTAAGCTTTTAAAGTATATCTCAAAAACTTTTCAACCTGTTTTCGCCAAATGTGGCACGTAAGTAATAGTATGATTGGTAAGATAAAAGTAAGTAATTTAACTTATTAACTCACCTTCTTCAAAATGGTGGTAATACAAATATTTAAGAATTATATGGTATAACTACCATACAGTGTGACCAGCTTCAGCCAAATATTTTACACTGTTAGTATCTCTTACAAGACTCATATAAGCCAAACAACAACATTTTTGTCGGCCATTATGAAATATAGAATTACATGAAGAAATAAAGTTTTATGCTATATCTCAAAAATGTACTACGATAGGCCAAGTTAATATAAGTAAACCAACTTTATTAAACATTTATTTTCAAAATGGTGGACATACAATTATATTATAATTATTTTGTATAACTACCACACCATTTGGTAAATTTCAACCAAATTTTGTAGGCAGACGGTATGTATTAGAAACATCATATAACATTAACAACAAGCACTTTCTTTCGCCATTTTTAACGATAGCAGTGCATGTAAAAATAAATCTCTTACTTAATATCTCAAAAACAACTCAACCAATTTTCACCAAATTTGGCGCATAAGAAATATTATGATAGGCCAGATAAATAAAAACAATAAAATTTTATGATGAACTTATTTTCAAAATGGCCCTCATAAAAATATTTAAGGTTTATTTGGTATTACTACCATACCATTTGACAAATTTCAACCATATTTTGTATGATAACAGTTTCAATTACATACATCAAATAAGCCAAAAAATATTTGCCCGCCATTTTGAGAGATAGCGCTACATGATATTATTCAGTGTTTGTGTAATTTATCGGGAAACAATTGACAAAAATTCACCAAATTTAGCAATCAGATAGTACTGTGGCAATTGTTATGTACAGATATGTATTAAGAATATCAGATATTTATTTTCAAAACGGTGGCCATCTTAATTTTTTACTATAGTATTCTATATCTTTAAACCATTTCATCAATTCTAACTTTAATTTGTATGCTTGGAGTATATACAACAAACATAAAATATGTCACCATGTAGCCTCTTTTTTGCTCTATTTTGTAAGATAGTGCCACATGAATAAATAATTTTATATCAATTGGTTAATTTCTACGAAATATGGCAAACAAGTTGTACTGCTGTAGGTAATGTTAACTGATATGTTTGACTAATGTCAGAAAATTATTTTCAAAATGGCGCGTATGTAGCTATTTTAGTTTTTAATGTTATATCGTCGAAACCATGTAGTTAATTCCAATTAAACTTTGTTTGATGTCGGTATATATTACCAAAATGAAATGTGTAAACACAAAATCTCTTGTGTCAAAAATTTGGTAAAATAATACCACTTGACAATTAAAGTTATGTGATCTCCGAAAAAAATACCGATTTCTAGCAACCTTGGCAAACAATTAGAATTATGGATACTATGTAAACTAGTAAATTTTGAGATGGTCAAACACACATATTTTCAAAATGGCGGCCATATAAATATTTAATTTCGAAGTTTTTTATTAACGAAACTTCAAAACTAATTTCAACTTAACTTTTCATACTGACAGTAACAGTTATATTCATAAAAATTGTCTATGCAAAACCTCATTTTTCCGCAATTTTGTATGATAGTCCCATATGAAATAACATAGTATTTATACTGTATCTAGGGATATAATATACAGATTTCTTTCAATTTTGGCGGAGTAGTTTTACTGTGACAGCCTATATTAATTTATATGTTTTAAGTATGTGAGTTTCTTATTTTATTAATGGCGTATACACAAACATTACTGTTTAGTGTGCTATATCTGCGGAACTTTGCAACATATTTAAATTTAACTTAGTATTTTGTATATACATACTACTATATAAACATTTTGCCCTCCATTTATAAAGGTCATCATCAATGGAGATTTTATACCATATCTGGAGTACCAATCAACCTTTATACATAGAGAGATCCTCCTTTGCCACATTTCTTGTAAAGTAGTGTCACGTGAGTAAAGTGTACATTTTGACATATTTGCCAAATAATGGAACTAATTTCCACAAATATTTTTAAGGTTACATGATTTAAATTGTGTAAGACAATAATTTTAAAATGGTGGCCATATAAAAATTTTCATGTGTTTTGCATATATATTTAACCAATTTAACTATTACAACCAAATGTTTAATGCTGACTTTATCTATTACAAACATTGTGTACAGAGCGTCTTTTTAAACAATTTTGTAAGATAACCCCATTTATAAATGTATTTTTTTTTCATATTTGACAGTACAATCAACCGATTTCCATCAAATGTTTCACTCAAGTAGCGTTATGGTAGGCCATGTATACTTATGTGTTTAAGAGGCTCTTACAGTTATTTTCAAAATGATGGCCGAGTAAATATTTTAGGTTAGTAAACCTTATCATTAAAAAAATTACACTTATTATATCATAATTTTATGCTCCAAATCCTTCCTACGCGATGCAGTTGATTGCAAGCTAGCTTAGTGTTACGAGTTTTTCTGAATTCGAATACTAGATAAGCCATTCGTGTATTTTAATGGTCTTTGTATTGTTTCACATGTTTCTGGTTTCAACTCTAATGATATTGCTGTCAAAGGGATGTCAACGCCTACCTACCATCTAAACTTTCAAGAACTTGACTAAAATTTATTTGCACCCATAAAGAGGAAAGTAGGCTCATTAGTTAACAGTAACATCTTGTGTATTTATTTTATCCGTCTCCTATTATATACGGTGAATTCAATCATATTTTATATTTTAATTATTTCACGCTTAAAGTTACTGTTTCGAACACGATCCATAGCAGTATATCATTTGAACTTCTTCGTAAATTCATTTTCTGCTACGTGTTTTTGGCTGGCTTCAGCCCTGTTTGGAATTCAAGTTTCACAATAATAACATAGTTCAGATATTGTACTCTTTTCATAAAAATGACTTGAATTGTGCTGTATGCTGGGTTTCACAGCTATATTTATTTGAACTTGTATATATTTCCTTTATCCGTAAAGTCAGTTTTTCATGTTTTAGCAAAAAAATGTATATTGATATGACATTTCTTCAAGTAGTTAAGTTTTATTAAACATGTTGGTCTTCTTGATATTTAAATTCTAATTGCCATAATTTGAGTTATTTCTCCTGAGAATATAATTTAGTAGTTGACTTACCACTTGTAAAAATTGCACAGTATGGAAAAAGGAATTTTTTTTCTCTCGATTATTATGTCTTTCTGCACGGGAAATAGTATATTAGGTATTACTATTGGGCAAGTTTTTNAATTTTTTTTCTCTCGATTATTATGTCTTTCTGCACGGGAAATAGTATATTAGGTATTACTATTGGGCAAGTTTTTTATAATCAGTTGGCTTTCTTTTTATATACAAATAAAATGTTCTATATCCGTAAAATTTATGGAGAGTCCATGTTTCATTACTCCACACTTAGGGTGAATAAAAGTTTTTTTTNCATATCTCGGAAACCATTTAACCTATTTTAACCAAATTTTGTATTCTGACAGCGTAAATTGCAAGAATTAAATTCCGGGGTGAATATTGTTGTTGGTCCGCCATTTCGGAAAATAGTAACACATGAAAAATAAAGCTTTTAAAGTATATCTCAAAAACTTTTCAACCTGTTTTCGCCAAATGTGGCACGTAAGTAATAGTATGATTGGTAAGATAAAAGTAAGTAATTTAACTTATTAACTCACCTTCTTCAAAATGGTGTTAATACAAATATTTAAGAATTATATGGTATAACTACCATACAGTGTGACCAGCTTCAGCCAAATATTTTACACTGTNTAATACAAATATTTAAGAATTATATGGTATAACTACCATACAGTGTGACCAGCTTCAGCCAAATATTTTACACTGTTAGTATCTCTTACAAGACTCATATAAGCCAAACAACAACATTTTTGTCGGCCATTATGAAATATAGAATTACATGAAGAAATAAAGTTTTATGCTATATCTCAAAAATGTACTACGATAGGCCAAGTTAATATAAGTAAACCAACTTTATTAAACATTTATTTTCAAAATGGTGGACATACAATTATATTATAATTATTTTGTATAACTACCACACCATTTGGTAAATTTCAACCAAATTTTGTAGGCAGACGGTATGTATTAGAAACATCATATAACATTAACAACAAGCACTTTCTTTCGCCATTTTTAACGATAGCAGTGCATGTAAAAATAAATCTCTTACTTAATATCTCAAAAACAACTCAACCAATTTTCACCAAATTTGGCACATAAGAAATATTATGATAGGCCAGATAAATAAAAACAATAAAATTTTATGATGAACTTATTTTCAAAATGGCCCTCATAAAAATATTTAAGGTTTATTTGGTATTACTACCATACCATTTGACAAATTTCAACCATATTTTGTATGATAACAGTTTCAATTACATACATCAAATAAGCCAAAAAATATTTGCCCGCCATTTTGAGAGATAGCGCTACATGATATTATTCAGTGTTTGTGTAATTTATCGGGAAACAATTGACAAAAATTCNGCCATTTTGAGAGATAGCGCTACATGATATTATTCAGTGTTTGTGTAATTTATCGGGAAACAATTGACAAAAATTTACCAAATTTAGCAATCAGATAGTACTGTGGCAGTTGTTATGTACAGATATGTATTAAGGATATCAGATATTTATTTTCAAAATGGTGGCCATCTTAATTTTTTACTATAGTATTCTATATCTTTAAACCATTTCATCAATTCTAACTTTAATTTGTACGCTTGGAGTATATACAACAAACATAAAATATGTCACCATGGACATATNGGAGTATATACAACAAACATAAAATATGTCACCATGGACATATTTCGAACACGATCCATAGCAGTATATCATTTGAACTTCTTCGTAAATTCATTTTCTGCTACGTGTTTTTGGCTGGCTTCAGCCCTGTTTGGAATTCAAGTTTCACAATAATAACATAGTTCAGATATTGTACTCTTTTCATAAAAATGACTTGAATTGTGCTGTATGCTGGGTTTCACAGCTATATTTATTTGAACTTGTATATATTTCCTTTATCCGTAAAGTCAGTTTTTCATGTTTTAGCAAAAAAATGTATACTGATATGACATTTCTTCAAGTAGGTAAGTTTTATTAAACATGTTGGTCTTCTTGATATTTAAATTCTAATTGCCATAATTTGAGTTATTTCTCCTGAGAATATAATTTAGTAGTTGACTTACCACTTGTAAAAATTGCACAGTATGGAAAAATAAATTTTTTTTCTCTCGATTATTATGTCTTTCTGCACGGGAAATAGTATATTAGGTATTACTATTGGGCAAGTTTTTTATAATCAGTTGGCTTTCTTTTTATATACAAATAAAATGTTCTATATCCGTAAAATTTATGGAGAGTCCATGTTTCATTACTCCACACTTAGGGTGAATAAAAGTTTTTTTGTAATTATTGCCAAAATCATGTTCACAACGTTTGTTTTTCTATTTGAGTTTTGCGAGTAGCATTTAATAATTTTGGTTCTACTTAAAAAAAATTTTTATAGTTGAATTCTACAATTTTTCTACAGAAAATTATTTTACGGTTGATTAACAAAGAGGTGTTTGTTAACAATTTGCAATTTTTTTTTCAATCACCAAATTTTTTTTACAGTCATCTTATATATATATGAGTAAAAAATTCAAACATGCAAATATGCTTATATTTCCTAATATCTTTTTAATAATTTTAACGCGTCGCGTGAATTATCCTACGAAAATTTTTCTAATATATTTGTCATAACATTTATGCACAGTATTCAAAACACCAATGTTCTCACCGATTTTTTTCTTTTTGAAAAGTGACATTTGGTTTGTCTTTCTACATTCTTTTGATGACAATAATTTTTGCGTCATACATAACACATTTTTAAGACTCCGTTCAGTTTCTAATATTTGTTTACCACTTTTCAATCTTGGTTTAATTTTTGTCCGGCCAGTCACAGAATTTCAATTTATCTTCGTGTTTGTACGTTTTCTCATTCTGTTATAACAGCTGCAGATACTTTTATATCACGTATTTTGTTCTCTTAGTGCACTCTCATCGTACCATAGTTGATTATATAATATATATTTTTCTTAGTAGATCCGAGCCTTGCGAATATTTCATAATTTTGTTTTAAAATGTTTAAAGCCATCATCATGTAGCATATTATTTAAGGTAAACATTTTCCTCTGGACTCTTAAAGATATCATCAATTATGAACACCATAAAAAGTTAAGACAATTGTTTTTATGACACGAAAATAATAGGCCGTAAAATGTTTCTCCTTAAGAAAACTAGGAACAAGTTTTAGCAAATCACTTTGAAAGNGACACGAAAATAATAGGCCGTAAAATGTTTCTCCTTAAGAAAACTAGGAACAAGTTTTAGCAAATCACTTTGAAAGAAGTGAAAAAAAATCATATTGCTTACTCTAAAATACGACTCGCAGACATCCGCTTTACGGCGCTCCGTCATGTAAGCGCTGGCCGGCGTAATTTGTCACGAAAAATAAGTGTGATACGCGTGGGATATTTTATGGGTGTTGGCACGTCCGATTTCATAACCCCGTCCATATCTTACACGCGATAGGGCTGGAGTGCTGGGAGGCATTTTGCTGTCCCTCGTAACAGCTTCGCTTGCCGAGGAGAACTTGTTTGCCTCGCGAAGGATATACGAGGCCTGGGGAGCAATGCAATAAGGAAAGAAAGACCGTTATCGCCGCTGTAATATTTAACATTCAAAAAAAAATTTCGCGTAGGGCCGAGATTTGTCAGAGGTCAGCTACACGACGCGAACACACGCAAGTGTGTAAACACAGATGCTTGCGGTGGGCTTAGTGCCGTCGAGAGGAGCGGGGTTCTAAAATAAAGTAGTGGAAAGGGGAATTTTGATTAGTTCTGGTGTTCACAAGTCCCTGAAGTTATTAAGGCAATCTCCACNGGAAAATAATGCGACGCAAGGGACGAAGAAAAAACTGTTCCAAAGTACTGGAACGGAAGATACTAGAACATGCGCACAATTGCAGCGAAACAACACTCTCGCAGACGTTTTCCTCTGAAAATGACAGTAACTGTTAGGATGTAATTGTCTGGTGACACTGCCTCCCGCCTAGACGAACCGGGTTCGATTCCCGGAGGGATCGCACCCTGGATTTTCGCAGGTGAGAATCGTGCTGAACGACGCCGCTAGTCGGCGGCTTTTCTCAGTGATCTCCCGTTTTCTTCACTCTTGCATTCCGGCGCTTCTCCGCACTCTCCTCGCTTTGCCCTCGTCATCTCTCAAGACCTCGTTGTAAAGAGCCGCCCAATTCTCTTTACTCAATCACTCACTCTAGCGACACTACAGATTATTGTGCTGTTAGATCGTAGGCCCGGTGTAGTCACAATTTCTCTACACAAATACCCGCTTATTATAGTAAAATGACCCTACGTCTTAGCTTCGAGAACTCTCGCTGCGGTTGAGATGCTTTCGTCTTAATTAGACTGAGAGGATACATCTTATATTACATGGACATTTTCGCTCTTGCGCAGCACGTACAAAGTGTTGTCACATCTAAATAATAAATAAGAACAATTTGTATATGATAATTAATCATAATTAGNGAAGTGTTGTCACATCTAAATAATAAATAAGAACAATTTGTATATGATAATTAATCATAATTAGTAACAGACATGACTCAGAGCTGAAGTGACCAAAAAATATAATTTATTGAATACTGTACATTATTTATTTTTGCTATTTATCAATTACTGAATATTTCAAAANTGACCAAAAAATATAATTTATTGAATACTGTACATTATTTATTTTTGCTATTTATCAATTACTGAATATTTCAAAAAAGCTTCTTACTTGTATGCAAGTAATTTTTCTTCATAATGGCGGGAAATGATGTTTCAATATTACAAGTGCATATTCTCAATCGTCCACCGTATTCGATGCGCATGCAATAATTTTTAGTGATAGATAGTGGAGAGTCGAAGTAATGTTTTAAAATTTATAATAAAATATGTATATATATAATGTTCTGGGTCAGATTTTGCCAACCGAGTTATAGGCGCCAAATGAATAGTGCCGAATAACGTGCCATGCAGCCTAGATATATTTGTTTCCGACTACTGCAAGATACAGAAAAAGAGGGGAGGTTTGTTAATTAATAGTTACGGAGATATACTGTGTTTTCTTTAATGTTGGATGCGTTTATTTATGTATTTTATAAGCTAATATACCAGTAAAAAATATTGATTTAACATATTTCGTTTGATATACCAACAATTTAATATATTAAATTACATCGCCTGCTTTAATTTCAAGGCGGAAACCTACGAACTGTAATAACGAAACGATTGAAATAATTGGAAAAGAAGGAATTGCTACGTTTTCCAGCTCACTGGCGTGGTTTCGCAAGTAAGCGTTGGCAGAAAACCACAAGGAGCGAAGTTACCACTAGAGGGTCTGACTTCAGATGGCCGATACTNTCGCAAGTAAGCGTTGGCAGAAAACCACAAGGAGCGAAGTTACCACTAGAGGGTCTGACTTCAGATGGCCGATACTCGATCCAACTCCAACTACTTCTCAGAGAGTTCTCCCCTTGCAAGTGTTGCCGCAAGGGTTGGGATCGGTCGCGTGGGAGTGAGTGGAGGATGCTGCAGGCCTGCGTTCCCACTCTTCTCAGCCGACCAATTAGCTGATGGCTCTTTACCCCCTCCCACCCAAAACCACCCACCTCCTTCGCACCAAGAGGTGAAATATTGCTCACAGGCGAGGCTTGGCAAGCCCTCCTAGCTAAAATAAAGAAAACGTATCCTTAACCGAAGATAGCTGAAGCTGGTTGAGGCACTACGATCTTACAATCTCGGCATTCGAGAAAACTGCTGCATATTTTAACGTGCGCATAGCGTATATGGACAAAAGGTATACGAATTTTGCGAATTCTTTTGGTGACAGCCTAGATTTTTCAATCTTTTACACAATAGAGCCACAGCTGTTTAACCCGTTCATTCCCCGTATTCATAATCAAAGGCACGTAGGGCCGTGATGACTGAGTGGTTAGACTGCTTGGCTCCCGCCAAGGCAAACCGGGTCCAATCCCCGTCCGGGACACTCCCGTTTTATCGCAAGTGAAAACCGTGCCAGATGATGATGATGACCAGTGGGTTTCCTCGGGGAACCCCCTTGTTTCCCCCACCATTGCATTCCGGGCTGCTCAATTCTCACCTCATTTCACCCTTATCGGCTCTCAATACCTCGTTGTTAAGATCCGACCAAATCTCTGTCGATTCTCGAGGACACGTGTCAAATTTAATATTTGATACGGTTTTCACTGTACTGAACAAGTGAGTGAAGAGCGAAGAGATTTGGGCAGCTCTTAACAGCGAGGTCTTGAGAGCCGATGAGGGCGAAACGATGTATGCAGCGGCGCCGGAACGCAAAGGGGAGGGGGGAAACATCGTCCAGCACCATCCCCACATGCGAAGATCCGTAGGGTTAAAAAGGGGGGAGGGGAGGATCCCGTTTGGAATCGAATCCATTTGAACTTGGTGGGAGGCGAGTAGCGGGAACCACACTACACCACCGCGNTTCACTGTACTGAACAAGTGAGTGAAGAGCGAAGAGATTTGGGCAGCTCTTAACAGCGAGGTCTTGAGAGCCGATTCTCAACATGGAATCAGGTACCATTGTTTTGAGTGCCTTCCTTTTACGTTATCTCAGTCGTTAATTATTGTACACTTCTCGATTGTCATGATTAAATCGACTTTGATCTCCGTCATAACATAAATATTCAGATTGAAATACTCCATAGTTTCTTAATAGTAGGGCCATGGCAACTGGAGTGTGATGCCTTAAGAGCAGCCAAAACGTCACCACAACCTCTCCACTTGTGCCTATTTTACTGGGGATGCACGCGCGTGTGCTGGGGAGTAGGGCTAGGTTTGGGCGGCTCTTAACACCGAGGTCTTGAGAGTCGATGAGGGCGAAACGATGTATGGAGCGGCGCCGGAACGCAAAGAGAGGGGGGTGGGAAATATCGTCCAGCAACGATCCCCACATGCGAAGATCCGTAGGGTTAAAAAGGGGGGTGGGGAGGATCCCGTTTGGAATCGAATCCATTTGAACTTGGTGGGAGGCGAGTAGCGGGAACCACACTACACCGCCGCGGCTCCGCGGCCTTGAGAAGAAGGCCCTGGGAAGAGGCGGTTGGGGGACACAGCCTTCCCGGTCGAGGACGGGCGAAGACTCGGGAGGCGAGGAGATCCCACACGCCTCTAGAACGTTCCAAGGAGCCTGGGAAGCGCATAGCTGAAGGCGCCTGTTCTCCTTATTGCTGACCGCGTCCACTTCCATCTCCGGACCGAGTTAATGGAGCTTCCATTACCCGCCGCGCCCCCCTGACCCATCCTCGCAGCCACCGGCGGCGCGCGGGTGCGACATCTGCCCGGAAGAGTAATTGAAATCGCCTCGAGCTGATCCCTACGACCGCTATCAATTTCCTCGCTTCCTCCTGCCATCGCAAACATCATGTCGCCACGTGGTACACCGTGAACCCTACTCTTAGGACTCCTCAAGAGGAAAATTTACTGTTATAAATTTTCAAGTTTTCGCATGGTTTTGTGCCACGATATCGATGTCAACTTGATTAAAATACCGAGACATTAAAAGTAATCCATTCGTTTTTTTTTTTAGCGTGATTACGAACATTTTTAATTTAAGTTTTAGAACGTTATTTTACCACACAAAGTTAATTTCACGTGCGAAGTGTTTCTTGAAATCTGAGGAATGGCATGTGCACATTTCTTTACAATGCGACACTTGGTTCGCATGCGATAATGACTTATCACTGACGGGAAAAATTTAATACGCACGAACCATGTAAAAAATAAAAAAATATACACTGTTAAATGGCGTTCAAGGGACATGAACAATTGTTTTGGCTGTATCATGACGAATTCATGGCACTGGTGACCAAAATAATTTTTATTTTATACTTCTATGAAATGCCGTTTAACTTGTGGACATAATATTAAATTACTGTTTCCTCCCGTAAATAAAATGTCTCCCACAGTTTTTGCATTATTGCATGAAAAAAAAATTGGTGTTTTTTGGGACATTTTCATAAAAATTTACTAGAATGAATGAGAGATAATACACTGATTCGTTTTAAGATATGCATAGACAAATGCATTTCTTAAACATATAGTAAATTGCTACAATTTTAAAATATGTATTAATTTCAATATTTTAAACAATTAAAAATATATGCGAAAACATTTTATAGCGCGATTTTAAAGATTTCTTGAAGATGCTCAAACTGCCTTATTTTAATATGAATTGCCTCATTTCTGTACGTCAAATGGTTTTTTTATTATTGGTATATCCCGAAAACACTTAATTGTGTTCTTTACACACCTTTCGCAAAAAAACCTGCTTTCTATAAAATATGTTGTGCCAGGAAATATAATGCGTAAGTGTCGTCTACAAGTTAAAGAATATTTCGTATTATTTTAATATTATAAGTTATTTTCTAACCGGCACCATTATTATAATTTTTTTTTTTTACTTTTTGAGATTTGTACGAAAATATGTATAAATTTAAAATTTCCGTAGGGCGTCACATTCAATTTTGAGAAGTCATTATCCTTCATTGGCATACTCTCTCGAGGTTACTATTTCATATCACAACGCGTAAGTAAGGTATTTAGTTGCATATTCTAAAAATTTACAAAAAAATACTCTTGGCGTTTTTAAGAATAAAATGTCTAAAAAATTTACTATGAAAAGGTTTCCGCAGATTCGCTTACTACTACTATGATACACACGTACGTATCTTATTTTGATGAAAATTTTTGCAATCATAAGACACGGTACTGATAACGTAATGATACTACGTCAATTTCAATCGGATAATTCACAGCAAGGGGTATGTTGTGAAACATATTATTCAGACTATATTCTGAACTAGCAACCCGGCCTGGCTTCGCCCGGGTACAATTTAGTTTTTACAGCGATACACTAATAAATAAATTGCGAAAAGATAATCACAATATAAAATCATAGTAAATTAGTAAACTTCAATAATATATAACATAAATAAATACATACATATATAAACGTCACGCCTATTCTCAGAAGGGTAGGCAGAGATTATGGACCTCCATTTACCACGATCCTGACATATACACCTACCTTCTTCGCTTTTTCCGAATTCATACATATTATATTATAGTGGTTTAGAAAATGTCTTTATACACAACATTAATCGTTTTGCCTCCGACCGCCAGCACAATAAGATTTCTGTGCTACGTAACACGCGAAAGGGCTACGTAAAGCTGTCCGTGTGAAAAACATGCTCCACTCAAATCCACTCCAGCCACATTAAGTGTTTAACCTTGTGCATTATTTATAGACATACCAAAACAGACTCTTATTGGAAATTGGACTCTTTTAAAATTAAAAGGCAAATCCGAGGGAATCGTTGGCATTCTAGGTATTAAAACAGTTTCTCCATTACCACAGTCAGTTAGAATAGTACCTTCAATGAGATAACATTTTAAATTTTTATTTGTAATCGAGCCCCATTTCATAATTTAGGTGGATTTATATTTCACAATTAAATTATGGGAGCTCCAACTCTTAAAATCAGTTTGTGTGGTGACATTCCAGAAGGATTCAATGAATTAAGAAATTCTGTGGGATAGTACACAGTTTCTTTACTGTCTAGTACTGTATCTACTGAGTAATAGACTTGTGTTTTCGTATTACATTTTCCGAGCACTAATTCATTAATTTTTTCAACGTTCAGCAGCTGTCTTTATTTCTCTTTAAAAAATATTCCTTTCTCGGATATTAGTCAACCTACATTCTCTATCTTGTTCACTTTCATTTGCATGTGATAAACGCAATAGTTTTAAGAAATTACTTTTTCACAAAACTTTTAATAACTTTCAAAGCTTTGGCGATAATTGTATTCTGTAAGGAACACTTACTATTTACATTAAACAGTTTTAATTATTTATTTATTAATTTTATGAAAGATTAAGTTATTAATGATTACAAAAGACAGTGAATTTTACGTTTGTTTTTACTTCGTAATTTATATTGTAAATACTCTTATTACAACTTAACTATTAAAGAGAGAGATATACTACCAGTGAAGTTTTTGTAGATCATTTAATTTTACACTATTCTTTTGTAAATGATTTTGTTATATCTCTAATAGATTAGGCAGCGTATTCCACGAGAGCGCGCTGGTGGCCAACTTTTTTTCCCGACTTCATTCACTAATACCGTTAATGCTCAGCTTTTATAATTGTTAGGGAAATTTTTGATGCACACGAACCTTCCTCGATAAATGCATATCGTAAAAACCGCATCGAAATCCATTTAGTTCTCGAGATTAGCGCAGTCATACAGACAGACCGATGCGCGCCAGGGACTTCCTTTTATCTATGTATTGATAAACACAGATTCTATATCGCTGAGATAGGATCATTCANTATCTATGTATTGATAAACACAGATTCTATATCGCTGAGAAAGGATCATCAACGACTTTGCTAGAATAATTAAAAAATATAGTTCTAACTTGATGCAGAACTTGATATTTTTTTCTTAGGTGTATTTACAGTATTGTAATGTTATGATCTTCAGCAATGCCTACATACTTCCACGAAGAAGATTTATACGTAAATAGCTATTATTGACCTAGGATCCCTATTTTTAAAACTAGGCAATCAGACACATTTGTTATTCCTTACCTTAATAATAAATACTCTTTTAATGTCCATGCAAGAATCTGTAGAACTGTAGAGTCGTTAATGCGGTCTGCCATAGCTGCTACTGCAATCAAAAAATTACAATGTTTTACTAACAGGGCTAAAGTAAAAATGTGTGATTTGTACATAAATATCTGTGTTGCTTGAGAAGGGGGGGGGGAGGTTGTGCAGCCTAATTGGCCGGACATCTCGGCCATTAACAGGTTTACAGGATCTTTTCATATACATCTTTGCATAAAAGTTTGAGACGCATTTTCAACGCACAAAATAAAAACGTTTTATCTACTATCGCAACACATTTATTCTCCTCATTCCACTTAAAATAATATTTGCATAGCAAATGTCGCTGCCTAGAGGTGATATTGCAAACGCGTGATAACCAAACAATAAATTTTATACGTGCTAGGATTTTGCTTGTTAAATAATTGCGTTTTTGTTTAATAAAAATATTACAAAAAAAATTCTGCAGCGTGTTCTAGCATTATTTTTTTAATAACTGGGAGAAAATTAAAATAACTCGTGTTTTTTTTTATCAATGGTGTTTTATGTTTTACAAACAAACACAAATTCGTTGAATGATATTTTTCCGTAATTAAATANGCGGTCTGCCATAGCTGCTACTGCAATCAAAAAATTACAATGTTTTACTAACAGGGCTAAAGTAAAAATGTGTGACTTATACCTAAATATCTGTCTTGCTTGTGAAGGGGGAGGGGGGGGGAGGTTGTGCAGCCTAATTGGCCGGACATCTCGGCCATTTACAGGTTTACAGGATCTTTTTATATATACATCTTTGCATAAAAGTCTGAGACGCATTTTCAACGCACAAAATAAATACATATTATCTACTATCGCAACACATTTATTCTCCTGATTCCACTGAAAGTAATATTTGCAAAGCAAATGTCGCTGCCTTTAGGTGATATTGCAAACGAGTGATAACCAAACAATAAATTTTATACGTGCTAGGATTTTGCTTGTTAAATAATTGCGTTTTTGTTTAATAAAAATATTACAAAAAAAATTATACAGCGTGTTCTAGCATTATTTTTTTAATAACTGGGAGAAAATTAAATATGTCGTGTTTTTTTTATCAATGGTGTTTTATGTTTTACAAACAAACACAAATTCGTTGAATGATATTTTTCCGTAATTAAATANTTTTTTTTATCAATGGTGTTTTATGTTTTACAAACAAACACAAATTCGTTGAATGATATTTTTCCGTAATTAAATACAACAAAAAAGTCATTTTTGGGAATTCTCGAATTTATAGTACAGTTCATTTCGAGTATATGCCACTGTAGCATAGCAAAAACTACGATTTCAATTGCAGTTTGATAGATGCCGATACAACCGGACTTTGTATGTAGGAACAGGGATATAACATTCCGTTTTCAATCTTTCCGGGCCTATAGTAGTTTTCAGCACCATTTCTGTGTGACATCATTAACCTCGGAAAGGAAAATGTGGGGATGTTTGGCCCCGATCAACAATCCGCCACTCAGCTTAGCCATCTTGTGAGCTCCGGACTATAGCATATTTACGGAAGACATTGCTCCGACTCTCGCTTGCTTTATGTGGAAAGTGCCGAACCTCTTTGGTGAGTCCTCAAAGTTCAGTGTTTGAATAATTTCTCAAAGCAGTTTAGTAATCTCACCATATTTCTGGTACGTCACCACTGGCGAAAAGTGCACGCAGGAGCACGAATATGTGAAACGTTTGGTGGCGGCATACGTCAAGTTGAACGATTGGAACAAACGAGAACCCGTGCGTTCCTGAATTTGGCCTAACTGCATCTTGNGGCGGCATACGTCAAGTTGAACGATTGGAACAAACGAGAACCCGTGCGTTCCTGAATTTGGCCTAACTGCATCTTAAAACTTTTCAGGACTCGCAGCTCTTGCGCTCGCAACTACGGAACGTCGCTTTGCGTTGACACTCCAGATTACTCACTGTGCTTAATGATGTAGCCTCGAAGTGATCGTCTGCCATTTCAAGTTATTTTGTTTCACGGTGTATTTCTGCTGAATGTATTGAAAATTTGGAGTCAGCACGCCATCACCTCAATCAACGGCCCAAGAAATTTAAACGACGCTAAAAGTCTAAAATTGATTTTAAAGACTTTTATGTTCACCGGGAAAGATGTTTTTGAAAAGGGCGCATACAGAAAACGAACCAAATTGACATATTTTTTCAAATATTAATACGGTTTATTATGAGTGGAATAAATGTATACATAAATTGTTGCTCGTATCAAGAGGCAACCCACATAAAAACTGTACATTTAGATAAACAATGCATTTGTATTAACAGTGAACACGAAACAACAATAGATTTTCTTTGATTCGCATGAGAAACCTACAGACTTAATTGAGTGTTTTCGCCTGCCGGTTGTCTTGTTGGGACATATTTCGTTTATAGAATGCCTGATGTATGATAAAAAAAAAATCCTTATAAGAACGTAAATAAATGACACCGTTTGCCAAAATAGGAATCCGAATGAAAATATTTCATTGCAATAAAAATATGAAAGAGAGCATTGGTCAGAATGAGGTAACTTTTATGACTTAACAGCGAAATAATATATCCAAGCGTGAACACAACAATCACCAGAGGAAGTGCAATAAAAATAGATATAATTTATTCTATACTCTTGGTTCCATCAGTCTACGTAAACTTCCATGTGTATTACCGACACTAGAAAAAATACCGTTAACGTCAACAGATACATTATTATTCCACTTTAGAAAATAATGCTTTACCTTAAGAAACTTATATTTTTGTATTGTTCTATAAAAACTGCAGGCTGCCGTGTTGAATATACGCAATAGTCTGATTTATTAATTTTTTTTAAATAATTTTATATTATTCTATAAATATTCGCACTTAATTTAAGGTTTTAAAATCAATGGTTGTTTAGTTTCTTGTTCCCCTTTTGTCCCTTTTATGTATCCGTCCACAAAGTGAGACAGTAAATTGAAATAAGAAATTGAATAACGTATAAATGTTTCTTAAGATCTATGTCTACGCTTACGTTAATAAGGATAAATGTAACCATTATCTGTGTTTACGTCATTCCACAACACTTCTTGCCTCATTTTGGAGCCAATATAACTTCAAAGTATCCCAGTTTTTATACAAGAACTTATGCAGTTAAGAGGCGGGACATTTTTTCGAACTTTCAGTTCCAAAAAGCTTATTTAAACCAGAATGCAATTTTACCTGGAATTTGAACTGAATAAGCTGATTTATTTTAGTTAAAAAAAGACAAATATTTCATTTTGTAGCTTAGTTTAAAATTTTACAGTATATTAAATTTTCGAAGAGACCCCAAGGATGACAGTTTTCGTGCCAAATTTCAGCATGCTCGTACAACACAAGATGATGCGTGAACTCGTTGTGCCTTCTCTTGCGGGCGAGCGCAGGACACGTGCATCTCGTGAAATCGGCCTCAAAGGCGACTCCAGACATTCCATTAGCTCGAAACTGCCCGTCCACGAGGAAGGGTTAACTGATGCGGGGGAAATTAGTGTTCGCGTGTACCTCTCTACTTCCCGGCGATCTACGAACAAGCAGTTTACTTGCGGGGGAAGGAAGCCTAGGATTAATGCCCTACTCGCAGATCGCCTTCGTTTCCCTAATAGGAGGCGTCTGCCGCAGCTGATGGCAGCTATCAGTCCGGTTGGTTGGATTCTCACTGTAGAGGCACCGCCTTCCAACGCTCTGCCAAGTCAAAAGGCGGGGCGGATAAGGCCTCAGAATAAACAAGAATACAGAAGCGAAGTGGCTTGGCAGCACTGCTGATGTATGCCACGCCCCATCCGATGAAGAAACAGTCGTTTTCCTTTTTTTGGTACTTGAAGTCTCCTTCTACCGGGATGTTATTCCGTGTGTTCAGGGCGGTAAGGGCGTTCCAGGCACGCACATGATATGCTTCGTCGCCTCTATACGTAAGAAAATATCTAGCAAGCTGTCTTCCCAACGGCAACACGCCTTCGTGATATTTTAACAAGTGACGATGTTATTTTATGGCATAAGCATAAAGATAAAGCTGAACTGCCTGCTATTATACTAATTAAAAATTTCTGGCCAATATATCTAATGCATAAGAATTATACCGGAAACGTCTTAACTATTATTTTCTCTTTTTATAAAATGCACGATAGAAACGTAATTTTAAAAACAAGAAACTCTTTGAATGTCATTTGCAAGTAAACATCACTCATATAATTGAGATTTTTTAATTTAAAGTTTTGTATTAATTATATGTTCGCCATCTAATGGCTTAGGTAGGCTGAACTGTAAAATTATTAATAAATATAAACTCTCCACTTCTTCGTGGGGGTTTTTCAAGGGTATTATACTAGAACCATTACATCTTCTTGAAATAATGCTTTACGCATGGCGCTTCTTTGCAGGTAGCCTTTTAAGGGGAATACAAGGAATAGCACCAGAAATATAAACAGAAATTCGTGTCACAACAAAGTATTTAGTGAAATTTTTTTTCACTTCTGGGGTAGGGCATTCCTACCTTTCCTTCTACTTCCCAGCCAACCAGCAGGAAAGCAGCCACGGATTGGGCCGAGCTCTAGCCAGTCAGGAGACACCTCTGCACGGGCGAGAATAAATAAAGCAGAAAGATCCGATAGAGTCTCAGAAGGTGACGTATAGTGCTGATAATTCTCCGTGAATATGCTGGCTCCGGTGTCTTCCGAAACGTCGGGACAAATAACGTCAGTGGTCCAGATACATATAAGAAGCCAAGAACTCGCTGACAACAGTCGCGAAAGAACGTAAATTTTAACACTTAGGACTCTTTGTCCGAGTGTAACTCGCTCTACACTGAAGATAAACATTTCTTGTATACATATTATAAAACTCAACGTCTCTCTGTCTGTCTGCTCTTAGTGCGCTTATCACTCGAGAATCACTTATGCGATTTAAGTGTTTTTTTATTCATAGCTTGTTCTCTTGCCAGGTTGTAGTATATATTATGTTACGTAGAGTAACATAAGGAATAAACAGTGACAGTAATAGTGAATCAAGTTGGAAAAACGTTTTCCGCCAGCGCGCTCTCTTGCAATAACGCTATCTAAACCGTTAAAGATCATCATGTAGTAAAGAATTGTGTAGAATAAAAATACCTGAAAAACACTCCGTGGTAGCATATATCTATATACAACAGAGAAATGCTATTAAGCGTTTTTAGCATTTAATTTCTCAATAAATAAATACGTAAAATTCAAGCTGTTGTTTCCCTTTTAAAAACTTAATATTTACCAAAGAAAAAAAATGTAATAAGAACTGTGTAACGAAAAAACCCACACAATAATTCTGTAGTCCACGCGAGCGGAGCCGTAGGCACACCCAGTTGCCAATACAAAATAAATTCGCATAGATGTGGTTTCATTGTTTCTGTAATGCTTGTAAGGATCTTAAAAATTTAACAGCATATCAACTATAACGATTTTTATAACAACTTAAATTAATAATATAGTTTTTACTACCTGCTACATATGTAAGGGTACTTGATTGGGAGTCAATAAATCCAGCACTTCATTGGATAGCAGCCAGACTGCAATAAAATGTATTCTGTCCAGTAAGCGAGTTTAGTATGGTGTTTACGAACATGACTGTGTTAGCCCCTTAACATATTATCCCGAGTGTATTCGTTCACCTATGACATGTTGCAGGTACGTGAAGTAATGTTCCATGCTGTGCAAGGCCAGAAGCCAGTGCCAATAAAATTAGCGTATTTTTCCTGGTTATCTTTAATGAATTTTGTTGGCACAGCAGCATTTTACTATTGGTTGTTGCCACAGTTATAAGAAAATATGTATTATTTTTCTGGTTTCCGTCTTGTAAGTTATCACAAAAAAAAATTCGTAGGTACTCGTCAGACAAAAAAATCTCCTATTTTGCAACAACTGAAACGAAAAATGAATGCGTACGTGAAGGGGCTAAGTGATAAATAAGAAACCAATAGAAATATAGTTTTAGTTATAGTGTGTGCAAAGTTAGAACTTTTTTATGTATAGTCCATTCATGGTTACTTCCAACTTTACTGAATCCCTGTTAAAGTTAAACTTTCAGGCTATTCCTCCGCCGAGTGCAAAGAAAGCTTAACTTAGACTAGCAAATCACACCAAAAGGACAATGGAACGTATTTGTGCGCACTCAATATAATAATATTTTACATTAGAGCTATTTCTTAATAGGCTTTACCAACACGCCTATTTTCTGCCAATTTTTATTCGAATTAGTTATAAATTAAAGATTATATTTTTTAGATTAAACGCAAGTTAAAATTCTGTTTTAACCATAAGTAAGATACTTGTAAATAAACCAAAGTATAAACGGTTTACGTGATACACAGCTTCTTGAGAAACAACTAAACACGCCATACATGATAGAACTTTGCCAAGATTTTATTCAAAACGTTTGAAGAAACTGCGAACATACTAAACCAGTAAATGTGTACAGAGTCTAGTGTCAACGAAGTATTAAGTGTCCAAGACAACAACGGTGTAAGCGAAATAGATTGCTCGTTGGATACGCGACGATCTGCAAAATTGTATTTGTGCGTGACTGGCATCTGCATTCGGCAAAATATTTTCTACTGGTTCGTCTATATTTTCGAAATTTTATTTATTTTTCGCTTATTGGATGGGTTTATTCCTTAATTTTTCCTGACAAGTTGACGCACTAAGCTGACGCTTGAGGATGTAAGTGACGATATACTTGGTAAATTCGCTGTTGTATTTTTACGTGTTATGTGATCAGATCTTGCTTGACCTGACTTATTGGGAGGCGTCAGATACTAGTCAATTATTCAGTTTATTTAAAAAGTGCAAGTGTAAATCTAATAGTGCACTGATTTTAAACAAAGCAGCGGGCATCTTAAATTGTTAATATAACACCACACTGTTCGTCATTAACTTTAAAAAATATACTATAAAATGTATTTTTGAGAATCACTCAATACAGACGTTAACTATAATACAAGTTTTAATTCAAAACTTTTTAATGTATTATTTTGTTTAATTACTTATGGTTTTTAAATTAAACATAATTCTTCAATTAGCGAACATAAAAAAACCAATTTGCGATATCAATATAACACGATGTGTGTAATTACATTAGGACAATATTTTCGTTTCGGGTGGAGTGAAGGAANAAGCAGCGGGCATCTTAAATTGTTAATATAACACCACACTGTTCGTCATTAACTTTAAAAAATATACTATAAAATTTATTTTTGAGAATCACTCAATACAGACGTTAACTATAATACAAGTTTTAATTCAAAACTTTTTAATGTATTATCTTGTTTAATTACTTATGGTTTTTAAATTAAACATAATTCTTCAATTAGCGAACATAAAAAAACAAATTTGCGATATCAATATAACACGATGTGTGTAATTACATTAGGACAATATTTTCGTTTCGGGTGGAGTGAAGGAAGGGATGGAGTTCTCATAGGGTAGGTTTACCTAAGTTTCTTGAGAGGCCTTGTGCAGACCATCAATTATTTGCAGAGAATTAAATCTTAACACTTAAATGTCGTGTTATTCAGTTGTTAGAACTTTTATCAGAGTTATTTATCTTTGTCTATACTAACGAAGAAATTGTTGACCAGGTATATAATTTATAAGAGGTACCGTATACATTCATTTGAGTATTCGGGCCTGCTGTACGATGTTTTGTTATTTGAAATTTTTTTTATTTGCAATAGGTATTTGTCTTGCCAATTGAAGCTGTAGGGTAAACATAATTTCTTAAAGGTTTCAAATTGACTGTGCCATTTATAAATTGTTAGAAATTTCTTGGAGACGGAATTTCCAATTTCTATTTAATTTCTCATATTTTGTAATTGTATGCTTTATTGCTTCATTAAGTATGGTTTTGATGTTTCAGTAATTGTTATTTAATTTCTTTTTCAGGGCGATTCCGCTAACTGGGAATTAATTTCAAATGGAAATGCATTTGTTGGTCTTGGTGTCTCGGAGTTGTTTACTGTGCAACTGCAATCGNCGGTCTTGGTGTCTCGGAGTTGTTTACTGTGCAACTGCAATCGCACCAACGTGCACTGCCACGCTTACGTTCTTCCAGTACGCTGCCCGCTGTGTTTCTACTTTTGTACGTGTCATCATTATACCTGCACTCAACACGTGATTGCCGATGATTCCCCGTCAAAAGTTCGCTCGCGCAAGCGTCGTTGCGCCAGTTTTGCGCCGCCAGCACACGCCTGTAACGATGCCTCACCTACATGTGCGTCGCTGCGAATATTTACCGCTGTTTGCCAGGGACCTTTCAAACGCCTTCAAGCAGCCATGACGTTTTCGATGTGTGCTCTCGCTTTTGGGAGTGTAATAGGGGTAGAAACTTAATCTTCCCTCTTTTATTTTATTTTATTAATATTTTGACGTTATAGTTACAGAAGAATCGCAATATGTAGTGAAAGTGATAAGGTATTTCATTATAAGATTTCAACATTTCATTTTACATCCATGTTTCTTCTTTACCCTTAATTTCGTGAGTACAGAACGCTATTGTAGAATGCATAACACGAGCCGTGTTTGTTTTTCACGTAATCGTGTTACAGAAACTAATTTTCCCAGTTGCAATAATTTTTGTCTTTCATAGAGGGTTCCTGTTTACTACAGTTTTTCATTCTTTTTTTCTTTTTACTTTTTAATTTTTCCTTGCCCTTAGTTCGTGGTTCTACTTTCCGACTCTGCTACTATTCTTCTATGCAGTGCACCTTGTTACTGATTTTCTACATGCGATGATCCTTACAGCTTCCTGGCCCTCGCCTGGAGATGCCTATTTTCATGATGGATCGTAGCTAGGTGCTAGACAAGTCTGCTTTCGGAACATTCCTTCCGTATTATAAGTTAACAAAATAATAATTTTAAAATTCCGAGTTTTCAGTTTTCCATGTTTTATTGCATAAAAAATTTAATGAATTTATGGTTATTAATTCTTAGCAACACTCCAAGACCCTTACGTTACTTCCTTTTAATTTTTATAAATGTTGTCAATCACAAAATTTCAATGGTAAATTAGAAAAATTGATTCTATTCACAAACTGTGAACTCTATGGTTTTAATTTTAAATAATTTCATTTTAATATTATATAGGCCTTAATATTCTTGTGGTTAATATCGAGTAAACAATTTTACAACACTGCCTAATATATAGTTGATTAGTTTGTTTAATGTAATGTTTTTGGTCGAGTTATCTTCATATTTCAGTATCTTTTCAAGTAATGCGGCTTTCCTTGTGTCTGAGATGGTAGCAGATGCAGCTGCACAACACACTGGTGCTAACGCTTAGTATTAATTTGCTGTGCAAGTGCCCGCAGCGTATGTTGTGCCTCAACGAGTTATGTTTACGTATACGTTTTGCTTTCAAGGAAACTAAATCATATTAAATTATTACGACCTCACACAATCTAAATGTATGCCACACCAAGCATGGTTGTTTATTCATTCCTATGATTACCTGATATGTAAGCCTTTTAGCGAGTAAATTATTGTGTTATTGAACTAGTGTGGCATTGTACTACAAGAAGGAAGTTTGGTAAAAAAAAAAAACAAAGACTTTATACACACACATGCAATTTTGCCACTTTAATTTTTATGTTTACGTTTGCCGAAAATACGTTATCTAATACTAAACGAGTTTGATCACATTCATTTCTTTTCAGTGATTCCTGATTCTACGGTGGTGGAAGGTATGTGATCTAATGACCCTTCTGCACTATGACTATCAAAGCCCGCCGATAGAGTTGTTTGGTTATTCTCACATTTCTGAGATTCGAACGTCAACTAGAGATTATTTCTGGTTACCAAGCAGCAGAAAGTAAACGGGTGAAAAAAACATTTTTCCTCAATTTTTATTCTGCAAATTTATTGCAGTTCCAGTATCCCCTTTACACCACTTCGCTTTTCCACTGTGTTTTTGCACGCATTCCTTCCTGCTCGATCTGATACATTGCGAGTTGTTGTGACGTGTGGTGAAGTCGCTAACAAATACACATGTTCCCTGGAAAGCATAGTATCCGCTAAATTTCCCATTAGTCGTAATACATTACAGCAACTTCAATAAAATATAGCCATACATTTATGTGTGCTCGTCCGCAAAATTGTTATCCGCGCATCATATAAGTTTTGTAAGCATCCGACGTGTTTTTTTCCTAAAGCTTCGTTATGGGTTGTATAACTTTTGAAATGAACCTGTAGAATATTCTTTCCGTGAATCTATCGTCATAAGTAAATTGAGTGGAACATAAACAATAATTAAGACAGTAAATTTAGGGGGGAAATGTCGTTGTGTGTTTTAACTCAGGTTAGAAATATAACTGACGTGGTAAAACCATATATTTAAAAAAAAAACAGCTCATATTGTCTTTTGAAATGTGCATAGTTCGCAATAACGCTGGGCTTAAAATTGACCGGAAACACAAAAAACAGAAAGCAGACGCAAAGCGTGGATTTCAAAGCTACGATGATTTACTTCTACCGCTTATGGCAGAGCATTGAAGCCTTTTTTAAGGTCACAGGGAGGAAATCCACATTTTTTCCAAGATTTTCAATGGTTTTCCGTTGTCTTGTACAGAATAAGAGCTGTAATATACACATCGATATCACAAAATAAATCCCAAGGTTGATGCGGGGAATCTAAACTAAACAATCCTAGTTCGAGGTGGGAACGCTACCAACTATAAAGTTAACAATTTAAAGATTGTGCACAATAATTAATTCCCAACATTAAGATATTTTGAAAAATACTATAAAATAATTTTGTGGATGGAAGTAAAAATTTGTCATAAGTTTTTAGTAACGGTTCAATATAAAATGCGTATTTTAATTTCCCAGAGAGTATAATTTTTTAAGCATGACTTTGTTCAGTTGTCTTGTTCGGGTCGTTTAGTAAGTTTTATCTGATAATTTGTTATATGTAGGTGCGTTTTAAAATTGGTTTTCAACATGAAGTGGACTATAAAATTTATATTAGCTTATTAATACGCTGCTAGAAAAAAATTTACATGGAATTGAGGAAAAATCCTGGTAAAAAGTTACCGTAGATACTATGTTTACTAAATAACAGACCGTCCGTAACTTTTACACAACTTTCTGTGAATTCACGAAACTTTCGTAAATTCATTGTTTCTATTTGTCTGTTTTTTGCAGTTTAAGAAAAAGGATTATAAAGAATTTTTTATTTCCTTCATGAGGGTATTTTACACTATATAAAAAAACCCTATTGTTTTTATAAATCTGGATTAAAACCTGTACCAAATGTGTATCGGTTTTTCACGGTATATCTTTATGTAGCCTACAAAAAAAGTGCGATACCGTTGCGTCAGCAAAATAAGAGATAACTACAACATAAACTTTGATATGCGTGTGATGAAGGCTATGATTGACGGAAGAACTTAAAATAATAATTGCAGTACTTATATAAATATATGTTAACTTAAATACAGAAAACAAAAATACTAATAAATTTTCCACCGTTACTATAATGGTGGAATAAGAATTGTATCACAGTGGCTGTGCATGTCACGATCACGATGAAACTACAGGTAATAGAGCTTGATGACATTACAGGAACAGCATCACAGACCAAATCAACTGATCTAAGCCAAGTACTGAATGCACCTTGTACCACATCAATATACAACTTAACCTCCTCGGACATCAACACAGGCGTGTAGTCTCGGACGTAGACGATCACACATGTAAGGAATATCATCCTGAGGTATAGTGTTCCAAAGCCTCTTGCTTCTGTTTTTGTGCAAGATTAGTAGCTGGACGCACAGAGCAGGTTAGACGTCATCCCGTCATGTTTCAAACATGTTCAATTGGAGAGAGGTCTGGGGATCGTGCTGGCCATAGCCGTTTTCGAACACCACGAAGATCACTTCGAGCTTTCTTGAGCCTGTGAAACTTGCTTACGTAAAACCGGATCTTCTTTAGCTACATCGGTACAAAAACTTCCAATGTTCCGGAAAACTGATCTTGAATAAAACCCCTTCCCGTAATGACGCGCTCGTCCCATACTGATTCGGGACGGTGGAAAACTGACTCACCCACAAGCACGTCTAAACAGGTCCACATACAACGGAGCAATTAAAACTCCGTGGCGGTGCTC
Source organism: Clitarchus hookeri (assembly GCA_002778355.1). NCBI lineage: Eukaryota > Metazoa > Arthropoda > Insecta > Phasmatodea > Phasmatidae > Clitarchus > Clitarchus hookeri. Next base: position 217,413 of record NQII01004183.1, read on the forward strand.
AGTAAAACTAGGCACTGCCCTGATGGTAGCTCCGTAAGAACAATGTTGCATTATCGCCGGAAGTACATCCGGGTAAACCGACAAGGACTTCCGGCTTTGCAACTACGTTCAAGGTGAAATCTGTTTTCGAGCGTGTTAAAGGGAAATGTAGTGGGGCAAAGTAATTTGAAATAGCTAATTGTTACTTATAATTGATTTAATAAGCATAAACCAATTGTACATGACCTAGAACTCGTATGTCACCACAACTACCAACTAATTAAGTAAAGTCGCGATATAAGCAGCCCGTTTATGTAGTTCTCAACAATAAAATTAAATAAATATTATATATTGCCAAATTAATATAAAAGATAAATATTTCATAGCAAATTAACTCTTTCAAACCTACCTTAATTTGCGGTTTAAACTGTTGGAAACAATGCATTTTATGATCCGTGCTGTATTTTATTTGACATAACACTTGTTTCATTGCCACAGCCAATGAGCTGTAAGCTTTTTGTTCGGCTACAGAAACCAAAATAACCCAGACCAGTAACTGTTTGCGAATCGTTTACCCACAGGTAAGATCATTGGCCATTAAGCTTTGTAGTGTACAGTACAAACCAAAAAAAACGTTTGTATGTATTATGTACTGCACACTTGTACACACTGGGACTGAATTGGTTAAGTTCTACGGAAAGCCACACAGTTTTCTGCTCTGCCCGTTTCGTTTGTTTCCACCTGTTCATGTTTTGATCAAATTATATGTTGTCAAATGCTCAGAAACGGAACCGTTTCTTTATTAAAAAGTAAATTATTGCGTTTTGCGTGACAAGTTTTTGCACAGAAACTAAAAGCTATGGACGTTCATTATAGCGGCTTTAGAACCACGCGAGGAGCCAATAGGAGTTCTGAAATAAGTTATTGGGGCTTTAGTTTCGAACCGTCTTTATGCTGTCTGCTCGCCCCATGAACGTGGTGGTTTTACCATTATTAAGTCAAACATTTTCCTTGATAAAATTAAATACAAAGAAAGCATACCCTGCAAGTCTAGATTTGAGCTACAGTTTTCTGATAACGAACGGGACCGAAATTCTACAAGCGATCATTAAATAAATTAAGTAAGATTTATAAGAGTTTTGCGGAATTGCATGAGCATTTAGAATCATAACAAATAACTTTATATAAAATTTTGTGTACTTAAGTTAAAACGACTTTGTTCGACTGGTGTAATTATACGTGTATTTTTTTTTGTGTATACATTTATAGCATATATTCATTCGCTAGTGTAGAGAAAAAATATTTACCAGCAATGCATCATATCATCGAGCAATAACGGTTTTGTTCATGCGCCTACAATCAGCAACAGGGTGCTTTACGACTCTGAGAAACCGAGGTTCGACAAGCGCGACATCGTGTTACACAGGGCCGTGAATATTGTTTAGCGTCATCAGGGAACACGGGCGCTGTGTTGCTGTGTTGATGGTGGGTAACATGGGAAAGGGGGTGCAGGTAGAGTGCGTATTTCGACAGATGGCGCGCGCGGAGGGGAGAACCAGCGACCAGCGATTGCTCTNAGTAATTGTTATTTAATTTCTTTTTCAGGGCGATTCCGCTAACTGGGAATTAATTTCAAATGGAAATGCATTTGTTGGTCTTGGTGTCTCGGAGTTGTTTACTGTGCAACTGCAATCGCACCAACGTGCACTGCCACGCTTACGTTCTTCCAGTACGCTGCCCGCTGTGTTTCTACTTTTGTACGTGTCATCATTATACCTGCACTCAACACGTGATTGCCGGTGATTCCCCGTCAAAAGTTCGCTCGCGCAAGCGTCGTTGCGCCAGTTTTGCGCCGCCAGCACACGCCTGTAACGATGCCTCACCTACATGTGCGTCGCTGCGAATATTTACCGCTGTTTGCCAGGGACCTTTCAAACGCCTTCAAGCAGCCATGACGTTTTCGATGTGTGCTCTCGCTTTTGGGAGTGTAATAGGGGTAGAAACTTAATCTTCCCTCTTTTATTTTATTTTATTAATATTTTGACGTTATAGTTACAGAAGAATCGCAATATGTAGTGAAAGTGATAAGGTATTTCATTATAAGATTTCAACATTTCATTTTCCATCCATGTTTCTTCTTTACCCTTAATTTCGTGAGTACAGAACGCTATTGTAGAATGCATAACACGAGCCGTGTTTGTTTTTCACGTAATCGTGTTACAGAAACTAATTTTCCCAGTTGCAATAATTTTTGTCTTTCATAGAGGGTTCCTGTTTACTACAGTTTTTCATTCTTTTTTTCTTTTTACTTTTTAATTTTTCCTTGCCCTTAGTTCGTGGTTCTACTTTCCGACTCTGCTGCTATTCTTCTATGCAGTGCACCTTGTTACTGATTTTCTACATGCGATGATCCTTACAGCTTCCTGGCCCTCGCCTGGAGATGCCTATTTTCATGATGGATCGTATCTAGGTGCTAGACAAGTCTGCTTTTGGAACATTCCTTCTGTATTATAAGTTAACAAAATAATAATTTTCAAATTCCGAGATTTCAGTTTTCCATGTTTTATTGCATTAAAAATTTTATGATTTTACGGTTATTAATTCTTAGCAACTTTGTGACGTAGGCATTCCAGGACTATTACGTTACTTGCTTTTAATTTTATAAATGTTTTCCATTACAAAATTTCAATAATAAATTAGAAAAACTGATTTTATTCACAAACTGTAAACTTTGTAGTTTCCATTGTAAATAATTAAATTTTAATATTATATAGGCCTAAATTTTCTTGTGGTTAATATCGAGTAAACAATGTTAGAACACTGCCTAATATATAGTTTATTAGTTTGTTTAATGTAATGTTTTTGGTCGAGTTATCTTCTTATTTCAGTATCATTTCAAGTAATGCGGCTTTCCTTGTGTCTGAGATGGTAGCAGATGCAGCTGCACAACCCACTGGTGCTAACGCTTAGTATTAATTTGCTGTGCAAGTGCCCGCAGCGTATGTTGTGCCTCAACGAGTTATGTTTACATATACGTTTTGCTTTCAAGGAAACTAAATCATATTAAATTATTACGACCTCACACAATCTAAATGTATGCCACACCAAGCATGGTTGTTTATTCATTCCTATGATTACCTGATATGTAAGCCTTTTAGCGAGTAAATTATTGTGTTATTGAACTAGTGTGGCATTGTACTACAAGAAGGAAGTTTGGTGAAAAAAAAAACAAAGACTTTATACACACACATGCAATTTTGCCACTTTAATTGTTATGTTTACGTTTGCCGAAAATACGTTATCTAATACTAAACGAGTTTGATCACATTCATTTCTTTTCAGTGATT
>NQII01004184.1:5240-89515 GCA_002778355.1 Clitarchus hookeri
ATATATATATATATATATATATATATATATATATATCGCTGCACACGAGGGAAACAAACACACGTTACTGGTCGACTGAGCAAATAATAAAACATAAATAACGCACCGAAAACAGCACCGCACGAGAAATAATATAACAATCCGTTCCACTCATTTACGGTATAAAAAAGATCCAAAGGAATAAAACGCGAAATATAGCCACACTCTCGTGAAAACATAGCAACCATGGAGCAGCCAACCTGGCGTCGGTCACGCGAGGAGTCCGTTGGAATGTTGCCCACAACAGGGCGTGGCAGACCAGTGCATGCCTCCTCATTAAAAATTAATGAGAGTTGAAACTGTTTAAAGTATTAAGTAGCAGAGCCAAATATTTAACAAACCGAATATGTAACTGGAAACGCATTATTTTTTTTTATGTTTTAAGGGAATGATAATTTGATCATATGTTTTGTGTGCACTATTTTCAGCGAGTGTTGTCAACGTGAACACATACACAAGCAAGTTACGAACCAGCTGATTGCAGGCACTGCAAGTGGAGTCATTTGTCGTGACACCATTGCAATGCTGTTGGTTCTGTCCGTCATGAAACACCCTCGTAAATTACGGCTATTTAGTTTCAATGCCAGCTCTACGTTTAGACTTAGGCTCTATTAAAAATTACTTTTCTTTGCTTGCAGTTTCCAGATGTCGTTTAAATTAATATATGCTACTATCAAAAAGGTTTAGCATATATCAGAATCCGGGATGTTATATTGAATTAACGTAGTTTACATTTCATGTTGCACACCTAACAGCCAACGATGGTGAAACAAACACAATATTCGTTTCCATCATCCCAGTTTGACACAAACAAAAGGCATAAACTTAAAAACAATCTAAACAAAGGAACCTCATAATTTTCGATTTCAAACAGAAGGTATTTTCAGATGCAGTGACGAATTGCAATAGCATGTAGTACCTCCACCATTCCCCAAGTCACGCTTTTACCCGACGAGGTATTCCAGAAACAAGACCATCAAGCATACCTGAGGCACATTGTCCCATTCCACACTTGCGGCTGTTTGCAAGGCCTGAGTGGTCATTGGTGGGTGCGCGCGGTTTGAGGTCGCTCGTTTAACGAAGGACCACCCATTCTCCATACAGCTCATGTCAGCTCAATAAGTTGGCCAGTTCATTCTTCGGATCCCAGCGGGGAATTGGCTTCACTTTTTGTGAGCAGTTTATTTGTGTGTTTTTCCTTCCTTCTGTAAGAAAGTACCAACTTACATATGGAGTTTTTAGATATCTTGCTTAGGGATCTCTCGAAAAGAATCTCAACAATTTGACATACTGCTACTGTGTGTGTAGAGTAATTTTGGTTGTTTAGCATTATCTGTTACTACTTATTGTGCGATAGTACCTCCAGTAAAAGCCTTTCCTAAATCCGTTATATTTCTGAATCAATAAACCAAATATCACTTAATTTCCTACAAAGATAGTGCTTTGGACTACCAGCTAAAAGTAATATGATTTTAGTATATCAAACCTTTATATTCAAAAAGGCCATCATATAAACTATTAAGTTTGGTGTTTCACATCATCTGGAACATTATCAAATTCGAAAAAAATATTTGTATGGTTTCTGCGCGTATTGCATTTTTTTAATATTCAGAATCAAAGTAGAATTTTTCTGCTATTTTTAAATACACCATAAACTGTAATAATGCAGTAATATTGCTATGGTGTTATGCACTATGAATTCATTTTTTTTTCTAGAAGATGAACTTACGCATTACAAAGAACTGCCTAAAAGTTTATAAATAATTATTTTGTTTTTAAAATGCAGATGTTTATTCTATACAGAAACGCGTTGTCTCTTGTACAATTCAAAAGATTGAACTCAATCTTGGTGTACTGAAGTACCTCGTGTATTTTCTTAATTAACTATTTCATAGCTTCTATCGTCTGATTTGATTTTACGACCAAAGTTAGACATTGTTATAGGTTCGCATTATATCTCAGAAACTCTCCAAATGATCACCATCAAATCATTAGTAAAGTTCCTCCTTCTGTATTTTTTGTGTTCACAATGTTATCTAATAAATTATTTTTTTTTTTTTTTCAAAATTAATAGCATTCACTTGTAGGAAAGAGTAGGCTCATTATTTATATCGGTATCTTCTTGAACAATTTAAATTCCAAAGATGAAATAGAATTTTTTTCGAACTTGATTAAATTTTCGGTTCTATGTATTGACTAAAAAAGAGGCGCAACCGTAAACCATGAATTAATGTAAATAACGGACGTATTCACGCCAAACGTTACAAAGGCTGAACAATTTCCTCTACCTATAAACCGATACAAAAGAATGTGGATATGAATATCGAAATCGTCTGAAAAAGAAAACGAATTATCTAAATAACAATATTTGTAGATAAAAAAGAACTACGTGAGCGAAATTTTGTACACATACAACGCAAGTTTTAAAAACATTGGTGCTTGATACCGAACATGTCTACTATACGTGCTCGAATTAAGAAATCAAATTGGGACTGCAACTCATCCCACGGAAAAGCTGCGCAACATTTGCAGTTTGTGTTTGTTTTTTAACAGGGATAGTGCTTCGAGTTACAAATAATGCAGTATATCTTATCACAGTTCATTCCAGTTTAGTCGCAAAATGAAGCAACTCTCACTGCAGACTTAAGTCGCAACTTAGTGCGGAAGGCTTGCACGCAAAGCAGCGCTTGCGGAACGCAGCTTCGCTAGCGCGCGGCTACGGCTGGTGAAAACGCTGCTGTCGAAATGCGAACCTCGCCGGCCACTGCCTACGATACAGCACCGTTTAGCCAGCCGGCCAGACCCCGCAACCTCCCTACGCAAATTCGCACAATAAATCGTTCAGGGAAAAAAAAAATAGCGGCCGGAGCCAGAGGTGTAAGCCCGCTCTCCAGTAACCGGCGCTGTTTAAACCTCGGGAGCATTGCCCAGCGTGAGGGGTGGGGGGGGAAAAAAAAGAAGGATTGGGGTTTGGAAAGGGGTGACATGAGAGAGTAATTCACTTGCGCTGCATATTTTACAACCGTTTCCCTCTGTTCTCGCCCCCCACACCCCCCAAGCCACACATCCGTGTTCCTGCGTTGCCCTTTCACGGGAATACTGCATGAGTGTGAGAAGAGCTACACACAGATACAACCGTCACAACCCTGAACCTTTTCTGCGCCGGACGATATACGTCGATATGCCTGCTGGTAGCGCTGAAGCGACGGACAAGGGGGAAAAAAAAGACGGAAGCTTTCCACTTCCCTTTCAAGGAGGGGGTGGGGTTAGCTAGCTGATAATAAATTTAGACCCTCGCCGTTCGGCTGGGGACACAACGCCAGTTGGCGACAGCGCGTCTTCATGAACAATGGGCGGGCCCGCTGCTATAGTCGTCCTGTGACGAGGCATCGATGTTTCAATCTCCTCGGCGGGGGGAAGCGGTCCTCCGAGGACGAGGCTCGTCAACGGGTGTTTTGTCAGGAAACACGCCGCCGGGAGCCACTGTCGCTCGGCGGCATCCGTCAAATGCCCCTGATCTCGCTGCCAGACATTTCCGAACCACACTGAAAAAACTCTGTTTTAGCTGGAAAATACTCAGCTCACCGATCATTTATTTTGTTAACCCCCACTACTCTCTTTCGAAATTGATTATTCAACCCTTAAGGGTGATTGATCCCCATCAAACCTGCAACCACCGAGTTTGAATGGGGAACCAGTAAGAAATCCTTTCTCAGTGCTTCAATTTTAATGATAACCGTTTCAAACAAAAATTATTCTACGTGACATTATTTAAGAAAACTGGCACATTAAGAATTGTTGCCAGTTTATGTTATGATAATATATTTTTTTAATGTATTATTGAAATAAAAACAATGGAAAAATACCTAAAATTCCTTAACGTGGCTATAGTTTCTAAGGAAAATGCGTGAAATATTTTTTTTTGTTTGAAACAGTTATATTTACAAATTAAGGCATTGCGAATAAACATTTTAATTATTGATTCCCACGTTAAACATTGTGTCTATAGGCTTGGAAGACAAAGATTTTGTGCCTAGCATCATAATTTCTCAACAATTTTATTCAATGCGCTACGAAACCCTTTACTATAATGTTCGTTAATAATAAAAGTATAACTATGTATTAGATAATTTTAGTAACATTTAATATAAGTGCCAATTTTGATCAAAACGTGTTGGTTTAATAAAAATATGTAATACTGCTAGAATGTTGTAATCTATTTTAAATGAAAACCCACGAGAATTCACCGACAGGCAATCAGTTGTTGGCGTGCATTAGACAAATATAACTTTGACGTAGGAAAGTTGTGTAACTGAAATGAAAATATTTACTGAATCGATACTGGAGAAGAAATTATAGTGGAGTAAATGTACTTATAGTTTCATTAATAATTTCGATGTTAGGCCCCAAAAACGATTGTATCACAAGAGTGAAAATATTTATGAAATAATTACTTCCGGAGAACACTTTATTTCCTCTATAGAAAGAATTAGTAATATCCAACTGTCGGAACAGTTTGAAATATCACTGTAAAAGTATTGTGTAATTTACACCAATGTATGTGGTANAATTTACACTAATGTATGTGGTAGAAGTGTATCTACCTATGTCTGTGTATTTTTACACTTACATCAATCACTGTTTTTACTCCGTGTTGAAGTAAATTTATTCAACAAATTAATACAACAACATATACGCTGTACTAATAATTTTACATAAAAAGGTAGAATTTTACTATTGCTATGTAGCAGAAAATAAACAGCAAAATTCGCGTATTTCTTATCTACATATTAATTTTCACAGAAATAGCAATTGTAATTTCACCACAGTGTGGCTTTAAACACCTACACAAAGTAAAATCACAGATTCGCTGTAACTGTAAACACACAATTTCCGTTTTTTTTTTTTGCTGTTTTACCATGTAATTGTACCGCCAGTATCAATTCTTCTATATATGCGTCATGTCAATTTACATACTCTGTTGTGTAGTTTTGCAATTTACACGATATTTTTCTTCGTCCTTTACTTGGTTGTTAACACAGGTATTAAAATATATATTTAAAATGTGAATAACCGTTGACTTAGATAAAAAAATGCGTAGTTATACGCAAACAGCAAGCATAACCCATCAGCTGGATTTAAGTTTTCTTATTGTACACAAAAATGGAAACTGAAGTAACTCTACTCCCTTCCGCTAGCCATGTGTGCTAAGTAAATACTAGTATCTATCTATGAATTCCTAGAAACATTAGTGTAAGATTATAAATACTCTACTAGTAGTAGAAAATTACTCATTTAAATATACAATTACCGGGAAATTGTATACGCAACTACATGATCGTACATACTGCAGAATGTAATACAAAGTTATACATACGTAATTATTGTGAAACTACGCATTAGAAAATGTATATTACGTTTTTATACGACAATGTAGCTGTAGAAAAACACAACTTCAAACACTTGCAGTTATCTCTGGATTCGTAATGATATTTGGGTAAAATTACACGTTATCTAAATGTTTTTATAAATTTCATATAGAAATTAAACTAACTAAACATTTTTTTGTGTAAATTTAGATTTATTTTTACAGTGTACCTTTTATCAACAAGGTACTTTTATAATATTTACCTTAAAGCAGCAGGAATATAATAGGTTTGGAAAAATTCATAAACAAATATGGACCTGAAGTGAAGTGGCAGCCATAACTTCTTTACTGCCCTCGAAAACTCACGTCTACTAATAATAAAACGCCAGTTTAGTTAATAAAACCACAATTTTTGTGACGCAAATAATGCTACAAGAATTTTGTGTACATGAAGCATATTACAACCCCATTCCGCTTACTGCAGACTATGAAATTAATTAAAATTTAATTGGAACATTTTTCTAAATCTTTACAACGGAAAAAGCAATTTCACTGACAGACATTCAAATCATCTAGCGAATATTTTGTGAAGAATTGAGGTAATTTTAGACCAATTTCATGATGTACTTGGTATGTGCTAAGGTAATAAACAGAAAATATGTAAAATATTCATCACTATGTAACACTTTTCCTTTTCGTTTCTTAATTTTTTTAAATATATAATTTGTTCCCGAATCGATATGCTCAAGTGTAAGTCTGCCTGAACTGGATTTGCCAAAATTATTCCTTAAACAAATTTCAGTTCATTGGTCAGCTATTATGTCACTTTGTTTGCATTGCTAATTAATTTTGCTATATTTTTCTACCAAAATCCTGAATTAATGAACGATACATATATAGCTAAATTGTGCAGTCATTGTATTATANTTTTGCTATATTTTTCTACCAAAATCCTGAATTAATGAACGATACATATATAGCTAAATTGTGCAGTCATTGTATTCAATGCGTATCTTCCCACAAGAACGTGCAGTTTTTTACAAAACACGAGCAATGAAAAGCAATCTTCTGCAGACGTATTGTGAGTAATCGCCTCTTTACTTCAAGAAGTAGGTACAGAGGTAAGCTGTTAATATTTAGTTACCATACCATCTCGGTAGTTCCTCAAAATACCATGTGACTGAGGAGGTAAACAAAATCGATATCATTTCAGATATAACTTATATATCATTAATCATTTAATACGAGTTCTGTAAATATAGGCAAATCTTGAAAAGGGCGCTGGGACAGGCTGAAAATGGCTAATACATGGAATAATAAGAAGGAAATATATGGCAAATTTAATAATGGCTGCAATCAAAGAAGTGGGATGGATTGTTGAATTTTCTGTCATTTGGGGCCTTCGGACGTCGCAATTATATTGCCTTCGGGGAGATGGAACTGTGAACACGGCGAACTGGTTCTGTAAGACAAAAGAGTAGAATGAAAATTTATGACCGTTTTGTTGTCTGACGGCTACGGACAGTGTCAGAGTGGCTTCGTTGTGCGCCATCCAGTGACACGTAGTAACTTCAACAGATCACTGTTCCTCCACCAGAAGCATTACCAGATGCCTGACAGNTGCGCCATCCAGTGACACGTAGTAACTTCAACAGATCACTGTTCCTCCACCAGAAGCATTACCAGATGCCTGACAGAGGAAAAGCTGTGATATTCTCCTTTTCCATATAACACCAGTACAGTTTGACAGATGTTGTAACCAACCTACACAGAAAATATAAACAGTAAACACCCACATTTGCGAAGTATTTTGTCAGCTGATGATGTTGCGGGANTGCGCCATCCAGTGACACGTAGTAACTTCAACAGATCACTGTTCCTCCACCAGAAGCATTACCAGATGCCTGACACAGGAAAAGCTGTGATATTCTCCTTTTCCATATAACACCAGTACATTTTGACAGATGTTGTGACCAACCTACACAGAAAATATAAACAGTAAACACCCACATTTGCGAAGTATTTTGTCAGCTGATGATGTTGCGTGATGCGTGTTTTTATGTTGGCGATCTTTGCGATGTTTATGGAAGAAAATAATACTCAGCGTTTAAAATTATTATTCAGAAATTTTATAATAATTGTCACATTTATGATTAAAACTATGCTCTTAGAACAATGTACACGTTTATGAGTTACAGAGCAAGGGCTGCATAAACATTAAAACATTATCATGGTAGAGTATGGGAACATTACGTTTATGTGTAATTCTCCACCCACCCGGTGAATAGCATTGCCTCTGAGCTCTTCTCTGTCATCATTTTTCTATATAGGATAATTCCTTACTTGTCGTGTCAGAATGTTCTATATGTAGTTTATTATTTTTGTATTTGCGTATCTCATTAAATGTAGCCTAGTTCTTCGTAGGTGCATTTTTAGTACCGTCTTCTTAGTAAAATGAAATATCGACACGTGTCTGCCGCTTTGTAGAAGGGTTTGCATTGTGCTTTGATCCGCCATTTCCTTAACCATGAAGTGCGAGCGACAAAGCATTTACGCTGTGACGTTTATATTTGTTGGATTCAAGAAACCGCTGAAATGTTTTGTTAATTGAGTAAGTAAGGAAATAAGTAATTTCGTATCAGTGGCCGACAAAAGTGAAGTAATCATCGAAGTCTCGCCACGTGTTTTGGAATTAGGAACTGAACAGTAAGTTTGCCTGTTTTGTAAATAACGTTTTCCACTATACTTGAAATGTTTCTGGCCTTTAAAATAAAAAAGCTTTTTACTAACCCCAATTAATTATGTCGAACATTTAACGAATTTTACGTGTGAAAAAATTGCTGAAAATATTTACATTGTTCTTGCTTGAGGTTTTGTAATGTACGTGACCTAAATAAACGCCGATTTAGTGCATTTAATTATAAATAATGTTCACGAGCAAAAGATAATATACACCAGAGTAAAGTAGATAAGTACAAATGGAGCATATTTCATCAATAAACCAAGATTCTCACGTTTATTGTTAACCCGCTAATGGCAGTGGCAATGTTTAGGGACGAGTAGGCTATCGCAATAACAAGACTACAGGCAGTGAAATGAAATTACACTTTACTTATGCATTTGGGCTGAAGGCATGAGGACAAGGTGTCTGTTCAATGTCTCTGTTCAAAGTGTCTGTTCAAACTGTCCGCCACCGTCGGAAACACAGGTGGTGCAGCGCTGAAGCATGTTGCGACGCACATGTGCAGAGGTTTCCGGCGTAATGAGCTCATCCCTCGTGTCAAGTGTCTTGGAATACACCATAGATTGTATGTGGCCCGACATCCAAGTAATGTGATGTCAGATGAGCGTGGTGGCTATACTATTGGGCCTCCCCTACCTTCTCTGATATGTTTCCCTTTTCTGAAATTTTAAATACCAATTCCAAATATGGAATAATGAAATATATTAAAACTCTTTAAAAAAAATCGCATGATTTTAAATCCTCTACAAAAGCATGATATAATATTTTTAATAATTAAATATAGTAATTACATATCTTCTCGTTATTATACAAAGCAACCTCCCCACCCCCAATTTAAAACAGACTAAAATAAACTCCGTGGCCTGTCTCCCTGAGCAGGGGAAAACACAAGCCATTTATACAATTTTGTCGTTGCCTTGTCGAACATTTTCGTACTTTCATGGGGCGGAAACGCCTCCTGGTGGCGTCGTAGCTGGCTGGCGTCACGTTGTCATAGAGACGCCGAGGAGAGGGAAGGGGAAGCAGGCAATGCTTCGAAACAGCACACTAGTGCCACGCGCCATTTTCTGTTTAGCTCTCACGCAGGCAGTAGCAGCGAGATGGTTTGTCAAGCGGGTCCCATTGCACNTCATCCCTCGTGTCAAGTGTCTTGGAATACACCATAGATTGTATGTGGCCCGACATCCAAGTAATGTGATGTCAGGTGAGCGTGGTGGCTATACTATTGGGCCTCCCCTACCTACTCTGATATGTTTCCCTTTTCTGAAATTTTAAATACCAATTCCAAATATGGAATTATGAAATATATTAAAACTCTTTAAAAAAAATCGCATGATTTTAAATCCTCTACAAAAGCATGATATCATATTTTTAATAATTTAATATAGTAATTACATATCTTCTCGTTATTATACAAAGCAACCTCCCCACCCCCAATTTAAAACAGACTAAAATAAACTCCGTGGCCTGTCTCCCTGAGCAGGGGAAAACACAAGCCATTTATACAATTTTGTCGTTGCCTTGTCGAACATTTTCGTACTTTCATGGGGCGGAAACGCCTCCTGGTGGCGTCGTAGCTGGCTGGCGTCACGTTGTCATAGAGACGCCGAGGAGAGGGAAGGGGAAGCAGGCGATGCTTCGAAACAGCACACTAGCGCCACGCGCCATTTTCTGTTTAGCTCTCACGCAGGCAGTAGCAGCGAGATGGTTTGTCAAGCGGGTCCCATTGCACNGCCACGCGCCATTTTCTGTTTAGCTCTCACGCAGGCAGTAGCAGCGAGATGGTTTGTCAAGCGGGTCCCATTGCACCCAAGGGTAAGCCATTGTCCACGACCCTCACTTAGAAACAGCAATTTCAGGCGAGCTGAACTTAGACGAACTCTTGAAGTGCGTAGGACATCACACAGTATTCCGGTAACACGGCCTGCAGGAACTGTAGATACAGTGCACCTCCGAGACTGCGACCGTGTGGTACCGAGCGGTGTTATCAGGCACGCAGATTTGTGCACGAGCAGTTTACAAGCATGGTTGCATATTCGCCCCTGCACTTTGACACTGCCATTAGCAGGTTAACTATGGACTTTAGACTATTCGTTATCTGATGAAATATACTCCAAATGTATTTATCTAACCCACTCTGGTGTTTAATAGAATTTNCTTTAGACTATTCGTTATCTGATGAAATATACTCCAAATGTATTTATCTAACCCACTCTGGTGTTTAATAGAATTTGTTCGTAAACATCCGGTATTAAATCATAAAAAAATTATTGCAAGTGCTAGTTTAACTTCACTAAAAATATTCAGCGTTTCTCGCTCGCTTCGATACGAATAACACGTTTATTGCATTTAGTTATTTCGATCAAATATCAACTTTCGAGTTATATAAATTGATTGTTATTTCCGTACAAACAACATTTTACACTGCAACATCAAAACAATGCAAATTCAAATTGCCCCACACTCATAAGAAGAACCCCAAAAAAATCATGTCTCACGAAAGACGATAAATAAGAATTCCCCACCACACCAATAAAATAAACAGAGCCATAAGTATTGTGGTCATAACAAAAATAAACAAATGCGAATGTCAACCAGCTATAGTAGCATAAGTACTGGACTGAAGTCAGTATTTCAATGTCTGCCACGGGATTCGTATAGTTTGTAAACAAAGATCGCTTTCTTCACCCACAGAGCAGCTGTGGCGGAAGGATACATTGTGACCGCACTTCTTTTTGAAAAGCGTAAAAATTTGGTGATGTTGCATGAAACGGAGAATACCAAAAAAACCTTTACGTGTATAAGCGGATCATGGTTAACTGAGAACTTTTGAAATCAACCTATGTAAACATCACTGCCTCTACCTACATATATTTCAACGGCCCAGTATAGTTGGTAACCACGTAGTGGAGTGGGTAGCTTGGGTGGCTAGTAACATCGAGGTCTTGAGTGTCGATGAGAGTGAAACGAGGTGAGCATGGATCGGATGGAGCTGCGCAAGAATGCAAGGGCAGGGAAAAGGGAGATCTCCGCGAAAAACCCGCTGACCAGCGGTACGACCGGCACGAATCCCACATTCGAAAATCTGGAACCGCCCTCGCCAGGAATAGAACACGGTTCATCTAGGTGGGATGCGAGTAGTCTGACCACTAAACCACCGTGGTCCCTAGGTAAAGACAAAGGAAAAATAGTTCTATGTCTTTACGCTAAAATAAAAGTTAGGTAAATATTTGTAAAATTAATATTATTGAAGTTCCTGGCTTTTTTTTAATGCATGGAAGTGTAATAATTACAAATTTGTAAATATTTTATAATGTTATAATTTTGCACTCTCACTTCACTGAGTCATAAATAAAGTGAACAGCCCCATGGCAAGTTTAATTGTAAACATAGTGGAATAATACACAATGTTCATATAGTCCATTCACGATTACTTCCAACTTTTCTGAAGCCCTGCCAACGTTTTACTTCCAGGATATTCGATCGCCACCTGCATACAAAACCTAACGAAGTATACAAAATTACACCAAAGGGACACGCACCGCGCTGCTGCGCGCTCAGAGTAATATTATTTTGCATTAGAACTATTTATTACTAGGCATTGCAAACATAGCTATTTTCTCTGAATTTTTTAATTCATAAAAATTCCTGGAGAAATATTATCATATATAGATTGAATATAAGAAATATTCAATTGAAAGAAAAATAAAATACTGTTATGTTTACAAGAGTATAAAACGCATGTGATATATGGCACATTTAGGAAACAACCGATGACGTCACACATGGGGTGATTTTTCATAAGTTTAACTAAAAACGTGTGAAGAAACTGCGAATGGACGANCAACCGATGACGTCACACATGGGGTGATTTTTCATAAGTTTAACTAAAAACGTGTGAAGAAACTGCGAATGGACGATACTGGTAGAAATAAAGCAGGGCTTTCGAAAATGCTCAGTTTACAATTAATAGCATATTATACTTCAATTTAGTCTCCTTCGATTGCAGTATTGTTAGCGGATATCAATGAGTAATATGTTAATGTTAATGAAAAGAAGCTTCCACTAGGATAGCACCCACTAAGCTACCAGGTAGGTTCAGCATTATGATAAAAGCTGTTGAAAACATGTCAGTTAAAATTTTATAATTAGATCCTAGTACCAGCGTCGAAAAGTCTAGCAACTTCAAAAGTGAAATATTCTCAAGCTGCTACTAGAAATGAACCACCCTCCTAGTGCGCGCAGGTAGGCAACCGTCTTAAGTGAGATTTCCGGCGGGAGCCTTAGCCAGGCCTTACACGGCGCAGGTCGCGCCAAATCCTCCAAAGGCAATTCTGCGGCCTCGCCGTCGATCTCGGCATTGAGGGGCTGCGGGTATCCCTCGTCGTCCAGTTACCTCCACGCAGTCTCACACCCCTTGCCTTTCTGAGGTCGGCAATCCGCGATGCACGCAAATCTTATTCCAGGCGGTCCCTCCGCGCTCCAGGGGCCCAGTGCGCTTCTTTAATCCACGACGAATAAGGCGCCGCATCAGATTTATTCTCTATCTCTCTCCTCCTGTCAACTCCTTCTCTCTCTCTCTTTCCCCCTTTCCCACACCTGCAGAATACATAGTGTTTCGTAACTTATGTTACACGTATGGGAGGTGATTCCTTACGGAAAGACGTTACGTAAGTGCCAATTGAGTTATGTCCGGTAATGACGTCTAAGGGTAGAAAACAACCCCGATGTTTTATTTAATTAAATGGAAACAAATAAATAGTTAGTTATCGTATTTAAATAAANTGGAAACAAATAAATAGTTAGTTATCGTATTTAAATAAAGTAACTTAATGTTAATTTGTTTACAATTTATTAAATGAGAACGACTTTGAAAGCCCAAATTTTGAAGTGGTTTTCTACACTTAGACGTCGTTTCCAGACATAAGGAAATTGGTAATTTCGTAACTTTCTTCCGTAAGGAATAACCTCGCATAACCTGTAACACAAGTTATGAAACCCTTTATATATGTAGTTCTGAGACTGAACGTTTTACATCACTCTGACTTTCCACTCGTGACGAACATGTAGCCGCATCTTGGCTCCCCACCATACCTTCATACAATATTCGTGGAAACCAAATTTCTATACCAATAACTCTTTTAGACTATTTATATATGTACAGTAATCTGACTCGTATGATACATTCACGGTTACTTGAAATTTTTCTAAAGCACCACTTAAGTTCTAATTCCAGGATATTCCTCCGCCTCATGTGAAGAAAGCTGATCGAAGTTCAGGAATTTCACCGAAGGGGTAATGCAACGCATGCGTGCGCAATAAGTGTGACAATATCTGCAAAAGAACTATTTCTC
Organism: Clitarchus hookeri; assembly: GCA_002778355.1. Lineage (NCBI taxonomy): Eukaryota > Metazoa > Arthropoda > Insecta > Phasmatodea > Phasmatidae > Clitarchus > Clitarchus hookeri. Next base: position 18,745 of record NQII01004184.1, read on the forward strand.
CCTAGGCAATATATCAACCCACCTAATTCGTATTGTTTTTATTCATATTAATTATAAATTAAATATTATAATTTATGAATAAAATGATAGCAAATTCTTAATTTGATCAGATATGAGATATTTTAAAGCTAATATAAGTACAAAACGCATGAAATACATAATATATTACGGAAACAACCTATCACGTCTACATGGGGGGATTTTCACTGGTTTGATTCAAATGCGTGATGATACTGCGAATTCTATCTAATATTATAAACGCGAAAGTGTGTTGGTTTCTTTGTTTGTTTGTTTGTTTGTTTGTTTGGTTGTCCTTCTTTCATGTCGCAACGGAGCCACGGATCGACGTGATTTTTTCCACATAGATAGTTGGAGGGCCGGGAAGTGACATAGGTTACTTTTTATCCCGAGAAAATGTCGGAGAAATTCTTATTGGAAAATGAAAAAGTACACAGAAGGAATAACAATGCAACGTCGCAACCGAGTAACAGATCTACTTAATTTCTTGCACAGAAAGAGTTGGAGATTTGAAAGGTGATATTGGCTTCTTTTTATCGTGAGAAAATATCTCAAAAAATTTACAAACGGTGGTAGTTAATCAAGTCGGAAAAACGTTCGCCGCCAGCGCGCTCTCTTGCAATACGCTGCATAAACCGTCAAATATGGAATAATATCATGTAGCAAAGAATTGTGTGGAATAAAAAAACCTAAACCACTCCGCGGTAGCATATATATATATATATAACAAAGAAATAATAATAAGTGTTTTTACAATATAATTCACATAAACGTTGAGTTTTATAAAATGTATACAGTAAATAAGATTAACACTAAGTAAAATTCCACTTTATTAAAAAAAAACTAAACAATAATTCTGCAGTCCATGCGAGTGGAGCCGCGGGCACAACTAGTCCACTAAAATAACGCGAACAGTATTTGCAACATGAATCCATTGCTTAGGTAAAATAACTCCAGTGTTAAAATGTTATTGCTGACAATTGGAGCGTGTGTTTTCAACTTAGGTCACCGTTAATGCTAGCTGGAACAAATTGTATTTTTACCTGTCGTGTTACTCCTGTCAGTAACGGATGTAGTAATGTCAATAAATGTCTCTCACGGTTTAGAATTATCTAGAAACTTTCTATTATACAGCAGATTGTGTTTATAGTGTAAGACGTTTACCTGTATTTTTTAAATAAGTGATTAGCTACAAATATTTAAAGACTTAATTAATATTTAAAAATGCATAGTCTGATTAAATAAAATATGAACATGTATTTTANTAAATAAGTGATTAGCTACAAATATTTAAAGACTTAATTAATATTTAAAAATGCATAGTCTGATTAAATAAAATATTAACATGTATTTAAAAAAAAACCGTACTACTTATTTTGTAACCAACCGTAAATTTAAAGCAGATTGANAAAAAAAACGTACTACTTATTTTGTAACCAACCGTAAATTTAAAGCAGATTGAGCAGTCGTATGATGGAAACTGCTTTTAAGAAATAGTTACTTTAAAAATAAAAAGAGGAATAATTTGCCAAAACAATGCCACTGATAGATATTTCAAATGCTGTCTTATTGCTGCTCAGGTATATTTCACGATTCTTTGCATAGTGAAATGTACATATCACACATACATATAACATATTGTCTGTTACGGAAACATGAGATATTTGAGCCAGGGGATTGCTGACTATAAAATAAGAAATTTGAAATATGACACCCATTTATAATCTCAAATAATAAGGGCTGTACAAGCCCAAAAAGGTGGAGACCGAAAAGCATATTTAATTCATATTACACGCTGGAGTAGCGTAACGACTGCTATTCGGTAGACGCGACAACGACCACTTAGATTTCATAAACATAACTCGCCCCCCGACACGACACACGTTGGAGTTATATTTCTTCGTGCTGCAGAAACACGCACCTATCACAAACTCGTTAATAGCCTAGGCACAGCNCACACGTTGGAGTTATATTTCTTCGTGCTGCAGAAACACGCACCTATCACAAACTCGTTAATAGCCTAGGCACAGAGTGTTGGAATTTAATCAGTAATTGTAAGTATTTTACGCAGGCAGACAATTTCACAAATCGCCATGTCGCTGATAGTGCCAACTTACAATTTGTNGTAATTGTAAGTATTTTACGCAGGCAGACAATTTCACAAATCGCCATGTCGCTGATAGTGCCAACTTACAATTTGTAACCGTCCCACCATCACACCTATGTTTTGCATAGCCTACATATTTAAACATTAAACTCTCGGTTCCGTTTAAAATCGCTCATTTGAAAATTAATTACTTTTTTCTATAATAGGTCTCAAATATGCTTAATGTGAAAACATAACATTTAACAGCAAGTAGAGCTGCGAAATTTATAGAGTTTAGAAAAAATACAAAAAATAAAGCACAACCTCCGCTCCGCGTATTCAAGTAGCGTTCTCGCATGAAACAAATAAATCTCTAATACCCATGCAACGTATTTTACGCCAGGATTTTTTTCATTGGAAACATTGAACTATGTTTCCACTATTGATACCCTAAAATGTAAATATTAAAATAAGAAACGTTTATATACAAATTGCGTACCACAGCTCTGTTATAACAAAAGTTAAGCTGTGAACAGTTTATTACTAGCCATTTCCAACACTGTACTGCGCTCTCTCTCTCTCTGTTTTTAGTTATGATTGATAAGAAAAAAAAATATATATATATTATAGTTTATAGACAATATAAAAGTATGTTTAAGTTTCATTAAACCGAAAATATAGTACTTTAAAATGAATAACAGTGAGAAATATTTGTGGTATTTGAGTTATTTAGAAACCAGGTAAACGTGTTACACTCTACGTGATTTTTCAAGGGCTTGATTCGAAAAGAGTGAAATACGGTGAATTAACTATACAGTGTTACGAATGTGATAGTGCTTAATCCAGATGTTGTCGCCAGCGTTCTTGTGACACGCTGTTTATTATTCTCTGTTGTTCGTGGGGCTTCCTGATTAACTTGATCTTTTTCTGTGCCCTAGAGAAAAAATATAATTGTGACAAGTGAAGGGGTTGAGCAAGCCACCTCACAGGATCACGCTGTCTTACCCACGATTTGGAATTTTCAGTTATTTTCTCTCTTTTCACAAGTGCAAAGTGTGCGGGGCTGCCGTCATGCTAGAACCATGGGCTCCCGATCTCACGTCCTCAAGGAGAATGGGTAAAATATCGCGTAGAAACTATGTGTAGCTCAATTCACTTAATAATCAAGCGAAAATGTAGATAACTATACAATAAGGTCGTCAACAATACCGCACAACACGTTCTGTCTTTGATAATTAGTCTCGCAAGGCCAACATGGATTTTCCACGGACCAATAGTGTACGACATTCAAATTCGGGATAACTTGATATGTGAACGAAGTAACATACATTAACCAAAAATTCTTAAATAATATAATTTTATCTTGAAACTACACACAGGTGACAAAAGCCATTGGATAACAATATGCAGATATACAGATGGCGGTAGTATCGCGTACAAAATGTATAAATGGGCAGTGCGTTGGTTGGGCTTTCATTTGTAGTCAAGTGATTCATGTGAAAAGGTTTCTGACGTGATTGTGGCCGCACGACGGGAATTAACAGACTTTGAACGCGGGATGGTATTTGGAGCTAGACGCATGGGTACATAATCGAGAAGTCAGTTCGTACACAAACTCCTGCACCGGCAACACTTTTGCAATTATGGACGTATATAGAGGCAGCATGGCTCAATATTTCTGCCGGGGACTTCCAACGACTTGTTGAGTCCATGCCGCGTCGATTTGCTGCACTTCGCCGGGCAGAAGGAGGTCCGACACGATATTAGGAGGTATCCCATGACTTTTGTCGCCTCAGTGTATTTCATTGCAGTGCGGCAGAATCCTGTGGGGGATTCAAAGCCTCATAAGTAGAGATCTAGTTGATGTGGCGCGTGATGTGGATGAAATGTGTCCCTGGGCCTGATTCTCCAAACACAAGTGATGATTATTCTACAACTACGTAAAATCTATCGTGCACTCACTTGCGTACTGTAAACTACAGGAGTCAGATCAGCCACTTATTTTACTTAACTAGCTGCTGCCGCCTGAAGATATATGTTTTTTTTTTTTGTAGGGATAGGGGGTGTTTCCAGCTCTATGTATTTACGAGGCACTTGAACCTGTTGCCAATGGCACGAGACGAAATACACTGTCGGTCAGTATAGTATTCAGCATTCAGAGTTTCCACTCTCGATGTATTTCTGTTGTGACTTTCGCCCTAAATCAAAGCAATGCACAGTGTTTATTCGTTACTGAGCACAATCAATTCCACCTAGAGAAATAATTCGTAAGATTAGCACCAATAAAGGAAGTGATTTCTACGAACACAAAAGTCAAATGTGTACTGTTTTGTGCTGACGAAAATACTACACACGCACGTTCAGTACCACCAGTACACTGCGTAGTGGTCCGTGCTGGTTTATCTTATTTCTCTTTCGTTGGTTGCCTGCTATGCGTACAGCGATATCGCCAGCGATCTATGACATTTACCGTGTATTAAAATGTTAACATACACTTCACGAACGGTGTTTACTCTGGCCTCCCCTGCACGTTTCATTGTTCAGAATGTATTTGGTTAAGGAAAGAGAAACCCATAATTATTTCATTTATTTTTAAAATAATTTTTATTTTGCTAAACAAATCGTGCATGTTCAATTAAAAAAATTAATAAATATTGCATTGAAAGAAATACTTTATGAAATTGCATAAGTGTGTAAATCCCTTAATTTTGTGAACCACTCACGTAGGTAGATTCCTGTGCAAACAGCTTCTCCACATTTGGTTTCGTTTCAAGAATATTCGACGTAGAAACACTAGATTAAACATTATATATTTGAATATATATATAACACCTAAATGTGCCATCTTCCACATATCCACTAAACCACCATACACATTTTTGACCTACCTGTCTTTAATTAAAAAAAAATTTGCAGCCTTGTACATAATATTTGTGTTTGCCTTTTTCCATGCAGTTGCAGTTAATTTCCGTTAGATTTCTGTTTTTACTTCTCACTGCAAGTTTTCCAACCAGCACACTCCGACACTTAAAGTTAACAATTTGTTCTTTTTGTTATCCCTTAACATTTCTAACTACAGCTTTCACACTTTGCAAGTGTTCTACTGTCCTTGACAACGTCCAGTTTTCATTCAGAATTCATCCGATTTCTATTTGCACGTCCCCTGTAACACTAGCTCTATATTACTTTAATGTGTGTTCCGAATATTTTATGTTACCTGATTCATACTTGGCTCTTACCACGTCGTTCTTCACCGTTCCATTAAACAATAAGTTTACTCCCTGCTGCCGTCATAAACTTCATTTCATATTCCGTTTTTGTATTACTAAACATTTGAAGCTACTTCCTGCACTTACAGAGCATACATATATCCCACCCCTCGATAATTTCCATTTCCATGGCATCACCACCTCCTACTTCTCACTTCTTTAATGACTTCCTTGTCATTCTCTAATTGTACAACCTATGACCTTGTTAACTGGGACGTATCCCTCCCTCGTTGACGCCTCCCTTTCTATGCTACAGAGTTTACCAACTACCTTCTCGCACCAAATTTTGGTGGACATGTAATAAAAATTCTGGAACCTTTAAAAAATATCCCTGCTTGAAACTGCATAAATATTCTAATAATCACTAATTCCCCTTCTTTCTGCGACCCTATTTTTCGAAGATCAGTAACGAAGATCATGTCAAAAAAATGTTAGTTCACAATAAGGTGTCTGTAATGTTGCTGAAATGTCATGTTTTGGTATTTGTAAGCGTCGAAATATTAAGGAAATTTACATTTTCATTGTGGCCAGCATGACAAAATGCATTCATTTCTTTTGGAATTGTTAGTGAAACGCAGCAAGAAAGTAATATATTGCACAATGATTTCCTATCACAATAGTATTCCCTTCAAAATTATGGACCCAATTATTCCTTTTTAATAAATAGAGGGGTGAATATCATGTGTTCTTAATTATAGAAAGTAAAAGTTATATTTATTTACACTTTAGTGCTCTTTGCTTTTTTCTGTTACCAATTGCGTACAGTGTAGTTTTCAACGAAATTACACTTGATAGTTTTTGCAGATTATATATATATATATATATACACGTATTTATAAGATATTTGTTTATTTTCTAAGGCTGTGTATTTAAATTCTTCAACAAACCATTTTAATTTTAGTAAGCGCACATATTAAATGAGTTTGGTTTGCATAATTAAATCACTTCACTCTCACTAAAAACTTTTTTACAATGTAAAACAAGTATCACTGAGTAAAACCTAGTAACAAAAGCCTCTAATCTTTAGCGTTTATGATAAAACATATGAACAGTATTTTGCGCAGGGCAGCGATCCCTGGATCCATTACAATAACAATCATGGAAGGGTAAAATTATCACTTTTAACGTCTTGCCTCACGGTATGTTCAGTATTTTTACTATAGTCTATTTTCAGTTTCTTTGCAGTTTTTGAATCAAACTTTTGAAAAAATCACCCCATTTATGAGGTGTTTAGTTGTTTCGTATATATTCCATGTATCACAGGCGTTTTACTCTAGTGTTGACATGAAAGTATCTTATTTTTGGTAACTTTGAAATTTTGTTATATTTTAACTACAAATTATAATATTAAATTTATAATTAATATGAATAAAAAAAGTGACGTAATAGGTGTGTTGGTAATGCCTAGTAATAAATAGTTCTCACGCAATTATTATTACACTGAGTGCGCATGAATACGGCGCTCTGTCCCACTGGTGTAAATTCATATATTTAGTAAGGCTTCGTTAGCATGAGGCGGAGGAATATCCTGGAAGTAGAACATAGGCGGGAATCATAAAAGTGTGGAGCAGCCATGAATGAACTAAAACAATTATATAACATTACGCCTTTGGTTGTAGTGGTTGAAGTTCCGCAAGGTATGGTTTCGGATGTTTCCACGCCTAAAGTAAGTATGACGTTGTGAGCGAAGACATGAGTTTGATACGAATTTTGGACATGCATTAAAAAAAGGTAGTAATTTAGACCGGAGTATGGATCTTTAAGCTTATAAATTTTCTCACGGTGACGAGCAGACGGTGCTAGGGAGCTGATCTATAACGGCCCAGGATAAAGATTCAAATGTAGATACCTAAATGTGTTTCGCTGGTAACCAAGCACATAATGATGCCTTGAATGGAGGACGCCGAAATGTAATGTGGTCTGCAGTTTACGTGCGTGTAAAACGAACAACCGTCTTAGGTGCGACTTCTGTGAGAATGGTTTTCCTTCCTATTAAATCTTAAATGTCTTACTTCGAAGATACTGAAAATTACCGTGAAACATTCAACGCCTAAGAAACATAAATATTTACAGCACTATAAAAAAATGTAGGTAAAGTTCCATTATGTTAAAGGTAAGCAAATAACTTTGATATATACGTAAAAGAAAATCACCCAACCTATGTGCGATAAATTGACATTTTATGTAAGGGTTATTTCCCAAAACGTAAGAGGAACATATAATATAGAGTTGTGATGAAAAATTTGGCGACATGTATGGGGGCATTCCCTACTCTATACAGGAAAAATGAATTACAATACTAGTAAAGGGCAGACACCGTATAATTACTTTGCCAAACGAGTTGCAAAAATTACTTTTTAAAACTTGGTAAAGTTGAGAAGAGTTTGGGAGCAATTTTCTTGTCGTGCGCCATGTGCGCTATTCTTTAGGTTGCAGTGACTTTCTGCTAAATGAGTGTTTGCGCAATGTTTTATGTGGCTAAAATTTAAATTAGCAAAATTAAAAAAAAAAGTGACAAGTCATATAAATGTTGTATAATTTCTTTATGAATAAAACAACATTTATTGAGCTGGTTATATTAACCATTTGGTAAAGCAGGTTACACACTTAACTATGTGCACTAAAACAAAAGTATCTGCAGAATTTCTTCTGAAGTATTTATTACTGTAGCGCAGTTAAAAATTCTCCATGGTTTTTCTCTTTATTCTAGATGCTTAAAAAATCCCGCAATTTGAAATAATATTACTTTACTCGAGCAGTGAACAAGGCAACCAAATATTTGAATTTATCGGCGATAGTTACTGAAATATTTCCGCTGCACTACCACATTAACGAACTTTGTCTTGTATTTTATGTGTATATCCGAAGTTCCCTTCAAAGTTCTATATATATTGTTGTGTCACGGCATCTCCTTTTGTATANTTATTACTGTAGCGCAGTTAAAAATTCTCCATGGTTTTTCTCTTTATTCTAGATGCTTAAAAAATCCCGCAATTTAAAATAATATTACTTTACTCGAGCAGTGAACAAGGCAACCAAATATTTCAATTTATCGGCGATAGTTACTGAAATATTTCCACTGCACTACCACATTAACGAACTTTGCCTGGTATTTTATGTGTATATCCGAAGTTCCCTTCAAAGTTCTATATATATTGTTGTGTCACGGCATCTCCTTTTGTATANGTATTTTATGTGTATATCCGAAGTTCCCTTCAAAGTTCTATATATATTGTTGTGTCACGGCATCTCCTTTTGTATACGATTTCTAATTGCAAGCTATAGAATTCAAATAACATAATTTGGCTTCATCTTAGGTTTATCTTAAGGTTTATTAATGGAACCATCTTTCCAACATGTGGTCTTCTTTCATTTAAAATTCACGTCGAAATTTTAGTGCAACGTTCAGGAAATGCGCAGTAAGTTTCTGCGCGCATTGTTTATCAATTGATCTATGCGGTATTTCACTGTCGTGTTCATTACCTTTACTGCAGAGTGCCTTAATTTTTCCTTGTAGTGGAAAATGCGTTTCCCATAAAGGCTTTGTTAATATTACGTTAAAGTTGTTTTCTAAAGATGTCAACATTATTTTTCAGTATAATTTTGCGTCAGAGAGTCGGAGCAAAATTATGAAAACCAGTTAACAGCACTTCGTCACCAATCTTAAAACCTTCCGATTTCCTGACGGGGACGCTACGTTTGAAACACAATAAAACCACGCTTAAACTCTACAGGTTTAAGTGATATATTACTTAACTTGAAATAGTGGAACATCTTTGTGCATATGACCCTTGCATTACCGGTGAAGAGGTAATCTGATTTCCAGACAGTCGTTTGATGAGAAGATGTAAGAGTGACAATGAACTAATTTGTTTTTGCAGTTTCTCGTCTGATATTCAATAAAAAGGCTCTACCTATTATTATCATGATAGTGCTTAGAATATATTTAATAAATTATATTAAAATAATTCAGAATCNTAAGTTAAAGTTGTTTTCTAAAGATGTCAACATTATTTTTCAGTATAATTTTGCGTCAGAGAGTCGGAGCAAAATGATGAAAACCAGTTAACAGCACTTCGTCACCAATCTAAAACCTTCCGACTTCCTGACCGGGACGCTACGTTTGAAACACAATAAAACCACGCTTAAACTCTACAGGTTTAAGTGATATATTACTTAACTTGAAATAGTGGAACATCTTTGTGCATATGACTCTTGCATTACCGGTGAAGAGGTAATCTGATTTTCAGACAGTCGTTTGATGAGAAGATGTAAGAGTGACAATGAACTAATTTGTTTTTGCAGTTTCTCGTCTGATATTAAAAAAAAAGGCTCTACCTATTATTATCATGATAGTGCTTAGAATATATTTAATAAATTATATTAAAATAATTCAGAATCTTTTATATGATTCAAATTTTACTGATACTAAATTGATTCTTGCTCATAAAAGTAGGACGTTAAGTCGTGAATATGTGGACAAACACAATGCACTGACACCCGCAATTAGAGCCCGGAAGGATAAGTGGCAATCGATTATACAGGCATAAATATCCGATCTAAATTAATGTTATGGGCAACTGATGGTAATACCTGTGAGAGCAAGAAATGGAAGCCACACGATAAAGGTACTCCACTCTGCCACCCATGCCAAGCACATCGCTTAGGCACTCAGTACCAGCCAGATGGAGTTACGCATAAGGCCTTTTCCCAAAGGTGAGGTCACGTACTAAAATAAACTTGCACTTGCTTGAATACTGTACGTGTGTATGTGCATACGTTTCAGTTTGTATACATTCCTCAGAACGAGACGCTATCTTTGAAATAATTATTGCAAGAGATTTGACGAGTAATTTCTTTCTAGTGACGATACCCGACTTACATATCTCATATAAATGAGACACTTTATTTGAAAGTACGTGACAAGTGAACAATCCGGTAGACTGAAATCAACCCAACGTGTTTTTAGAATCCTGAACAATAGCTTATATTATTCCAAATGGAATGCTTTATTTAAAATTGATCTGTTTTTTATTAAGGCACCATTGAAGCTCCCTTGTCGACAATAACGCAAGATTATGCTTTTCGAAAAAAACTACTAAACTGCAGTTCAGAATCGCAAATAATTAAATCAAAAGGTTTTGGGGTACAAATATTGCAACGTAACAAACCTTTCTAATTTGCCTTATAATATTATAAGTAAATGTTTTCTGATAGAACGAATCGTAAAACATTTTGGTTAAAATTTTGAAGCCTTTTAATCAAATATATCAAAAAAACTGTGGCTGGTCCTGGAGAGACGGGACATATATTATTTCGGAAAACCCAGTAATCATAGTTTGGAGAAGAACTACCATATGAAATTCTAATTCATTTAAATTGTACTATGGAAGTCTTGCAGTCCAGCGCCCACAAACTGGTATAGTTATGGTTAACACACATTCTATTTAAATGTTTAAAAAAATTGTTCAATGCCTGCGGTGCTCCTGAATATGTTATTACAGGCCATATCTCTGAAAATAACTGACTAAATTGAAAATATTTTAGTATTTAGGCTGTATTTGATGCGGTAAGTTATTTTTTCACAAAATATTCCCGTATTTATTGTGAGTTAACACTATCTTGATAATTAAGCCTGTCACAAACATGTAATTGTCTTCAGTACAATTTTCTATTAACTAATTCTTAAGTAAAAAATCTAACATTTATGTTTTAAAATACATTTGACTTTCTTCATCAAAATAAAACGCTTAAATATTTGAAACCCACACGTCCTACTTTTCGGGATAGTGAAGTCTTTTCTTACTCACACGGCACATATGTTCAAAATGATATAATTAAAATTTTATAGTAAGAGTTTATTCCGTCTGCAACACCGACAACTCGGAATGAATATTTAAATATTCGCTTTACGTTATTATTTATTCAAATAATTTTCCTGTTAATTATCGCCTCACATTTGTTTAATACTAAATGGAAGAACCCATACCATTTCAGTTAAATTAACTACAAGGTACAATGGCGACTTTCTCAAATGTTATTGTTTTTAATACGTTAAGAGCTAATTAAAGTTTTTGAACAAAACTAAAGAGAAACACTAAATATTTAAATTAATAATTACTTCAGGAAGATATACTTGAAGACGGCATTGATACTTATTTTGTCATGTTGATGCCAGTATGTCCAGAATGGTTGAAGGCTCTGCTTCATAACTTATGTGGAATTAATTAATTTCAGTGTCGTTATTTCAGTTTTAAATTAAAGATTGCAAAATTTTGAATACAGAAAATGTATAATTTACGAGTTATTTAACTATCATTTTACGTAATTTAAACTGAATGTCATTCGTTGGTTGTAAAATGGCAGGAACGCATTTATATTTTTTAATATTTATTTTGCTATTTGTGATAAAATTACACATTGATTGTTATGAATTTATGTCTCTGCAGCAGGGCAAGGTAAATACTTAAATTACTTTTATCAAATATTTAAGGTTTTACTTCACATTAACATTACATTAGCAGTAAATGAAAAAAAGCCAATATTGTGGGCTATGCTGAGTCTTATGTGGCTAGCGCCACCTATCTATAGTCTGCAGATGGTTTATAAAAACACATTGAAGTTTACTCCGTCTTAATTCTTCTTTTAATTCACTACTACTTGATCTCACTTTGCCGTTCATTCCTCTAGACTGCCGCAATAAAAGGGCTGTAAATTAAGAATAAGGGAAATGGGTCACTCATTAAAAGATTCATTTTATCAAGTCGACCCTGCAAGAGGCGAGAATAATCATCTGAAAAAGAATTTGCCATTGTATGTTGCAAGATAATAATTTAATGTTCGTATGATGGAAATTGCACCACTATAGGGAAATCGGCATATGTAAACAGCAGTGTTCTTGCAATAATAGTTATAAAACAAATTGAACAGTAAATTATTTATTGCAGAGAATATTAATTTTTATTGGAAAATAGTACTAAACATATTAGCTTCTGTAAAACAATGGGAAAAGATAAATGTCAAATAACTTCAGACCACCAATATTTTGTAAACATTTCTGATAATTCAATTTCTGGAAAATATTAAATGTCAACAACCTAATTTAAAAACCATTCTTTAAAAGTGTGAGCTCATTCAGGTATGTAACCATTCAAGAGGCGATAGAAAATTATTACACACGTTCTGAAAAGAATAACTGTGATTTAACTGACTTTAATTTGTTTGTGTTTTGTGATGAGAATAAAAGGCAGAGCCTTTCATTAAAACTTACTGTACGTAGCTGTTTGGCCTCACAGAAAATGAGATTAAAGGTTTTTAAGAACTTAAGCATTTAAATCATTAAAATTTTTAATGTGTTAAACCAGTCATACAATTTATAATCCGTTCGGTTGCTGAGAGAAATCACACGTGTTAGGAAAATAACGTGTATTTCTTGGGACAGCACGCACCATCCAGGGAGGTTTTGTTTCTCTGATGTAGCCTCCAAACGAGCAACTGATATCATGTTGAACATATTCTAACAATTATAAATTGTTATAAATATCAGCTTTGTGGTGATCAAATTATTTAGCCAGTAATTCTTTGCTGAAAAGAACTGCATTTTTTAATTTGTTCTATGCTAGAAATTATTTTTAAATTTTAAATCATGCCGCACACCGAGGTCGATTGTGTTAATTGCGTGCGGTAAAACTTATTTTCGTTATTTATGGACGAAATACGTTTCCACCTTCATCGGACATTCTTCTTTATTTAACTGCTGGAAACATGGAATTTGTAACAGCTAGAAACATTCCTGAAGAAAAGGCCCTGATAATATTTTTTCTGTCTCCAGGTTGTTTGTCGCACGCAATGTTAGTTACTTTATTGTTTTTAAGGTCAATAATTTTAACTGAATACAACTTCAAAATTTTAATTTGTTAAGTGTATAGACAGTTTACGCCCTAAATTAACATAAGGATTTTACTGAAATATTAGCAATGTATATACAAAATAAAAATTAATTCTTCCAAATTTAATTATCACTAAGGATAAACGGTGAACTTTCATCTTTTTTTAAAAATCATGACCTATTTGAAAATCTTAATTTTTACATCACATATCATGAAGTAGTTGTTTCATATAAAAACCTGTGCGTATCAATAGGAATTAAAAAAATAAACAGAATTACGTTTGTCGTGCAGTCAAAGTGGTTATGTAAGCAGAAAGGATAAGCATATAATGCACTCTGCCAACATTACGGAACAGATCAGGTAAAACCACAGCATGCGGTGCGTTCTGTTTGTTCTAGCGATACAGACGCAACCCGCTTTTAGTTCGTGTTAGGGGAAGCGATTAGTCTCGCAGAGTCACGTGCAGAACACATCTGCATTCGTCTCAATGTCCACAGTTCTCAATTGTGGCTTTGCTTTCAAGCGGATACAAATTACCCTTTGATCCGGAGCAGTAACTTAGGGATTTCATGTTTGCAGACAAACCAAGTACATGCTAAGGGTGAAACTTCGTACCTTGTAAGTTTGGTAATGAAAATCGTTTATGAACAAAAATTGAAGGTTTTTTTTGNGCTAAGGGTGAAACTTCGTACCTTGTAAGTTTGGTAATGAAAATCGTTTATGAACAAAAATTGAAGGTTTTTTTTGAAGTTCAGAACTATCAAACATTAAAAGAGAAATAAATTACTTAATGATAAAAATGAAGTACACTTCAGATATCTAAAGCAGATACAATACGCTGAATATTTTTTTTTCCTTCGTTGTAAGTTTGGTAAATAAGATCATTTTCTGACACCGAATCAAAGTTTATTGCAGCACAGAACGACCAAAAATTAAATGAGGAAGAACTTCTAAACTTATAAATTGTTAGTTCACTTCAGTTATCCACGCAGATGCAAATGCCAACTATTTTTTTAAAAGGCGCTGAAAAACATCGCCTTAGGTTTTCTCTTTGCAGCTATTCACTGGAATAGAAATAATAGTATACGGGTACTGTTAAGTAATAATTAAAAATACAAGATTTCTCAAACTGTCATCTATTCTGTCTGGTATCATGAGATTGGCCGTTAATTATATAACATATTTATCCGAAATTTTAGATTCCTTGTGAATTTATAGATATTCAATGGTATGGAATCAGCGAAGAGGCCGAGAATGTTATGAGTTCCGTTATAATTCTTGCGTAATTTATATTAAGGGCGTAGAATCGGTAATCAAATGGTTTGTAGCAAGTTTAAGTCATGGGAGAGCCGTCTTTTTTTTACGTTTGTGCACACAGCAGTACAACATATTTTTGCTTTTGAATGCCTGCCATTTTTTGGTATTAGCGTGGCTCTTAAAGTTTTACTCTGAGAGGAAAGGAAATTTTTCTCCGTAATCTTTCTCTACTGTAATGAAAGGTTTTTGACCTAAACGATGGCAAATTTATCATAAACAGGCCGAAAAAATATATATCCTTATTCAAAACGTTGAGAACCTCACAAAGTTTCAGCGTTTTTGACTATTTCCTTAACAAACGCAGTAAAGCTGCTATGGATGAATGGGAATAAACGTTTACCCTCAGTGCTTTGTCAAAACCCGTATTTTTTTCATGGTAATATTGAGAAAATTTCCTTAGAGTGTAGCCTAAGGTATTTGACTTCATAAAATAATTCGAAGATATAATGATAGCAGACCTAGCGATTTTGAGTGAAAGTCAAAGAGTTAGAGTTAATGTTTACGAATATCTCTGTTATTTTCATTTTAAAATAACTTTTTACCTTTTGAATATTACTTTAGATGTGCAATTCTAAAATATGGCTGGAAATAATTTCTTACGAAAATAACTTCAATGCCAGAATAAGGAAGATATTCTCTTTTCTTGTGTACTGAAGTAGTTCGCTAGTATTCGGTTCCCTTGATTTATTTTATTTTTTAAAATAATTTTTTTTTAATAGAAAATATATGTATAAATGTATGCACATGTGAAGAAAGAATATTTTTATTGTATGAATCATTCTGAAAGTACGGCACTTTCAATTCCACCACTTTGGTTTCCCGCTTCACAAACTAATACTGCCATATTGCGATGACAATGATCAGATTTTTGCCCGATGATATCAAGTTACATAAAGCTATCAGGAATTCTTAATACGGAACTAAAGTTTGCGAAATTTGTAACATTAATTCGTGAAAATCATTGCTAAACTTAAATATATGTTTTTATGTCGCATATTTTCATCGTATCAATAAATTATTACTAAGCTACACTGAAGAGCCAAACAAACTGGTACACCGGCCTAATATGCATAGGGCCACCAACAGCACGCAGAAGTGCCGCAATATGGTGTGACATGGACTCGACTAATGTCTGAAGGTATGGAGGAGGCAATACACACCATGAATCCTCCAGGGCAGTCCACAAAAACATAGGAGTTCGAGGTGGTGAAGATCTCTTCTGTACAGCACGTTGCAAGGCATCCCAGATATGCTCAATAATATTCATGTCTGGTGATTAAGGTGGCAAATGGAAGTAACTAAAGTCAGAAGAGTGTTCCTGGAGCCACTCGGTAGCAACTCTCACCATGTGAAGTGTCGCATTGTTCTGCTGGAATTGTCCACGTCCATCGGAATGCACAATGGATATGAATGGATGCAGGGGATCGGACAGAATGCTTACGTATCTGTCACATGCCAGATTCGTATCTAGACGTATCAGGGGTCCCATTTCACGCCAACTGCACACGCCCNACAGAATGCTTACGTATCTGTCACATGCCAGATTCGTATCTAGACGTATCAGGGGTCCCATTTCACGCCAACTGCACACGCCCCATACCATGGCAGTGCCACTACCAGCTTGAGCAGTCCCCTGTTGACATGTAGGGTCCATGGATTTATGAGGATGTCTCCATACACCTACACGTCCACCCCCCGCCCGATACAATTGGAAACGAGACTCGTTAGACCAGGCAACGGGTTTCCAATCATCGATAGTCCAATGGCGGTGTTGGAGGGCCCAGGCGAGGCGTAAAGCTTTGTGTCGTGCAGTCAACAACGGTACACGACNGTCCAATGGCGGTGTTGGAGGGCCCAGGCGAGGCGTAAAGCTTTGTGTCGTGCAGTCAACAACGGTACACGACTGAGCCTTCGGCTTCAAAAGCCCAAATGAATTATGGTCCGTTCAATATTTGGCACGCTGGCACTTGTTGATGCCCCATCATTGAAATCTGTGCCAATTTGAGAAAGGGTTACACATCTGTTACGTTTAATGATTCTCGTCAGTCGCGTCGTTTGTCCCGTTCGTTCACGACCTCTACCGGTCGCAGCGATGTCGAAGATTTGATGTTTTACCGGATTCCCGATATTCACGGTACACTCGTGAAATTTTCATACCAGAAAATACAAATTTTATCGCTACCTCGGAGATGCTATGTCCCATCTCTCGTGCGAAGACTATAAAACCACGTTCAAACTCACTTAAATCTTGATAACTTGCCATTGTAGCAGCAGTAACCGATCTAGCAACTTTTCCGGACGCTTGTTGTGATATATAGGCGCTGCCGACCGCATTGCATTACTCTGATTGGTTCCATACCTCTGTTATTTGCATACGCACGCATATGCCAATTTTTGTGGCTCTCCAGTGTTTATACGCAATCTAAAACTTATAACAAACTTATAAAAAAAAACAAAACGATATTATGTGACACGCAATAGCTTCTTAAAATGCACAAACCGTGTGAAAAATTAATGTTCAACGCATGTTTGTTTACAATTCATTAGATGCTCTCCAAAAATTGAAATTCGATATTGTGCATTCAAAATCAATCACTGAACGTCCTTTGTAAGGCATTTTAAGCAATGACATACTTTTTCTCTTGTGTATTATTAGCATGATTGTGGGAATTTTGGGTTACTGGGGCAGGAGCTCGTAGCTGTTTATGCTCTGTCATTCTGGTTGACCGGCAGCAATTTTATAAACTAAATTTCCCGTTTTCCCTCAAAATTAACTATATTTCTCACCAAAAAAATTTTTTTTCCTTTTAAAATTTCCTTTTCATCCCTTAAAATTTCCATGTTTCCTTAAAATTTCCCTATTATTCTTTAAAAAGTACAGAACCTTTCACTTGTAAAAAAGAGCCCGAGAAATGCACTTTTAAACCCATCGGGAGGAATTAAGAGGCTCGCTTTTTGAGGCAAGATCAGTGGCAACCATATTAGATCTATAGGTATAGGAAACGCCAAATCGATACATAGGGTCCAGGGTGTGCAGTCGGAGTTGACCGTCCACTTCAGGTCCTGTCAGCCATCTTAACCACCATGTTGGATGTCAGTGACCTTGACCTTGACCTGGTTACATTTAAACTTAAACACGAATAATTCCAAAAAATTCTAAAAAAAATTCAACAAAGATTATTAAAACTTAGAAAAAATTATAAAAACATACATTTTATATAACTTAAGAAATTATAAATATTATAGTCTTGAATGTACTGGCAAAACGAGATTCAAGATCGCAGCAGGAGCCTATAGGCCTCCATGTTAACATCACAAAACCACTATATTAGATCCAAGTAACCAGTGACCTTGACGTTGACCCAATACCTTGACCCAAGACCTTGACCGAAGACATTGACCCAAGAACTTGACCGTGACCCCATGACCATGACCTTGAAAGAACTTAAACCCAAAAAAATAAACGAAAAGTTAAAAAATAAAAAAAAATTCCGAATGTTACCAAAAGAAATATTTAAAATTTTATAAAAATGTATAAAAATTTTTTAAAAACTAGATTTCCATAGGTCTCCCCACTTAATGTCCAGTATATACTACTGACCCCCAGCCAGTCAATCATATGGTTTTAATATCCGCCCCTCCTACCAACCTTCCAACACTCACAAACAAAAAATTCGATACTATTTTTAAAAATCCAAAAATAATAATAAGATGAAGGTAAAATTTATATATATATTGATGACTCTCTCTACTATGTTGGTTGTAGTCGACCTTAACCTCAATTCCAAGAAACTTGAAAACTAAAAACCGAGAAAAAGTAGTGAAAACCAAATAAATTCATGAAAATCAAAAAATTAAAAAAATCGGAGGACATATAGCGTTACCTCACCCTCAGTCCGCTCGACCCCTTCACCAAAACAAACACCTCCTCTTCCCCCATAACTGAGACAGTCGTAAAAAATCGACAAAAATGGCAAGAATTAAAAAAATTATTCTCAAAATTGAGGTAAAAATTACTTNTCGACAAAAATGGCAAGAATTAAAAAAATTATTCTCAAAATTGAGGTAAAAATTACTTAAATAACTCCGACTACCTTGTTGGTTGTTGTCGACCTTGACATAGAACCCAATCTCCTTAACCTTAAAAAATAAAAGAAAATAAATTTTTTTTTTATTATAAAACTCTAAATACCTAATGCGAAAAACAAAGTTGGATGTGTGTGGCCTTCATAGATCGATTCCCATAAGGATGGCAGAGCACAGATACTCCCTGATACAACGAGTAGTTGACAAACATCAACAGATCATTATTGGCTTTTTAGTTGGCAAGTTTACAGCCATACAAACAAACAATATCAGCTTAAAATACGAACCGGCCACACCAGTCAACAACACCCCCAAACCAAACAAACCACCGATACCACACAGCCATTGCAACCATCCAGTCTAACGACCATCAAGATAAGCCAACCATAATCACTGATAATTACCAGCTGGTCATAACAAAGCACCATTCCAACCAACAATACTAGCCAACGGCTGACTGCACCCAAGAGAGATTCCTTCCTACAGACTCCTGCAGACTGCCTCCTGCAGACTAACTCCTGCAGACTGACTCCTGCCAAATTACTTATTTTCAATACGTTTCAATTCTCCTACTCAATCCGTCTCAATCCTCCTCCTCAATCCTTCACCTAAACTCTTCTCTTCAACCCTCCTCCTCAGTCATCTTCTGCAACCCTCCTCCCCAATCATCACCAACCCTCCTCTGCAATCCACAGCAAACCTCCGCAAACCTCACCAATAACCAGCAATCCACAGTATTCCTCCGTATTCCTCCGCAATCCACAGCAATCCACCACAATCCGCTCCTCAATCTGTTCGCAGTCAGATAAACAACAATTTCCGCAATCTGCTCCGTAATCAGCTCCACAATCCACTCCGCAATAGGCTCAGTAATTCGCTCCGCAATTCTCTCTGCGATCCGATACACAATCAGCTCCGCAAACCACTCTGCAATCAGCTCCGCAATCCACTTTGCAATCAGCTCCGCAATCTACTCCGCAATTCTCTCCGCAATCCGCTCCGCATGCTCCGCAACTGACCCCTCATGCTCCGGAACTAACTCATTATGCACCACAACTGACCACACATGCTCCGCAATTGACCCTTTATGCATCACAACTGACCCATTATACTCTCCATCTGACCCCTCATGCATCGCAACTGACCTCTTATGTTCCGCAACTGACCACTCGTGCNCAAACCACTCTGCAATCAACTCCGCAATCCACTGTGCAATCAGCTCCGCAATCCACTCCGCAATCTACTCCGCAATTCTCTCCGCAATCCGCTGCGCATGCTCCGCAACTAACCCCTCATGCTCCGGAACTAACTCATTATGCACCACAACTGACCACACATGCTCCGCAATTGACCCTTTATGCATCACAATTGACCCATTATACTCTCCATCTGACCCCTCATGCATCGCAACTGACCTCTTATGTTCCGCAACTGACCACTCGTGCNTGACCCATTATACTCTCCATCTGACCCCTCATGCATCGCAACTGACCTCTTATGTTCCGCAACTGACCACTCGTGCTCCACATGTGACCACTCGTGCTCCGCAACTGACTCCTCATGCTCCGGAACTGTATCATTATGCTCCGCAACTGACCGCTCATGCTCCGAAATTGCCCCCTTATGCTCTGCATCTGACCCCTTACGCTCAGTAGATTACCCTCGTTCACTGTAACTGACCCCTCATGCTCTGAAAATGACTATGAATGCTCAGTAAAGTGTCCCTTATGCTCTGTAACTGACCCTTAATGTTCCGAAAATGATCCCTCATTCTCTGCAACGGCCCCCTCATGCTCCGCAACCGTCCCTCATGCTCCGCAAATGAGCCTCATGCTCCGAAAATGAGCCCTCATGCTCCGCAAATGAGCCTTCATGCTCCGAAAATGACCCCTTATGCTCCACAACTGACACCTTATGCTCAGCAAATGACTCTTGTGCTCTGCAACTGACCCCTCATGCTCCACAAATGACTCCTCATGCTTCGCAAATGGCCCCTCATGTTCCGAAAAAAAAACCTTATGCTCTGCAACTGACCCCTCATGTTTCTCAAATGACCCCTCATGCTCCGTATCTGACTACTCATACTCCACAACTGACTCCTCATTCTCCACAAATGACGCCTCATGGTCCGCTAATAACCCCCTATTCTCTGAAACTGATACAGCTACATTCGAGGTCTTGAAGGCTCAAGTAAAATATTAGTCATCGTAGGGCTCTGGTTACATATACCTACAGTCCAGCCACATATTATATTTTACCAAAATTTTTTCCATCTCATCTAAAAGTTGGTTTATAATATTAGGTTTCATACTTGTCAGGAACGAGCAAACATCTTTCAAAGTAATTGACATATTCAGTGCAACATAATCTTTAAGGTAGAAGTAAAGTGGATCTCCTTATAGTGATGCAACCAGCAACACAGTAAATGCAGAACCTATTAAAAAGTACTTTAGAGACTTCCAAAATCGCAAGAAAAACATGACTTGAGTTCCATATGAAAGATAAATGTTTATATTTTATTCAGTTATAATATGTCACCGAAGTAAGTCTCTTTGATGGGTAAATTAATTAATTAATAACGAAAATTTCCGCTTATTAGCCAAGAAAGAGCATATTTCTTCTCTGGATAAATAACAAAATTGATTTTATTAAAAAAATACCTCATATAAACAGGTAAGCAGTTTTTTTCTATGCTTTTGCATGAGAAAATATTCTCATAACATTTTATAGGTGTTCTAAAAGATACAGTTATGAAAATAAGTTACAATACATATTACACCTGTTGACTGAATTATTTATTTTTAAAATAAAAAATTATGTCATATACAGCATTCTTTAGCACAAATACAAAGATATAAATGTATAATTTCATATAAATTAATCGCAGTAACGATAACATGTAAAATAACCGTAAAATATTGGAAATTCATAAGAATACAATAATATACCTAGGAAGCTGCTGCCTTCGTAGCACAGTGGTAGAAAGTGGAACTACGTGAAGATGTCGAAAGATGAATGAACAGGGAGGGCGAGGTGATGATGTGCGCGATAACAGGCCTGGTAATGGGTTGTGAACAGTTGGAAGAGGACTCAGCACCTGCCTACCAGCATAGGCGGAGGGGATGCGTGTCTGCCTGTGTGTCTGGCTAGCGCTACAAGCACTTGCTGCTACCTATAAAAATTACAGTGATGCAAGTAATGCGATCATGAGCAACCAAACATTGCAGGTCTATGTTATTATGCCTGTTGCCATGCAGAAAAAAATATAATTTTATTATGTTAATAGTATACAATTCAATCATCTCAGTTTGAAACTGAAATTTTAATTTGTAATTATCAGAAACTTACAATTATGGAGGTTGTAATGCGTAAAACACAATAAAATGTAGGTACAGCACACAAAAAAATTTTTATTGTATGTTCTTGTCTAAACAATAACATTTGAAAGGAATGGTTATTTGTAAAATCGATGAAAATGTGATTCGAAAGGAATAATATTTGTGAACGATTAATAAAATTTCATCTTATCGGTTACGCAATTTTTGGAGAAAAAATAATAATTTTCTGAAAGTCTTCCTCAAACTCACTTTCTTCATAGAGCTGCAACTAACTACACAACAAATGCATAGCTTACCAAACTATACTAGAGCAGCTGTCATAATTTAAAAGATAATACGTTTTATATCTTTTATTGATTGTATTATATGTGGTAGATTAATGTACGTATTTAATGAAAGTCATAGTATTATAGCCTGAATGTATTGTAAACGTATTATATATCTGATTTGACAAATAATTTTGTGAAATTTGAATTATTATTTGTAATGTGTCATAATTAAAAATAACTTCAAATATCTTTTTTCATGTAGTAACAAAGATGTTACTATTTACTTCTAAATAAAATGTTTTGGAGAATATAATGCGACCAAATACGTATATACTATGTTCAAAGAGAAACTAAATACAAGTTATTTTCATTTCGGGCTGCAATCTTTTGTCCACTGGAAGAAAATACGTCGAATAGTCCGCATGAACAGCCTGACTGTACGGAAATTGTCGGACAAGCATTTCAAGTTACCGCACTGTGTTACTAGGGGGAAGGGATTGGATGGGGGTTACGCACACTGATTATTCTGGCCAGAACAAGTCTTGCTACTCGTACTACAGTTCGGTTCAGGTTCATGGCTGCCAGGTGTGTTGCGATCAAGTGCTTGCAGGCTCTAGAGTGGTTGTGCGATTAAAGTAAAAGAATGTGGGTACATCAGAATCGTCCAGTCGAAAAAGGCACGAGGTTTCCTTTAAAGAAAAAAGGAAAACAGAAATGGCTTACACATAAATATCCTAAAGAAATACTGGAAAGGTACAACAGAATACTTGTTATTATACACAATTATTTTAAAAAATTGTGTGTTTGTGTAAGCGCGCATGTGCACGAGAGAGAGGGAGAAAAAAGGGTGTGGGAAATTGTGCATTCACGTGAGAGTGTACACACACACACACTCATAAGCACATAGAGAAGAGCTGAAGTCTTACTGCTGGCGTTTGATATGTATATATTTCTTACCCCTGTTGTATTGTAGTTTATCCGTGCAATATCGCAGTAGCACACCAGGGCCATTCATAACAGGACCGACAAATCTACCAACTTCGTGAGTTAGGGCCGGGCAAGGCATGCGTACATGAAGTTATAACAAGTGAGTTAACGAGTGAAACAAAAACCTTTGTACTGCAGATGTAACTGGAAAGTAATTTCACTAATACTGTTACTTTGTAATTTTTTATAACTTAGTGATAGTGTTAACGGTAAAGTAATCACTTTTGAAAAAAAAAAATACTCTGTCCTTAACTGCAATATATTTAAAAAGACACATTGTGACTGATATGGTCTCTGTAGAGTTGGGGATGAGTTAAGATAAATAGTTCCATATTTCAATGTCGAATCACAAGTGTAACATTTGAATCAGCGGAAAGTGATTTTTAATTTTCTTTATGCGCGTAAGTATACGAGTAAACACGTTAGCAACATATACACACTCATACCATTTTCACAGTTAAACTTGACTAAAAAAATGAATAAAGTGTTGAAGTCCATGACAATGCCGATTTTCATATGCACATAAAAATCGATCCTAATCAGGTATTTCAAAAACCACCACGGTGCGTGTATTCCACCAACATTGTTAAACGTGGGCACAAAAAGAACAAAGTGCTTTTAATAATGGAACGTTTCGCCCATCCGTAAGTCCTGATTAAAATATCCATTATCACAGTCAGACAAAAGTCCCGGATATAAGTAAATACAAAGAGAGAAAGGAGTATACAGAAATACACTTTTACTCTCTTTACATATAGTTTCGACACTCAATAAGACGAGATTCAACCTACCTTATAAAAATTTTTTCCATTAAATTAAGAAAATTTTGCCTAATATTTTGCTTCCAGCAGCCCTTCTACTGTGATTTCAGGGATACCCACCCACGTGAAACATTTGTTCTCATTCATCCATTTTAAACGCGTCCGACTCTTTTCAGTGAATTTCCTAGAATAAAATGTTAATTTTAGGCGACTGCATATCACCCATACATAAGGGTATTAAAAAATAAAAGGCCAAACAATCCGGGAAAATTACATTCAATAACAACAAATTTTGTTGCTAGTAAAGGGAAATCCAGACGCCATACCTGAAGCCGTGCTCACAGTTGACAAAGTTAGTTTTATGGATGCCTTCACCTTCCTTATAATACGGACGAAAATCGCTGTGGGTTGCCGCCGTTAATTTCCCGAAAACAATTTCTAAACGATACGACACAATGCCGTCCACCATGTGGTGTACATCGTTTATTGGGATATCCCAATGTGTTCACTTTTCACTACTTGCCGGACAAAAACGGACTCAAGTCAGCACGCTAGAAGTATCAAATGAAATATGTGTGGTCTGTTCTTCCTGTTTCGAAATAAGTTTTGATTTCTTGAAACTGGAGTTTTAGAAAAAGCTGCAATGGTATTGTTATCAGTAGTATACAGTTTTCTTTGTTGTTTTATTATATGCTGATAGATGTCGTAACCATCAGTAACATTCGTCAAAATTGGAAAAAAAAATTTATCTCCTGAACATTTGTAGCTTTGCAGGCGCCGCGCCGTGGATGCTGATAGAAACAAATGGCAAGAGACACATTTTTACACATACCAACCAGATGTTTTCGTCCGAAGGAAGTATAAAACTTGATGAATGTACAGCTATTTACGTCTACATATGTGTGTGCACACATATACTGCATATGTGAATTAATTACTATAGTTATGAGTGCATACCTGTAAATCGTGTTACTGCATTACCAGATGGATGTGTTGTGTAATTTTTGTAACTAAGTTCACAATTATGAGAGTGTTATGAACGAATACGTGTTGAAAACAAAACTTCTCAATCTTGTGCCATTCTTCAAAATGAAACGTACAGGATAATTATGAACATTGTCGTAGATAATACTTACCGCACATACACGTTTTCCACCGTGAACCCGAGAAAAGACTTTTTTACAAATCTCTGTATATCAGAATGCCGTCCGGATTCGTGAATCTCGGTGCCAACAAGAGATGTATGCAAGGTTATACATGTACGAGTACATAGGAAGCTGCCGAGAAGGCAACACTGGCAAAATCGCAACGTTGCAAAATATTAAATTCTGAAATTTTTAGGTACGTGCCTTCTTATAAAAGTCGCAAGAAACTTTTATAAACTGGTGCCTAAAGTTTTCAGAGTTCACTTTCTTGCATCGCTGCAATTTTGCCAATGTTGTGTTATTGCGTTTATTTTATAAAACAGGCCTAAGGAATGCCTTTCTCTTCCCGTGTATATGCATAGAGTTTATATAGTACTAGTACAGAGTGGACACTCANCAGGCCTAAGGAATGCCTTTCTCTTCCCGTGTATATGCATAGAGTTTATATAGTACTAGTACAGAGTGGACACTCAATGCTATCCAATGTACAGGGATTTTTCGTCGCAATCGCTATGACAAAACAACATAGAATTCGCTGCTCCTCTAAAATTCTATTTACGCACAGTTCAACTAACTTATGATACTATAACTTGGACTGGCTGCGAGCTCCCGTTATGTGTGGTCTGGGGTGACACATCTCGTCCCTGCCCGGACACAGGCTGACGTGCTCGCTGCCTCTTCAACCCCCACATTCTATACTACCCCTTGTAAAGCCAGGGAATGATTGACAGTGACGAGACCTGGCTGGTGTCACAGACCCTCCTCGCCCCCCCCCCAACGGGAGGAACTGACAAATGTAGACAAGGCGCAAGCATATTCTGGGAATTAGGATCCTCGGCGAAACGCGAGACTTAGCGAAATTTCTGGATGACGGCCTACGACCCTATAAATACAAGCCACCGCGGCACAGCGGAGAGTCTGAGTGGAAGCCTTTTGGCTGAGTGTGGGCGCAAAGTCAAGTGAAACACGACGGCGGATCAGGTGTTCGCGGTGTGAATGGACGAGAAGGCGTGAAACCCGACGAGTGAAGCCTACTGTTTATGAGGGCGCTCGGAGAACTCTTAGAACATCGCGGACTGGTGGGACATGCAAATGTAATACGGATTTTATTGTAAATAGTGNGGCGCTCGGAGAACTCTTAGAACATCGCGGACTGGTGGGACATGCAAATGTAATACGGATTTTATTGTAAATAGTGGAACTGTCAAATATGGACACATAATTTATAACGGAATAGGTTTTAATACACTGTATATTGGGACTGATTTCCAATTATTTAATTACATTCATTCCTTTGAGGTAATTGTAAATTTGATTGATTGAAGTCAGAAACTGTAAGTTATATGAATTTATTGTGAGAAGTTGAGTAAAAAAAAATTGGAAAAAAAGTTATATAAAAAAATTTTAATTGAAATTTTGCTGCGCTATACGAAATGTTTTCAAATTTATATAATATAAATCCATTTCCAAAGAGTTATCATCACCAAAATAATAGCCGAGGAACAAAGGAATGTAGTTAGTCTGTACTCTACAATTTGCGAAATTATTATTACTTATTGCCATACAGTTTATAGGAAATTCTATATTTCGTAATTTACAGTTTATTCTATTTCACGAACGAGTGCACCTTTCTGGCAGCCAGTGTCTAGTGATGTATCATAAATGATATGAACAACATTCCACCCGGAATAACTAAAATCAGTCGATGCCCATCACATTACATTAATTAAATATAGCTTCTTGAAACATTTCACAGACTAAAAAAAGTAACATACACTACTCCTACATGCATGTCACCACTAATAACGGCCTCCTTCCAAATTCCTAACTTAATGTTCAACAATTGGCTGCCAACGTTACGTCATCGCATAAAAAACTCGTGCTCCTGGCCTCGTTGCAGTCAGTGTAGAAGATTGGCCGGAAGTAGAATGATGCTGGCTCCAGATAGATGCGACTTCTTGTAGTGGTAGGAACTTCTTGTTTGCTCATACTGTGCATTGAAGAAGTATCGGAATGTGGCCAGTTGAGTATGCATGATGCGGAGCATTGCAATGGGCGCTATTCCTGCAGTGGTATGGTAACAGACTCCATGTGTGAAGGTTAGCATGAAGGAAATAGGCAAATTGCTGTATTATAACAAGAAAACCAAAGTAATTCGTATGGATAATAATAATAATTTGTCTTTCATTATGTATCAAATTTTTGATAATATCTTTGAAAACATTATACATAAAAAATTTTTTTCGACATTTTAATTTCAGTTTTACGTAATTATTGTTACAATCCCAAACTGATAATCAGACTTTTTTCTTTTAATTCTTAGTGCCTTACGGCAGATTCACGAAGTATCTTGCAAGCGTATATATATTTCATTTTCAGCATTACATGTAGGCCTACTGCTTGTTAATTTTGAGACAATTTTTACTTTCTTCAGCAAACACACCCTCTGCTTTTATTGTACAATACTCGCCCACAACGTTACTAGAGAAGGATCAAATATTTTGTCATGTACAGTATTAATGGTTCATTCACTTATTTAGTTGTATTTTTATTAATCCACAAAATAAGTAATATATTATTTAATTTCACATTAAAGTACTTTCGAACCAGGTGGCTGCTACTTTCAATCAGCGAGAAAATTTTAAACTCCTGNCAATCAGCGAGAAAAATTTAAACTCCTGATTATTTGGGATCGTTTACTTCCTGTTTACAAAACAAAAATTTTTTTTGTACGTACAAAATTAGAGACACGTTTAAATTATTTAAAATAACCATTTACAAAATGTCTTCAGGCTTGAAAGACTGAAAATGTTACATCTGATTCAGTAACTTATTTGATGTTTTCAGATGGCTATGTCGAAAATGCTGTTGGTTGGAAACATACATGCATACATAGTATACATACGTATATATACAAATATACGTCCACGAAGGTAAATACTGGTATCGCGCACACCTGACACACACAATAGTACACATAAGAATACACATATCACATAAGACTAACTCTTCAAGGTATGCCAGGAAAATTATCATGCTTTAAAAATACTGCTTCTTCCCGCGCGTTACATAACTGAAGGTCAGCATTCTCGAGCACGAATTACTTACCAAAGCCTTCCACAAAGTCTTTCCAAATTCCATTTAAAACTTTTGAAAGATGTGGAAAAAAGAAAAAAATGCAGTTTTCGCTAGGCAGTGGAAAAGTAACATAGTTGATTTATAAGAGTCACCTGATTTAAGTAAATTATAAAATTTTCTGTCAACAATAGTTTTGTAAGGCTATTTGTTCTTTAAACCGTTTACGTAAATAACCGCCTGCTTTTCATATAACTTAAAAGTAACTTACTGAACAAATATGTTAACATACTTGAAAGTAGCCACTAGTTCCTTGGTTCTTGTTAAAAAAAATTTTATTTTCAAGTCTGACGTATTTTTCGAGGTATAACAGCTCCATTTGCACTTCACCAAATATGTACATTGTAAATTATAAACCATTACATTAGTTACTCATATATAAAGTAATTTTTTTTATATTAGAGGTAAACAAAAATTACGAGGAATGCTGTTTATTTATGAGTCTTTTGTTTGTTGGCGAAGCTNTTTTTTTATATTAGAGGTAAACAAAAATTACGAGGAATGCTGTTTATTTATGAGTCTTTTGTTTGTTGGCGAAGCTGAGGCAGCAGCTTTGTCTTACATACACACTTTTAATACCCAATATAAACTTTCGATTTATAGTTCAAAGAGAAAAACAATGTGTTATGTACACTTTATGCAATACAAAGAGCTCCAGAATTTTGTTGTGATACATTTTATAGAACCTTATTTTAATGCTATTTTACTCTTACATTTACATATTTAAAATATGGCAGTTTCTATTCGTATGTTTAAGCTAACACAAGTAACATATGTTCCGCGTTAAATATCCCTAACAATTTAAAGTGTAACACTTCAAGGTTGCATTAATGAACATATTTTTGTGCACGATTTTGTCCAGTAGGGCTCTATCGTCACTTATACAGTTCATCAAATAAAATCATTCGTTGCTACAAAATATTTTGCAGAAAATTGTATATACAATGCATATCAAAATATTACCAAAATATGTATTAACACATAGTTAAAAGTACTAATGTATCAGCATATAATTAGACGAAAAAACCCGGCTGATGTTTTTTAAAAACATTTTCACAATTTTTCTAAATACGAGAAAATGTTTTGCTAACATTATATCATTACTGAACAAGATATTTCGTGCAAACATTATGCACTAACATCGTGAAAATAACAGAATTCTAGGTCAATTTTCCGGAAATAGACACTGCCAATATAAGTTTCATTATCGAATGATACTGCCATAATTTTATATACAAGTAAAAATAGCGAATCTTAAATGCTCCCAACCTATGTAATCAAAAGTGGAAGGTTTACCAAAATGTATTATTAGCTTTTCCAATGTGCCTATCTTCCATTCTGGCATGTGTGTTGTCATACACATGGGCGGAGTACTGCTAACCCAAGACCACGAGAGGTGAATATTAGGCTTTCTCGCCTGATTCGAGTAGCAGTACTCTGGAGGGTGGCATGTGATGTCACTGTGACGCAGCGCTCCCCCGAGTCTTGGGGCCGCCCGTGTGTCATTTATTGCTAGTTTCGGACCACGGTTTAACTCAACCTGGCGCCCAATTATTGAAACTATCGGAATTATTCCTCAGGAGGAAAGACGTAATTCCGCTATCGGAATGCCTAGAACCAATTTTTGAGGCCTCGACAGCAGAATTGTATGCCGGAATCGGTCCATGAAGTGTCAAAATGAACCCGACTGCTCGGTAGCTGCCGGAATCGCCGTTCCTCTACAAATTTGTCTATAATCCTTTGTATGATTTGGGAAACTTGAATATATACCTGCGTGTGGTTTAATATAAATATAATTAACAAATTAATGTAAAATTGTTACCAAATATAAAATTATCAAGACGTTTACATATCTATAAAAAAAATCGTGTAATCAAAGTTAAGTTGGACGGTGAAAACTAATATAATTGCTAAAAATATCGTGTTGAATATTATACGAAACTGCTCAATTATAAAATACATAACGAGNTGAAAACTAATATAATTGCTAAAAATATCGTGTTGAATATTATACGAAACTGCTCAATTATAAAATACATAACGAAATAAATTTTGCAAAAAAAACTGTAGTTGTGAAACGTAGTTAGCACTGTCAATCAGAAACGTAATAAATTTGTTTTAGACATGCAAACATTAATGAAAAATATTTTATAGTTTACATCCTTAGCCGAAATGTTAGCAAAAATTTTGTAATGCTATATTTACACCCGAAAAATATAAATTGTTATAGTGTTGCTTTTTAATTTGCATTTTTTAATTTGTTAAAGTGTGGTTAAACGTTTTACTGTTCTTTCATGAATAAAGTTAAAATAAAGTAATTAAATATAAAAGTCTCTTAAATATATTCTTAATTAATACTAAACCTATATCTAGTGGGATTAAGAGATAACTCTTTAACGTGTTCTTTCATGGGCTTTACTGGCAAATATTTTCGTAGTTACATAAATACAAGTTCTTTTAAGGAAAAAACCAATCTGCATGGAAAATAAGTGTTCATGTGGATTACCAATGTCTGACTCCATTATTTATAATATATCATCATTTAACAGTTTCATCGCCACTGTAGATAGTTTATTTTATTAAGGGAGTTGCAATTACTTATCCCGGATTATATACAAAGAAATTAAATAGATATNTGAAAACTAATAGAATTGCTAAAAATATCGTGTTGAATATTATACGAAACTGCTCAATTATAAAATACATAACGAGATAAATTTTGCAAAAAAAACTGTAGTTGTGAAACGTAGTTAGCACTGTCAATCAGAAACGTAATAAATTTGTTTTAGACATGCAAACATTAATGAAAAATATTATATAGTTTACATCCTTAGCCGAAATGTTAGCAAAAATTTTGTAATGCTATATTTACACCCGAAAAATATAAATTGTTATAGTGTTGCTTTTTAATTTGCATTTTTTAATTTGTTAAAGTGTGGTTAAACGTTTTACTGTTCTTTCATGAATAAAGTTAAAATAAAGTAATTAAATATAAAAGTCTCTTAAATATATTCTTAATTAATACTAAACCTATATCTAGTGGGATTAAGAGATAACTCTTTAACGTGTTCTTTCATGGGCTTTACTGGCAAATATTTTCGTAGTTACATAAATACAAGTTCTTTTAAGGAAAAAACCAATCTGCATGGAAAATAAGTGTTCATGTGGATTACTAATGTCTGACTTCATTATTTATAATATATCATCATTTAACAGTTTCATCGCTACTGTAGATAGTTTATTTTATTAAGGGAGTTGCAATTACTTATCCCGGATTATATACAAAGAAATTAAATAGATATNACTGTAGATAGTTTATTTTATTAAGGGAGTTGCAATTACTTATCCCGGATTATATACAAAGAAATTAAATAGATATTAATGTATTTTAAAACAAATTTTCTTAATACAACAGATTTAACGTGATTGGTTCAGCTTCGGTGACGACACACGAAATGCAACAATGCCAAGTTTTAAAATAGATTCTACAAAAATTCTATACATTTTATTTCGACAGTTAAAGTCGTCTCAAAAATCCATATTTTGGCATCGCAACACTCATTACCGGAATGGAAGTATCGGAACAATCCGCTAGAGGATTTATTCCGATAGTTTAAAAAAATTGGGCCCATGTTTATTTGAGTATATTTGTTTTATTAGGCCTGATTAATTTGACTAATTCCTGGAGGATATTGTGCGGAATGATTCCATGCGCATGAAACGCGATGTTCATCTAACTTTTTCTTGCATAAGCTATTGAAGATTTAATTTTTATGTAAATCTCTTTCGTGACAGTAATATAAATATATCAAAGAAAATAATATGTTTGATATATATTACAAAACAGTAACTGTACCAACGTGCAAACAAGTATTAGATAAAAGTTTTACCCTTAGCTGCGGTCTCGACTAGCGAGTCGCTGGGACAAAGTGACATAAGCGCGCACCACTCAATGTACTGGCTCGCTCGGGCCAACCTCCCTTTGCTAGCAGTCTTGCTGGTAGCCCTCAAACACATTGCTGTTATCGCAGAGAGTAATCTGCTAGAGGCGACGGGTCATTAGACAGGCGGGTGGATGACCTGGCCTGCTCACTGACACTCGGTGGTTCTGAGAATGCATTACAAGCTGTCTGAGAAAGATCTAGGAATTGGGGGTGGGAGTGAATACGACTGTAGTGCCATCTAGCAGATGGTTTGGAAACATTTACAAATCAGTTGGCAGTGCGCTCTGGGCGACAGAGAATCACACCATCTCCTAATTAACGTTTACCTTAAGACCTTAAGAAGACCCCTGAATAGAGATCGCTTAAGGAAAAAGCTATTAACATTAAGCTTCTGGTCGCAGAGCACTGAAGTAGGTTGTGTTGTACAAACTGGTGACTACGATGCAGGTCGCGGCTTTATGTTCGCTGAGGTCAATGGCAGGTCTTCGTATTCACAATTCATCTTCGTTTTATGGCGAGATCCCTTCCATATCANATGTTCGCTGAGGTCAATGGCAGGTCTTCGTATTCACAATTCATCTTCGTTTTATGGCGAGATCCCTTCCATATCATGTTCACTTCATGATGTTGAAACGGCTACTGCAATTTTCCTATCTAAAAGCGATTATTTTTACAGTAAAGAGCATCGCTTGTGCATACAGAATGCCTTCCTAAAAATTATTTCAAGTGTAAAAATATGGGAGCACTCTGAGAAAACCTACATACTCGTTTGCCACAGAAGAAAACACGCAGAGACCATCATATGTATATATATTAAAATTTATAAATTAGAAGAAAATATAAATAATTATGTTTAAAAAAAATTATTGCATATATATACATGTGCCTACAAGCATATGAAAATACCATACTGTTATGAAAGTATCTGCTGTTTTCTTCTGGGGTGATCGAGTATGTTTGTTTTCTCAAAGTGTCACCACATTTTTTACATGAAATATGGTGGAATGCCTTCCGTGGACACAAGCTATGCTCTTTATTGTAAAAATTATCGCTTTTATATAGGAAAATGGCAGTAATGGTTCCGACACCATTACATGAACAACGATGGGGATGGACTCTCGTCGTACAACGACGATGAAATGTGAATACGAACACCTGTATTAGATTTCAACAAACATGGAGCCTGTACCTGTGTCATCGCCACCTGATTGTACAAAACAACCTACTTCAGTCCTCTACGAGACGAAGCCTAATGTTAATGACTTTTCCCTGAGGCGATCTGAATTTAGGGGTCCTTAAAGTATTTATTTGGCCAAATATGTAAATTACACGGAAAGATGATTCCTAGTTCTTGACAAGTATGAAACCTAATATGCTAAACAAACTTATCGATGAGGTGGAAAAATATGTCGGTGTAAGGTATAAATGTGGCTGGACTTTAGCTATACGAAACCAGAGCCCCACGATGACGAATGTTGTAGTAGAGCCTTCAAGACCTCTAATGTATCTGTGTGTAATGTAGACGAATTAGAAAGCACTGTTGACGATGTTATACACTAGATATTCCAAGAGAAAGAATATATGGTTTCGAAAGGTTCGGGTTGTACCCTGGAGTCAGTAAATCATCTAGAACTGAGAACAAGTGTGCTTAATCCACTTAGCAAATAGGCATACACTAATTTCCTTCCACCTGAATACAGAAAATTACAATGTAAAAAGCCACACACTTGTATTCGAGGACTCCTAAATAACCTATCAACATAATAAGATATATTTATGCTCTAAATTTCAAGAAACTGCCTATTTAATTGGTTAAAAATTAATTTCTGAAATTTTTGAATTCAACCCTTGAGATCCTTAGAAGGTGTAAAACGTTTTTTCGAGGACTCCACAAAAGTGCATTAACCCAATAAATAAAAACACGCCCTAGTGTATTCGGTATTAAAAACTTACTTGAAAACTACGTGAAATGGGACAACAAATTCGTGAACTGAGTTAGTCGGATGTTATAACTTCAATTAGTGAAAATTTCACGTGTAATAACAACTTGCGTCTTAAGAACATTAAGGGGTGCCGTGCTTTTAACCAAAAAACTTTGTGTTACCCATTCGTTTGAGTATTGTTATGATGTAATCATCACATGCAAATTAAATCAGGATAGAACTATTTACGAATTTGTTGTCTCATCTCACGTAGTTTCTAACATTTTGCAAAAAAACTCGTTTAAGCCCCAATATTTCAGATCACATAAGGTCATAAGTCGCATACTGTTTTCCAAGTAAATCATCGTCATTTACATATTAAAGCATTAGTCTTTTGAACCTATTTTTACATGTAAGAAAAGTTCATTACAATCTGTATTTCGTAAATTATCAGACGATAAATACTACTGAATTGTTAATGTGGCAAGCAAGATGTTAAAATAGAGTTGAAGACGTAAATATTATTTCACAATTTTGTTTAGTAAAAATATTGGTCTAAAGTCTTATACATTACTTGAAACATAATGAATATACAAACATTGTACAAAATATAACAAAAATCTCAGATTTACTTTCTATCAAGAAAATTCAAAGCATTAAAATTGTATAGAATATTTTGTTTTCAAATTAACACTTTTTTTTATCTCTTAACTGCTGTAATGCCGTTTTGAAACGGAACCAACAGAACAGTTCCTGATACCTAATGTAAATATAAATACATCAGTTGGAAAGGAAACGTTGTTTGAATCAGCATTCAAGTGCCAATAAAAAATTAAATTATGGGCTGTTCAAATTAAACTGAGCACTTTTAAAAGCCAGCTAAAGTTCAATTTGTTTGTTCATTGTGTATTCTTCTGCCATTCGTAAAGTTATCATTGCAATGGGTCTGATATGTTTGTTAATGCGTCGGTCAAAAGACATTATATCGTTGAAAAAATAAATGTTTGGCAAATTTACTGATCCTAACGCTTATAAGCATTAAAATCCTGAAAGCAAAATAAATATTTTCACTATTCACAAATGTTTCCCTGATATTAGAATATAAAAAAAAAGGTTTATTCATATGTAACCATCTACCTCCCCTTGACACCAACTTTACTGGACGCAAGTTCGTTAAAAAAAATGCAGGTAGGAGCACAAATATTAATTTCGATGTATAGCTCTTGTTCAATATCACTTATTGAGAGTTTTTACGAAAATGAAATGTCATGGGTCATCACAACCCAGAGAGGATGTTGAAGATGGCTATTAATGAGTTAATTTAGTTTGTTCTTGGCTTTTATCATCACGCACTGAGCGAATCAGGTTATAGAATGGGGTGAATGACTTGCATTCGGAATGTTGTAGTCTAATTCCAGCCTGCGGCAGATTAAAAAACTGTTCCAATATTGATGATGCAGTTATTTACCACGAACGCTCCCATTGCGTGACATATTGTATCAAAATCCTACTTATATTATAATCGCGAAAGTTTGTGAGGATGGATGTATGGATGTTTTTACTCTTTCACGTAAAAACTACTGAATGGATTTTAATGAAACTTTATAACAATATAGCTCATACATCAGAATAGCGTAAAGGTTATAATTTATAAAGAATTATTGTGTAAATTGGCCAAAATATAACGATTAGTGTCAAGTAAGTCAGAAAAAATTCTGCCATCTGCGAGCTATTTTGATGTGCGCTGCAAAAACTGTAAGAGTTACACGAATATAATGTAGTGGAAATGTTTCTCTTAAATAGTTCTACAAAAAATTCCACGACAGCATATGTCTATCTTTTATGTGTAAACCATTATTGCCTAAATAGTAAACCATAAATACAATAAAATTTTATACTATATTTCCAATGCCCATTTTGTAGGAACAAATTGAGTCTTTATCAAAATAAATACTTTTATCGCTTCTGATATTTAAAGTAGATANATACTGATATTTAAAGTAGATAAACTATGTCATTTACACTACGTAATTTTTACAAATATTTTAAAAGTTACGACGATGAGAAAGTGATTGCGCGCTGCTAAAATGGTTCGTACAGCATTCATGCGCACTCAGTGTAATATTTTGCTTAAGAACTATTCCTTTCTGGGTATTACCAGTACACCTCTTTTGTCACTGTCATTATTCATATAAGTCACACAAATGCGCCATCGAGGAGCTTGATCGCTGTCTACAAGATATACAAAGCAATCGAAAGTTGATGGGTTGTGTGGTAGTGTTACTGGCTGGGG
Source organism: Clitarchus hookeri (assembly GCA_002778355.1). NCBI lineage: Eukaryota > Metazoa > Arthropoda > Insecta > Phasmatodea > Phasmatidae > Clitarchus > Clitarchus hookeri. Next base: position 55,204 of record NQII01004184.1, read on the forward strand.
ATTTTAGACAGACTTTACCTGTTATCGAGAGAGGCACTGCAGCAGACTAAATTAACGCATGTCTGAAAGCATCATATCTGTGGACCAAAGTTGAAAAGTTTTATCTCATCACTAACTTGCGAGTCCAGTTATTCGGCGATGTCAAGTTAGGTGCATATGCTCAAAAACTCCTCGAAATTGGTGAAGGCCGTCTAGGAACCGACCAAGAAGGTATGGTTCTTTTCACACACCAATTTTGTCATGTTGTGGATACGGAAGACGAGCTTATTGCTCAAGTTTTTCCGAACCTGTAACCATACATTCACGACGAAAATTGGTTGTATGAAAGAACCATACTGGCACCAAAAAATGAGACTGTAACGAAAATAAATAAAAAAATCTTGGACGAAATAATTAGCGAAACATTAGTGTACAACTCCATCGACACAGTCATGTCATCCGATGACACTACGAGCTATCCCGTGGAGTTCCTAAACTCTTTGGAGCTATCTGGGGTGCCATCCCATTAGCTGGAATTAAAGGTAGGTATACCCGTTTTGTTAATGCGCAACTTGGACGCACCAAGATTATGCAACGGTACTCGGTTGCGAGTCACCGAACTAGGAAGGCATATTGTGAAGGCCACAATCCTAACTGGAGAAGCCAAGGGAGAAAATGTGCTTATACCACGCATCCCAATTATACCTAATAACTTACTATTTAATTTTAAACTTATGCAGTTCCTATTAAAAGTTGCATTTTCAATGATTATCGACAAATCACAGGGTCAAACCTTAAAGGCAGCAGGAATACATTTGGGCACGCCATGTTTTTCCCACGGTCAGCTCAACGTAGCTTGCTCACGTGTTTCTTAATCGCAAAATCTGCATGTTTACGCTGAACGAAAAAAATTGTTTAACATAGTTTATAGGAGTATATTGCAGTANCTTAATCGCAAAATCTGCATGTTTACGCTGAACGAAAAAAATTGTTTAACATAGTTTATAGGAGTATATTGCAGTACATATAAGCCTAAAAATATAATTATTACTCATACAACGGAATACGCTATCATTTCTAAAGATATATACGCAGACGAAGTCACGGGTAGCCGCTAGTCGTCTATAGTCTAATACATAAATAAAAAAATGATAAATGAGTGTCTGTCACTGTGGTAAGATTAATTTAATTATGTTAGATGTTTCCGGATACTAGGCATATTACTAAAAAAGAGATGAAATTAATTAAATAAAGCCCGCCACCTTGAATACAATTATTTCAGTTAGTAACCATTTACACAATGTTACCTGTTGTCTTGTGTATTACTTTGAATCCAAAGTTCCGTGGAATCGCTTCTATACCAGCTAATTCTTTTCTTTTCTTAAGTATCAATATTTTAGCGACATAATTTATTTTCTTTAGTCTAAGCTATGCTGCATCACAAATTATATTTTCAAAAATATTGTTTCCTTGATGTTACATAGTACGTCTTGTATGTGTTTATATTTTAAGTAATAGTAATTGTCGCATTTTTAAAAAAAGAAGTGTAGTTAAAATTTTATTTGTCTTTATAAAACCCTGGAAGTTATCTCAGTAAAAGTGAAAAATTTATGAAACCTTCATTTCGCACATATTACGTTTGTAATGACCGATTTAAATCCCAGAAACGGTGATAATAGCAGTAATTAATTATTGACATCGTGAACCACTTTACACAAAAATTGTATCGTTTGTTGACATCGCGCAAATGAGCTAGAGTGATGTAGAAATAACGGAATAGCTGGGCGAGGCAATATAACACAAAATATTAACATCGAGATCTTTANTTAATCGCAAAATCTGCATGTTTACGCTGAACGAAAAAAATTGTTTAACATAGTTTATAGGAGTATATTGCAGTAAATATAAGCCTAAAAATATAATTATTACTCATACAACGGAATACGCTATCATTTCTAAAAATATATACGCAGACGAAGTCACGGGTAGCCGCTAGTCGTCTATAGTCTAAAACATAAATAAAAAAATGATAAATGAGTGTCTGTCACTGTGGTAAGATTAATTTAATTATGTTAGATGTTTCCGGATACTAGGCATATTACTAAAAAAGAGATAAAATTAATTAAATAAAGCCCGCCACCTTGAATACAATTATTTCAGTTAGTAACCATTTACACAATGTTACCTGTTGTCTTGTGTATTACTTTGAATCCAAAGTTCCGTGGAATCGCTTCTATACCAGCTAATTCTTTTCTTTTCTTAAGTATCAATATTTTAGCGACGTAATTTATTTTCTTTAGTCTAAGCTCTGCTGCATCACAAATTATATTTTCAAAAATATTGTTTCCTTGATGTTACATAGTACGTCTTCTATGTGTTTATATTTTAAGTAATAGTAATTGTCGCATTTTTAAAAAAAGAAGTGTAGTTAAAATTTTATTTGTCTTTATAAAACCCTGGAAGTTATCTCAGTAAAAGTGAAAAAGTTATGAAACCTTCATTTCACACATATTACGTTTGTAATGACCGTTTTAAAGCCCAGAAACGGTGATAATAGCAGTAATTAATTATTGACATCGTGAACCACTTTACACAAAAATTGTATCGTTTGTTGACATCGCGCAAACGAGCTAGAGTGATGTAGAAATAACGGAATAGCTGGGCGAGGCAATATAACACAAAATATTAACATCGAGATCTTTATTTTTTATATCTCGTATTCCACTTCTGTTACTTCCATGGCCTCCCCCCCCCTTCCTTCCACTATCATCGCTGTCTCACTTTGTATGGTCCCTTTCTCTCTCTCATTTTTTTTTAAGTTCGTGCCACGGGATTTATTTTATTTACCTCCCCTTTCCTTTCACGGTAGTGTGGCTGAAGCGGAAGCTGAAGATCGATGAAATGTCGTTGCAAAGGGGAACAATGAAGAGGGCCATGGCCGCCGCTGCAACGAACTACAATCCAAGCTCTTGTTCAGCTTCCACCAACACAAATACTGCCCCTTCCTTTAGCACCCATCTCTACTTCCATCCCTTTCCACTTTTGCCCCAGTCTCCACCCTTCCGACATTATTTTCCTCGGTGAAGGACCAGCAAAATCCCCCTCTTTCAGCCCCGTGTATAGACTCGCAAAAATTCTACCGACAGCTTTGCACGGGCTGAGCGATAGATAATCCCTTCCCCACTCTCCACTTCCTCACTGGTTAAGCGTTTTTTCACCACCAAATGCATATGTTACCACGTAATTTCTGCAGTTTTAATCACTTGGCGTAAACTCAGCGGTCTTAAAAACGAATGAGAGTAAAAAATGAAACAGTTTTCGCGGTTAACTAAGCACATTTGAAGACATCATGGCGAAAACCTTATAAGTAACATTTTGCTAATTTTACAAGAGAGCAATTTTAGGTTCAACACTTGTTATGTTCTTCCACTGCATTCTGATATTAAAAAATGTATGTTTCTTGTGACTCGTTACGCTCTTCTCCACGACTCAAACACAATAATTACACGGCTCCAATTAGAAGCAAATGTAATTAGCATCCAAAAACAAAAAAATATGGATTAATAAGTTTTTCCCTCCCAGTGGTCCTTATTAGTAAGGCCCGTAGAAAATCGAATGTTCCCACTGGTTTTGTATCCTTTCGCCACGTGGAAAGTTTACACTACCATGAGCCTAATCACTTTATTCATGCGTCAGTCAAGTCGAAATGTGTACTTGTTAGAATTGTACGTGCGTCACCAATGTGCCAATTCCTACTCTAACGTGCGTACAGGAAATAAACACTAAACTGACTGGTCAAAGTTGAACACCTTACACTCGCGATACGTCACGACTTGTAACTGTTTTAATTAGTTTTCTGCCAACTTAACCCTCTATGCTAGTGTGTATGGTTAGCATGTAAAGGCCGGGCTACAACCACATAAAGAAATAACCGTAGAAAATAGAACACACACAACGTAAGGCGTAGAGTGGCCACCGGCTCGCCGTAAGACCCATTAAGGACAGAACATGTTTTGTTCTCTTACAGTGCGGTTTCTGATGAAAAACACAATTCGGCATTTTCAACTTCGCACGTCAGTGTAAAATTAATATTTATTACAAGAAAATGGCTGGTAATGGAATGCAAAGAACATTCCTGATTTCAGTTTCTTTTTAACGAGCATTTAAGCACGTGCCACGCGTGTTATGTGAACATTAATACAGGGTCTTCACGGTTAGCTGAGCACTTTTGAAATTAACATTTGAGAAATGTCATTATCCTTTCGGCTTACATTTCAATGGATTTACTGACTGGTAACCACCCTGTGAAGTTGGTAACTACGGAGGGAAACTAGTTCCAATTATAAGGGACCTTGTTTATTCCAAATACTTGCTTTCTACACAGAAGGAAATAACAAAGGAAGTGAACTGAACAGATAGTTCTGTACAACTCAGCGACTTAAAACTGCAAATCTTTTATCTATCACCTCTGCACGAAAACGTTGCAGACACGATCAAGTATGTAATTTATACTCAACGTTATAACACAGGCTATATAATTCAGAGAAGCGAACAAACACTACATTTAGTATAACTATTATAGAGGATGATTATTTAGCATGCTTACATGTAAAAAGTGAAAGAAAACAGACCCAGCACTTATGGCCTGCTGGTGACCTTGGAGTGAAATAAACGTCATATTATGTTATGAACTGCTCGAGTGGCATCGGCTTCCATCACGAGTGACGAGAACAGAAGTCAAACACCGAATGATGAAAAATAACATTAACACTATGTGATATTACTGCAATGGTGAAAAATTGTATAAACTAAATAAAATACATTAGTGATACATCCGTTGATTATCTAATGTCTGTTAAGGTTAAAGTTGTCAATTTTACGGGGCTTGTGACCTCACTAAATGACATGTTACAAGGACGGAGGCCTTTATAGGCAATCTCCGTTTTTGACCACATAATTACTCTTGTATAAATACTCACTAACATATTATTACATTTTCTCGAAAAATGTGTTTGTATTTCACTTCATATGATGTGCTAGAATTTAACTCGCTACAGTGTTGCCGGGTGGCTGTCTCCTGAAATGATGGACGAGTCCACCTGGGCAAAGGGGTGTGGAATGCCATACTCGATTGCTGTTAATACAATAAAACACACCTCTGACTGTAGCTGTAAATGAGGTGACGATGTTTAATGTGTTTGGAATAATGCTGCACACTACTGGTGACACTCTGGGGCACATATCACTCCAGTTTCGGCCTACCAGCCAGTTTGATGTCACTTGGTGATGCGTCACGTCGTATGTCGCGGCGCGAGCTGCTACGAAGCAACGACCAATTGCCAGTGAGCCCAACATCTGTGGCTTTGGGATAAACACCGTTTTGGATAGCCTACCCATTTATTAAAAGAGTTACCTCTTGTAGTAAATTAGTAGGGCGGTCTCTTGAGTTATGCAATCCTTGTCGGTAAGAAGGTGCAAGTTCCGTTCTTGTCGACCTGCACTACGCACTCATGGCCTGACGTGGTTGGTGCGGCCCGGTGTATCAGGTGTTGTTGTTGTGATTGTGGTGGTTGGAGTGGGCACAAGGAGCTCGTGGATGCGTGGTTCACGTCACTCCTCAAATTGTAAAAAGTGTTACACAGGCGTATAAAGATAAGTGGACAAAATAATGTTTTGCAAATGCATTCGCTTCAGCAGAATCCGTCGTGAAAAAATACGAACTGAAGCCTATTATGACACGCAGGAAAATCNTGCAAATGCATTCGCTTCAGCAGAATCCGTCGTGAAAAAATACGAACTGAAGCCTATTATGACACGCAGGAAAATAACACAAAAGTCAGAAGAAAACTATTTAAGAGTTGTGTACTTTTCCATGATTGACACAGGAGAGATGCAACTCGAAGAAAAATACCAACAGCCAGGTATTGAACATTACAAAAAACTGGAAGACTCCCTACTTCAACGTCATGTTATTGAGCAGCTCAGTGAATACAGAGAATTTAATTATGACATGATACATGTTCAACAGCAGATGTTTCGTACTCAGTATAGCTACAGCAATGTTGATGATGCAATCAGGGTGCTGAAATCAATGGTTTTAGAGATAATTGTTTTGAGTAAAAGATCTTGATAATTATCTCTTTCCTTGTATAACTGACGGATTTACATAGTCGAGTTCTTATAATTACCTGTTGCAGCATATTGTACAAGAATACAGTAGCTTCAAACACAGAAATGCCATATTACTCTTCTTTCAGGTGAGAAAATTATTTCATCAAGTAAAACAACTGATTAAATTGTTGCTAGTTATCCCAGCTTCCTTATGTGAAGGCGAACGCAGCTTCAGTTCCCTGAGGCGTTTGAAGACATAAATGCGAAGTGCAATGATTCAGACCCATCTCAACTCTGCGACTGTGTGTCTTGTTCACAATAAACGTTTGGATGAAGTAGACTTTAAAAATTTAACAAAAATATTTGCCCCCCGATTTTAAATTAAAATAAACAATTTGGCAAATGGTAATGTTTGAGGAAGATATGATATAGAGTTTTATGTGTTTTTTCTTTTGTTGGAATACAGAATTTTCCTTTCACTATAAGATATTGTTAGCATTTAACTGAAACGAATATATTAAAAATTTGCAGTATATATGCCACTTTTTAGTTGCTAGGTTAAAGTTGTACAAAAAAAAAGTTGCTCTTTTTATTTAGTAAACAGTATCGAAATACAAAATTTATATAATAATTAAAATAAGAAAATTAGGAAGGTGATTCGTATTACTGGGTTGTTTAATTAAACGTGTAATGTTGAACCCCACAATTTGTTGGAGTCAAGACAACAAATAAAAATAAAAGCTACAGCTTTTTTGACTATTTGAACTTTTNTGAACCCCACAATTTGTTGGAGTCAAGACAACAAATAAAAATAAAAGCTACAGCTTTTTTGACTATTTGAACTTTTCGTACAATCCATAAAAGAAGAACTCTATCATTTTAAACCACATATATAAAATTGTTAACCTGGGCTATTTTTACCCCTAGGAAAAACGTATTCCAAATATACTTTGTTTAATCACCTATCATAAGCCTCGTCGATCGCAAATGTCACCCCCCCTTCCCCCCCTTTCCCTTCCGCCGATCGTCAATGAAAAAATTGAGATTTACATCCCTAGATGCAATTATGTAATTATTCTACTACATAAGAATTCTTATAAGTGCAAAGGTTCAAAAAACTCGTTCCTAAGACAGATAAACAGAAAATAAGTATACATAAATAATGTTACATTGCGTGTCGATGAAGGATAATATTTCTACCTTCAAGGACTTTATTTAACAGGAAGACAAATTTTCGTCAGAATATTTTAAGGGTAAGGTAAATATGTTTTAAATGATAGGGTACACCGACCTGAAATATTAACATGGCCATCATTATGATAATAAGTGTCTGAGTTACTACAAAAACATACGTTTACATGGCCTACGATAATGCTGTGTGTGTGAAAAATTTGGTGGAAATAGATTGATTGGTTTTCTAAATATTGTATATAAACCTTATTTCCTAAATCAGGTCTATCTTACAAAATTGCTTAAATAGAGTTTCTGTACACGATGNATAGGGTACACCGACCTGAAATATTAACATGGCCATCATTATGATAATAAGTGTCTGAGTTACTACAAAAACATAAGTTTACATGGCCTACGATAATGCTGTGTGTGTGAAAAATTTGGTGGAAATAGATTTATTGGTTTACTACATATTGTATATAAACCTTATTTCCTAAATCAGGTCTATCTTACAAAATTGCTTAAATAGAGTTTCTGTACACGATGNATATTGTATATAAACCTTATTTCCTAAATCAGGTCTATCTTACAAAATTGCTTAAATAGAGTTTCTGTACACGATGTTTCTAATAAGTACTGTTAGCATAATAAGTTAGACTGAATTAGTTTAATGGTAGGTTAAATCTGTAGGTGTGCAAAATTGGGTGAAAATAAGTTGAATTGTTCCGGAAATATGGCACAATGTTCAATTTACTCACTTGCCACTATTTTACAAAAAATCTGGCAAAAGATGATCTCTGTATGCATAAATTATGTTTGTAATTAATACTGTTAGCATACAAAATTTGANAAATCTGGCAAAAGATGATCTCTGTATGCATAAATTATGTTTGTAATTAATACTGTTAGCATACAAAATTTGATTGAATTTTGTTGAAATTTTTATAGATTTAACAAATTAATTTAAAATATTTATGTAAACCCCATTAAAACATGCCTTCTGCACAAAAAAAATGTGAATTTACATACCCTACTGTACCATTACTCGCGTGAAATTCTCATATGAGTCGGTTGGTTGGAACTAGAGATATGGCATAAAACCTCCATTGTTCTTGTGACGATCACCATAAATCGATGACAAAAATTTTATGCATTAGCACATTCNGCATCCTATGATTGTCATAGATACAATGTACAAAGATAAATTTTAATTTGTTGCACAGTTCCGTAGATATAGCACACCAAACTGAATTTTTTTATATGTGCCTTTCGGAAAATAAGAGACTTACATTCTTAAAACATATAAATTAATATGGCCTACCACAGTACAACTTCTTCGCAAAATTTTAAAGAAATCGGTTGATTGTTTCCCGAGTGATGACAAAAACGGTATTATTTAATGTGGCTATCTTACACAATGGCGGAGAAATGAGGCTTTGCATATACAATTTTGATGGGTATAATTGATATTGTCAGCATACAAGTTAAGTTGAAATTTGTTTTGTAGTTTCGTAGATAAAACATTCTGAGCTAAAAAAAATTAATGGCCGCCATTTTGAAAATATTGTGTCTCACCCTCTCAGAGTTTATCAGTTTATATGGACCACCATATTGCTACTTGTTTGCCAAATTTCGTAGAAATCAGTGGTTTTTCGGCGATATCGCGTAATTTTAATTTGCCATGAGATACTATTACACAAAATGGCTGACAAAAGAGATTTCGTGTGGACATGTTTGACGGTAAAATAAATAGAACCAGCATACAAATTTCATTGGAATTAATTACACGGTTTCGATGCCATAACACACCAAACTAAAATAACTATATGACCGCCATTTTGAAAATAAGTGTTTGGCATACCTAAAACACATCATTTAATATTACCTAGCGCAGTACTACTTGTTTGCGATATTTGGTAGAATCAGTCAATTGTTTCCCAGGATATTACATTAAAAATTTATTTATTCGCTTGGAACTATATTACAAAATGGACTACAGAAGGGACTCCCTGTAAACGCATTTGATGCTTGTTTTATATACTATCAGCATACAAAGTTAAGTTAGAATTATTTAAATGGTTTCGACGATATAGCATACTATAATTTAATAGTTATATAACCGCCATTTTGAACCATATTTGTACATATAAACTGTCACAGTACTACTTGTTTGCCAAATTTGATAGCGGTCTGTCAATTATTTCCGAGATATTACACAAAAACTTTATTAATCCATGTAGCGCTATCATACAACTGGTGGACAAACGTGGTTGATGTCAAAGATAGTCAGAGTACAAAGTTTAATTGAAATTAGTCAAACGGTATGATAGTTATACCAAATACGCCTAAAATATTTGTATTGCTGCAATTTTGAAAATAAGTGCCTTATTAAGTTCAGTTACTTACGTTTACGTGGCCACCTTAGTACTACTGACGTGCCAAATTTGGCGGAAAATGGTATAGTCGTTTTCAAGATATAATGAAAAAACTTTATTTTTTATGGGGCGCTATCTTTCAGAGTGTCTGACGAACAACAATATTCACTTCTCAATTCAATACATACAACTTGCGCGATCAGATTACAAAATTTGGTTCAAATCGGCTGAATGGTTTCCAAGATATGAGATATCACGCTAAATTTTAAAATGGCCGCAATTTTGAATGTAAATACTCAGCGTAGTCTCAAAAGTCACATGAACTTACTAAGTACTACATGTGTACCGAGTTTGGTGAATTTCGGTTAACGCGTTCAAAAATTGAAAGCTTGTGGGGCACACACACAAAAGCACGCGCAGAAACACACACATACACAAACACACTCATTCACACAGACATGAATGTGATCTCATAAGTCTTTCTTTCCTTAGGAAAGTAGGCTAAAAAGCATAGAATACCACAAACACGTAATTAATCACGAGTATGATAGCACTTCTAAAAACTTTCAGCCAATAACTCTCATATAAATCTTAATTAATGAACACCTTCTGAAGTGTGGCCAAATATATATTTAATAATCAATATTTGCCACATAAGGCACGCAACCACCTGGCGACATAACTACAGGATATGCTACACAAGCCGTACTCATTGAAATTATCGCCTACGTAGCGATCGAAATACGTTTCATCTTGTTTGAAAATGCGTTTTTCGTCGAAACTATTAAACACGTTTCCAAAAAATTTACCAACGAAAAGAAAGCACATCCCAGGCGATGACGTAATGGTACTTTAAATACATCGCGCACACACAGTAAACATAATGTTCATGCCATCCAACAAAGCTGAACAGGAATTTTTCATACTGCTATCTCAAAATATATACTCTATTCACAACCCCTTTAAAAAATCACCCCATTTGCGACGTCTTTGGTTGTTTCCTAAACGTGCCATGTGTCACATCATTTTATACTTCTGTTTACATGAAAATATCCTATTTTAGGTCGAATTTAATTTTGTTTACTTTCATTTTGTCTGTAAATTACAATACTTAATTTTTATTTTATTTTAATGAAAACAGGGAGAGAATATGTGTATTGGTAATGCTAAGGAGGAAATAGTAATCATAAAAAATACCATTCAAGTGAGATGAACGTGTTTGATTAAATCTTAAATACGTAAAATACCTTTGCCAATTTGATTTTAGTGGAACTGCATTACAAATTGGTTAGAGGAAGATTTATAACCTAAAATCCAAACCATGCCGTTTTCGCTAGACGTGTTGGCGGGAAAGCAGTTCGGTATTGGGGTAAGGGAGATTGGTTGCGCTCAGCCAGCGAGAACCTCATCTTTAGTCCATGATACCAACCAGATACATTCGAAACTACGACAGAGGCACGCATTGGCCTTTGCTACAGAGTCACGTCCAATAAAATTGCAGAGTCACCGCTTAATGTCACGTTCAGGCGAGTCGTCGAAGGAAAGACTGCACGTTGAGTTTAGAGCCTTGCGCGTAGAGGCGATACCGCTTTACATACGTCTCTCGGCGTCGCCCTTAGTGCTTCATCGATTTTTGTCTTACACAAACGTGGCCCTCACTAGGCGACCGCCTTAAGGCACTATTTTCCTTTTGCAATAAGATTTGATGCGTGGCATTTTGCTTTCATAGAGGCGACTGCCATACGAAAAATAGTATTTAAAGTAAGCGTTATGTTTATTGTGCACATGTTCAGTTCTCCGAAGATCCCGAGGCCGGAGAGGACGGCAGATAGAAGGCGAAACTGCAGAACCACACGAAAAGTAGAAGTATCCATAGCAGAGAGGAATGGTGCAAACCATTCTTACAAAACTTTCTGTATGTGTCAAGTTAGATTTGCTCCGGTAACCTAGGGGATGAATCACGAGAAATTGAAGACAGTTTAAAAAGAAGTATTTGAATAAAAATGGATCGCGCTTTATTGAGAACTTTCGATGTCAAAGTTGGAAGAAATCTCTGCCCATATATGCACATAATTTAATGTAAAAACTGGTTTGACCTTTTTGTACTTGTTTCAATAGTTCTGCAGTGTCGTAACCAAATTGGAGGACATTGGAAATAGTTTCTTTTTTAATTTACTGACAACATAAATAAAAGAAACTCGGTAAATTCGAACATATTTTTGTTTCTTACAATTCGAAATAATTTCTTGGTAAACGCATGAATATTAAATCCTTGGCAATTTTAATGTTCTATTTTCCAAATTTCCTACGTAAGGATGCACTGTGGTGAACAATAATTAGCTACGCAAGGACTTTCAAAACTGCTTATTTAATCGCCAACGCAGTACATAACAATACAGTATATGGGGCTACTGTATGGTACAATAAACCGTTATACACACAGAATGCCCTACAGGGAGTCAGTATGCTTCTCCACAAAACAGTAAGGAATGTGTACCGTGCAGTTTGTAGTAATGTCCTACCTTCGTTGTTGGGAGTAACCACAGCTTTCCAAGTTAATTCCCGTGAAACCTTTATGTGGATTTAAAATAGTTCACATTAAAGACAGTATGCGAGGCATTAATCAATGCGTAACAGGTTAATTAAAATCTACATATTTTTGGAAACACTTATGGAACAAGAAGTAACTGATAAAACTAATGAGCCTACTTTCCTCTGCATTAGTGCAAATAATGTTTAATGATTCTCAAAAGCTTAGATGGTAAGTAGGTTTCAACGTCACACTGACAGCAATGGCATTAGAGATCAAACCAGAAACATATGCAACAGTAGTGCGACAGTTACAAATACACACGTGCCTTACCCGGGACTCGAACCCAGTAAACCCAGTACCATACTATTAGATGCAACAAACTACATTAAGGAGGTAGTATTCCGACCATCAACTTCAGATGCAATCAGTCTAATGTTTTGAATGATAAGGTTTACTAACCTGAAATATTATCGGGACTGTCATTTTGGAAATAAGTGTCTGAGCCACTTAAAGCACGTAAAACAGTAGCATTAATTGTGCGAAGAATTTGGTGGAAATCCGTTGATTTGTTCCCGATATATGGGATATAAACTTCATTTTTACATTCGGCGCTATCGTATGAAAATATATAAAAAAGAAGTCCTGTCCTGTAAATAAGGAAAAAAAACAGGCCTCTTTCTCTTTTCAACTAATTTTCTAAAGTACCTTAATCTAAAGTATATAACAGAATAATATATTGTGTGTCTAAATATAAATTACTCAATACATCTTAGCATGGATTTCTGATGGGCAAGAGTACAAAGTCAGTTATTGATGAATTTGTAGAACCAGTCACAGAGTACAGAGACAGGTCAGAGGACATGCTTGGAGTGTTCCGTGACTTGGTTAAAGCATTCGACACTGTCGATAATCAATTAATTTTGATAAACTTTATAATCTAGTGATAATAGGGAATTGCAAATGAATATATTTAACAAACAGAAGACAGCTAGTTCAAGTAAAAAAGAAAAACATATTTCATACTAAAGAGCATTTCCACTCTAGAACTGTAAACGCAGGTGTTCCACAGGACATGGTGCTGGGATCACTTCCGTTTTTGATACATGTTGAAGATATATATCTACAAATACCCAATGTGCCTGTAATTTCTCTTCCAGATGATACAGATATTATAATTACGTTTGCCAAATATTGTTAGTTAGAAGACATAGCTAGCAACATCCTATACACACTGAACTCTTGGTTTTCCTCAAACAATCTGTTACTAAATCTGGATTAAACCAGTTGTATTTGTTTCTCTACTAATAAAATATTAACAACTAAACATTGTCGTAAATAATACTAAAATTATGTCAGTCAAGCACACCCGTTTCCTTGGCATTGTAACTGTCAATTCTCTGTCATGGAAGAAGCATACGAAATGGTTATTGAAAACATTAAACAGCACTTGTGTTATGCCAAGTATTGTGTATAACACCAGGCAGTGTGTGTGGTCTACTTGCTTTGCATTCGTGTACTCTCATATCAGTTACGGGATAATTGTTATGGGGAAAAGTATATTAAATTTATAATAATTCCTTGTTATACAAAAAAAAATCAGAATTAGGGTATACTAGCAAATCGGCCTGGCTTAGCTCGGTAGCAATTTAGTTTTCACTGCGATACTTAGAAAGACAAAAAAGATTACTGTGGGCCGTCCTTAAAAGATAAACATATGCTATCGTGGACTTCTCTGTAGACCTTTTCCTTGAGCTACAATTTTGTGGCACATCAATTTGATTTATCTCTTATGGTTTAGTAAGTGCAAGCCATGTAAGCGCCCTAAAAGCGGTTTTTTACGACTTAATTACAAACGGTTTGACATTTATCAAAAATTCTTATATTAAATGTAAATGTTTTATACACCAAAACCTTCCTCAAGTAATTTTCTAAATGATGTTGAAAACCGCATCAAAATCCATTAAGTAGTTTAGAAGTACTAAGTGAATACACAGACAGACGCGGATAAGCGACTTTGTTTTATACTATTTAGAGATTACAAATGAAGCGTTCTGACAGCTGCTGCAAAATATTTAATCTGCCGCATAGTTACTGTGCCATCTAGGCTATATACCTATACAAAACATTAATATTTATGTTAACAAATAATTATAAACATTACAAGAATACTGATATTCACGAACACCATACACGTATAAATCACAACTTCCATCTTCACAGGGCTAACAAGAAAAAATACTACTTACTCTTTAAACTAAGCTGGTACAAAATTCTTCAATAAACTACCCCAAGTCCTAAAAACTATAAATGAATATTCAACATTTAAATGCAAATTATTTGAATTCCTTCTAAACAAATTTTATGATACAGGTGAATTTTGTGCATAATTATTTCTGTATTTCATTTTATGACTGTGTAGTACAATTAGTAACTAATGCCATCATAACCCCTGGAACGTTAATGTACGTATGAGTATTTATTAAGTGCATATACGTGATCTTGTCTTGTTTGTACTGAAATTTATCCACTCATCATACTAGGCTTCTCTCGTGCATTTGTATGTTTGCTACGTAAGGTATGTATGTATGAGTGTGTATCTGTGTACATCTCTGCATGTGTATGCGTGGATATCACAGAATCGTGTATTGTCAGCGTGTAAAATTTACAATGCCGTAATAAAAATTTTCAGGCTATGTAATCCGAAGTATGCACTGCTCTGTATACTAAATTGTATTCACTTAAGTAAGAATTTCATATTTTAATATTATGTACTTGTGATATTTGTATTGTGTGTATGTGTATATAAGTTACGTATAAATCTGTAGGTATAAGTTTATACATATGTTTTATGTAATATATTGATGAGTGCAGTAGTATGTAAATACTCATATGTGCAATAAATCTGAATCTGAAATTTATTGCCTATTAAATACATAACTTCCAAAACCAAATATTTTACCAATATATATATTTTTAAATTTTAATGAACATATCAATTAAAATTAAAATCTGCAATGTCATATTTTGCTAAACGTAACAACCAAGGCTCCCTCATCCCATATGAACTTAATTTGTTAAATTTCTAGTATTTTTTAATATTTTTGTTGAAAAAATATTTTCTGCTTATGTTTTGAGGTATTTATGACCAGGGACACGACAGAAACAAACACATGACATAATACAATAAGTAAACAATAAACAACAAGCAATTTTATGCCACAGAGAATGATGAAACAGTCCTCAAAATTGTCTGATACAACAATGAGAGCATCGGGTATAAATACCTTCCAAGAATGAGTTCCGGTCACTTTTGTTGCTGCGGTGATAGATAGCGGATTGGAGAATTGTACAAAGCGAATACTGCGAGATACTTGGCGAATATTATTAGATACCTGAGAATATAAGGCTACTAGATACTTACGAATACTACGAGATAATTGCGTATACTACGTGATACTTGCAGAATACCGAGAGATACTGATTGATAATTATGGGAATGAAGGTGTTGCTCTGCTGGCTTGTCCTCATGTTTGGATTTAGCTTTGGAATGCCAACGAACAGGTATGTCACAAAAACGTTTTACTAACTTGAAAGTTGTACTTCGGCTACGACAACCCGCTAGTAAGCGGGTTTTTTCGGGATTTCCCGTTTCCCCAGCCCTTTAGTCCCGGCGCAGCTCCATACTCACCTCACTCCACACCCTCATCGGCTCTCAAGACCCCGATGTTAAGAGCCGCCCAAATCTCTTCACTTACTCATTGGAGGAATGTTTGTAACGTATTCTGGTGCAACTGCTGTGATTGCTGACTGAATCTGAACTAACAGTTACAAGTGGAGCTATAAATCAAACGGTGCAAATACGTAATATTGTCTGCGTCGAATTTTATGTCAGAATCGTGACCTATTATTTTTTCTTCTCGTATAAAACGAAATTTCTACACGTTCCAGCTAGACTCTCTCCATTTTTCTCTGTTGAGTACACTTTCTTTTCTCTAAAAATTCTACTTTTTCGTACTATCAACAACTTCAGCCTTTCTTCCTCCCTTTACTATCTTTCATTCCGCCTTTATTTATATCATCCTTTACCGCAAACTTTTTCTGTATAATGTATGCCTAAACTAAGGTGATTTTACTTTGTTCATTACAACGGTCAGTTTTTTTCCTTTCCTATTTTTGTCTGTATGTATTCTTTTCTCATTATATCAGTCGATTCAACATAATTTTTTTTGTCCGCGAAAATATTTCAAGATTCTCTCACACGACTCTTCTTTATTTTTGACTTCGCAACGTTCCACTGCCTCCATAAAACACGCTCCAAAAAATACAAATCACTCTAGCAGCTCCGTCGGAGAACAGTTTCCTATTATACAGTTGATTTCTGAAACTGAAACTCAGGGACCGATCTTGTGGGTGGTTTTTCCTTGTTAGTCCTGGAATAGCAGCGAGTAGCTTGTATTCGAGAACAGTTTAGTTATTTTATTATGTTGTTTTATTGTTTCGTGTTTTCGGTTGGTACTGTCAATAACCTAACCAAGAGGGACCTGTTTCAGGCAACTCCCAGATGAGGATTTGGCAACAGCAGCAGCCACCACTACAACTGAAGAGCCAACCCATCCGGTAACTCATATCACTGTTTTAAATAGAGTCTTGCTTACTAAAAGCAGTCGCTCAGGCAATGACTGAGTACGAAGAGGTGAGGTGACACACACCGAGAGGAGACTGTTGAGCTGAGAGCCCCGGGTGGTGCGGCGACGGAATGCAATGGTTATAGCAGCGGAAGTACCCCAAGAAAACACACGAGCCAATATCAACGTCTGCTACGTTACCCACGCGCAATAACGTGGGTGTGACCACATAGCGAGTCAAACCCAGCTCGCCGTAATGAAAGGTCGGTGTACTACCCACGCCGACACCACAGCACCATTGCTCTGACACAGGATATCAGACTGTATCAGGACTAGTTACCGGAGCTACTACATAATTTATAAACCCATTAAATAAACTATAATGTCTGCTAGGAAAATTGCGCACCGAGCCTTGCGGGTAAAATCGTTGCATAACAAAACAGAAAGCATTTCTTTACACAATCTTACATCTGTGTTAGAAACAAAGCATTTTCGTATGTTTTTTAATTTTATTTATTTCTCTACAAATTAGTCAAATATTTTGCAAACTAATTCTAATCCCAATGTAGGAGGTTATTAGTTCTGTATTTGTTAACCCTACCTCTTAATTTTGCTATTATATTGTAATGAAACGTGGATAATTTTGAATTTTTCGTAAATATTTCGTTATTTTTTATTCCTCTAAGCAAATTTTGTTAACTGCATAGCACTTTATTCTTTATTTAAATAAGATTATTTCTTTGTAAAGCATTCCTAAGCTGATTTATTGAGAAAATGTATTCACTTTTGTGATTATCTTTGGAGTTTGTCTAAAGTAACTTTAATTCTAAGATCGTTAGTATAATTCCGACTATCAAAGCAGTAGCCTATCGTTATTAAAGGTTGAAAGATATTAATTTTGCAAGTTATACTGAATTCGGTGTCATGTTTACGAGAGGCGTGATAATAAAGTGTTTCTGCATGGGCGAGATCCGAAGAAGCTCGAAAGCATACATTTTTGTAACACTTTTTAGTGTTATTCGTCACAGTATCATCGACATCTTGCTACAAAACAGTGATGCCGTGCTCGGTTTACTGTTCTTTGGGACGTCGAAACGTAAGGTTTGGCCTGTTTTTTCATTGCAACTTCGTGATACTGAGTCTTGCATTTTTACTACCCAATTTATTCAACGGAGACGAACTTTCACTTATTTGAAACTTGGAATATGCTCTTAATTTCTGCTTTTAGAACAATAACTAGAGCTTTCAAGTGTTCTAGAGTCAAGAACTGTTGAAGACTGAATTTCATCCAGGGCATGGTTAACTCCAATGTTTGAGTCAACATTTTAATTTTGAAACCAGCAAAGCCTTTTGCTCCTTAGTAACTTCCTTGTTAAAGTAACGTGATACAAGTAGTAGTTACCTGTTATGATAAACATTACACTAATTGAAATTTGTGGTTTTAACTCATTAGAAGCTAGAGGTGAATATGAAAAAGTTCAATAAATTGGGCAGCAGAAATGCGAGTAATATTTCTGGCAAAATAAAATGCAAGAGTTGTCAACAATCTTTGTTTGTATTAAAAACTGATCCAATTTATGAGCACGATTACTAAATATTCCGTAATGTAATATAACTATTTTATTTTTAAGAGTTTTATGTGTGCGTTTTTTGTTCTTTGCTCTTTGTAAATGTGTTGTGTATTCGATTGTTTATTCAGCGTAAATTCCTTTTTTTTAATGTAGGTTCTTTTGAAAAAGGTCATACTGAGATACTTACATGTTTACCACAACAGCAAGTTATTAAGAGTTTCTCCTTCCACATGGAATCAGCACTTTAATACGTCATTCCCAAGTGAAGCCGTTTTATCAATGTGTTAAAGAATTCCGACACCTATAACAGACACTTGGGTCTTCCAAACATACTAATCTTATTCAACTCAACATTCAGGCAATATTTTTAAACCTCTTGTACTAGAACAACATATAGTTTGTGCTTTGTTTAACTTCTGAAATATTTTCTATTTGAAGAAAACCACACATTCTTTGCCTCCTAATCTAATCACAGACAAAATATGCACACGTCAATTATGTGGGCATTCCTAGTAGCAGGTGCTTAAGAAGGGATTTTTAATAACCTTTTCACTTTCTTAAGTACATGAATCTCTTTAAGTTTCTTTTGTATTTTATTTAGAGGTTTAAGACGACTAAAATACATGTCTCCACTTGCATATTTAAGCAGAAATCTTTGTGCACAAGAAATCTTTGTATTTATTGTAAGTATCGTATAGACCCTCGGCCGACCGGAAGACGGCGCTAGCGATCAAGTCTCTCGGCATAGAGGCAATGATGCGTTTATATGCGTGCTTGTGTCCACCCTTACGTCACCCTTGAGTTTCAAAGCACAAAGTGTTATACATTTTCCTATTATAGGTTTACTAATTTTTATTATTTTGTTAAAGAGTTTCGGCAGGCAAAGTCACAAAATACAGTTTTATCGCTTCCTTACTGAAAAATACTGGGAAACCGTGATTGTATGGATGTAAATGTAACTCTCATCATTGAATCGGCACATTAAAGTTTCTTCTTAGCTTGAGAACAGTTATTGTTTGTACGTTATTATCAGTCGATATTAACTTTATACCAGCGACTTAAAGAAAAGTCATTAGAATATATCGCCCATTCTGTTCGTAAGAGCTCCTCCGTTTTTGTTGCAAACGATAAGATTTAAAGTTTAATTTATGAAGAGCGGTGTGGTTTTTAAAGCCTTTATTGAAATGAAATCAGGTAGGCCTATGTCGTACAATATTGTCCGGTTTTGTATTCAGCTAAGCCAAACGAGTACACAAGTAGAAACTATGCTATAGTGTGCAAGGCTCGGGCCTGATTACATTTTCGGTATAAAACCGGGGGCGGTAACAAACACAAAATACAAAACATTTAAGCTAAGGTATTAATATGCGTATTTCAAAGAGCCGGTCCACTGTTAAAGGCCAACGACGGGACAGAACATTGATTTCCTGTAGTGGGCCCGCCTGCTTGGCGCTTGAACTGGGCTGCAGTGTGTTTGAAATACACATTTTCACGAAACTATTAAACATTGCTTCAGTATATGATTAAACGAAAAAAAACACGCACACTTCAATCAATGCCAGTTTGGTACTTTCAAGACGTCACACACGTTATGAACACCTTTTCGGAGCATTCCAGAAGCCTTTTTCACAGTGCTGTATCTTAAAATATACGCGTCGGGTACATAAAAAAAATACATTCAACTTTTCCATAGACTTTCCAACAATAAAATGATAGGCTCAGATCTTAAATTTCCATAGGTACACACAGAACGGCCAGAATACTGCACGACCGATAAGTTCCTTGAGCTTAGTAGCGATGGTGTATAGGGTGTCAGACCCCAAAAAATTAGTAATTTGAACCAAACATTGTTAAACCCGTACACATTGTATGTCATGACATCTTCCTCAAATAACAAAATTATACAGTTGACAATTTTTGAATAATTTGAGGTCAAATAAAAAATTCTTCTGTTTTGTTGCAGTCGTAATAACAAATACTTATTTTTACAGATGAAAAAAATTAAAAAGGAAACTGAACCCACGGGCTACGGTATGAGAAATATGTAATCACCAAGTAACAAGTAATAAATATAAAACTTATGTTAAATACAGAAAACTATTCCAAATATTGAAATTTAAAAAAAAACTTATGAACTGTCATTTAGTGATTATATATGTCAAGCAGTAGCCCACGCCATTAGTTTATAAAGCTTTTGATCTGTACAACTTAGTATTTCGTATTGTGGCTGCAATAAACCCAAATAAATACTTATTTTGCAAAAAAATACTTAAAATTACAAAATTTTAATCAGATATAATGCGTACGATTTAAACAATGTTGAACAATTATTATATCTTGGGACCCGACATCATTCTCGAGGTCAAGCGTGAAATATAGCTCCAGGTCGGCGATCAAAGGTGAAATTATTTTCTACAATTTAAGCATATGACGTCTTTTTTCGTCGTGATGTGTAATAATATTCTGAAAATGTTTAATAATGGAACACAATTAAAAAAAACTAAATATGGGATTTTTTTATTTAAGTTCTTTTATTCGTACAATTCTCATAAAGATACCTAAGTAATACTTTAGACTGCAGCTCAGAAGAATTATTTATGTTATCGGAAAGTCTCAAAGAACACTCCTTGAAAATTGTTTTACGATTCGGCCGTATTTTAATTTTTTACATTTGAGGTAAAATTGAAAGTGAAATAGCTGACCTGGCGACTGTTGTGTGTTGCAGTGTCGTGATGAGGAAGAACTGCTGTTGACGTTTATGTGCCTCAGCTTGGTGCTGATGGTACTTATCGTAGCGAAGTTCTCCTGCCCTCTGGACATACTAGCTGACAGATGTCTCAGGAAGAAACTGTGTGGGTGTGGCGAAGACAGGTGTACATCGACGGAGGTGTGAGCCTTCACAACGTCGATCGCCGCCGTAAGTACTTATGCGGTGGTGATGTGTCATACTGTGTTGCAGCTATGTCTATTTTAACTGCAGCAGATAAAAAGAATATTTGAGGGTCCCAACAACAGGCAGTCGTAGAGAAGGAGGACCGTTACAAGATACCCAAAAAGTTCTTTCTGTTTTAGATTAAAATGGGAATAATTGATGTGTGATACGGATGTATGTGCGCCACTTGCCGGAAAAGCAGTTGTGGTGGGAATAGGGGCATGTACCAATGAAGGCGTGTTGCTCACTCGCAGCAGCCGTAGCTCGAGCAGTGGCGAAGAGAAATGGAGCCGTCGAAGGAGATCAATCGGAGTAGTCTGCTTTGTGACTTAGGTGGGCTTACCCACAGCGGCATCTAGTAACCGAATACGTCAAGCTTGAGGGATAATGCTCTGAATGAACGCATCACGAAGTTCAGTTTAAAGGTATTGTCGCGTTGTGATGAACCCCGAAGTGGACGGCCACAGCTCCTGGATGACGAGGCCCTGAAAGTGGTCATAGACAAGGGCTGCAGCCAAACACATGGTGAGCGTACAGAAGGTCTGACGAGTTGATAAGTTGGAACATGTGCAATGGCCACTGAAAAAGAAGGAAGCAGATTACCAGATCTTCCATTTCCTGGACCACCACCTTCGTGGGAAATTCTTCGTAAACGAGGAAGACTTGCGGCAGGTACTCGCGGACTTCTTTGTGTCCAAGACTCCCAATTTACCGCCAGAGCATTGCGCAGATTAAGGCATGTTAACAGATATGCTAGATGNCCAAGACTCCCAATTTACCGCCAGAGCATTGCGCAGATTAAGGCATGTTAACAGATATGCTAGATGACGAAGGTGGTTACTCTGAGGACTAACTGAATGTGACATTAGCTGTACAACTTTTTGTTTCTCGCGATCTAAAATAGCAAGAACTTCTTTCGTTACTTTGTAAATACATGTCCCAATACTATTAGATGCTTTACTTTCAAAAACATCTAGTAACATTTCGAAGCGTACATATTCACAGTGGTAAAGACATTTCTTAAATACTTGATTTTTTTTTTTTTGCAAAATTTGTAATATGTATTTGTCTTCGTAGAATTGCCCCTTTTCAAATATTTTAATATACTTTTCCAAGTACCTGTAGGATTTTCTCAATGTGTACGGGAGTTCTCCCTACCCCCCTTTCTATTTTCAAAAATTAAGACATGGTCAACGAACCATGTTGAGTCATAGATTTTTGGATGATTTGCTTTCATAATGTATTCCCATAATTTTTACTTCTTCCGATAATGCAACAACGGTGATTTTGCTTTTTATAATTCTCTTTTCAGTGCAGACATAACCACAGAGCTCTTAACATAATAGGGAATTCGCGTTTTTACGACTTCCAAATAACACATTACAAGAGTAACGTGGAAAATAATCAAACCACTTGTACAATGGAATGTCAGCCGAAGTCAGCCACAGTTGCAAGAAATTGTGCTAAAACGCATTGTTGAGTCGAATAATTAATAAATTCATTTTTGTGAGTAATCTCGGTTTTGCATTAAAATGTTTAATTCTATGTCATTACAGTAAATATTAAAATCAAGTTTCCTTATATATTAATATATGATAACACTTTTAAGCTATTTTTGTTGAACCTAAACAATGCAAGACCTAATTACAGAAATTTTATAATTTACCTATTGCACAAGATTCATACTTAACAATTTTATAACAAAACAAAATTACATATTTTTTCAAATTTTAATTTTATATAGGAAGACATTGTCATTTTTGCTATTTGAAACAAATTAAATTTAAATAAAATTTCTCTAAGCAGTTTTAAATTTAAGTACACAATATACATCTCAGATTTCCAGTTTTCCTTGTCTCCTTTTGATTATGGTTCCGTTTTATTATGATTTGGTGTTTAAATAAATCGTAAAATTTTGATATGCGCCAATTTTCAAATTATTTAAAGTTTATTTGGTTGGAAATTGCCATTAATTGTAGGCCTTATTTCTAAAAGTTTAATACTTTGGCACAAACATAAAAAAATCATTATCCAGGAGAGGGAATGTAGGTCAGAATGCCAGCTGCGAATTAATCATTTTCTGCGACCAATCATTGAACGGCTTTTTGCCTACACAACTATTTGCGTTAAATGACTTGTAAGTGTTACGACACGTCTAGATAAATAAATTATTGTAATTCTAATACTTTTTCAACTGACACAATTTAAATTCAAATAAATTATCCTTATATCACGAAAGTATTACTATAATATATTATATTACAAAACCATATGGATCTTAAGATTTGCGTTACTGTTTCTGACTTGGACAGTTCCGCTTAAAATTTGTGAGCTTAAAATGTAGAAGGCATGCACAGAACATGAAAAACACCTTAAAATCTATATTCATCTATTGATTGCGATAACGTAATTTCAATTATTTAAAATAAATTATTTGTGTAACTTAAACTTTTCCTTCTTGGTCTGAAACTTTGTCAGTGAAACAGCATACGTCAAGGAACAAAACGTTTCACGAATAAAAACGTATATTAAAAAGTGAGGTATTTAGTTTTTGTAATAGCTACAGGCTACAGTTCAGTTAATTAACTTCACTTCGATGTGCTTCAACCGCAATAGAATATACACAAAACTCTGTTAACAAAAGCGGACAGACTAACAGCGCAGTGGCCTACTCCAGGAGTGGATCCAGCTACACTTTTGGTTTATGGTTGTTGTCGGAAGGGGGATAGGGGAGTAATATCGCAATTGCTTATGTGCAAGCCTATATTTTCTCTTGTGTTAGATGGCCACTGACTAATCATAACTTTAGGTAAACAATATTAAATTAATAAAATTAAGTAATTTTTTACAATGTTTCTGAAATAATTTATTTTTCTTAAAACATTCCCAGTATAGGTTCGAGGTCAATGTAAAGATTTTGTTAGGGAGGGATGCTAGACGCGTACCTGGATGGATTGATTACTACACATACCTTTGTAAATGCAGAAGTTTATAATGTCTCATCACATTTGTCTATTAGAGTATTATCTTCCTGGTGTTCATTCTACAGTCACAGTACATTACCACTTTACTAGTGTGTCCCCTTGGTGAACATTATCAACGTCCATATTTGTTAATGCGAGTCACCCGGACTCACACCTAGCACACGAATCGTTCAGTGAACGCTATTTGTTAATCACTCACTTATAATTCTGTCACATACCGTATATATATATATATATATATATATATATATATATATACATATATATATAGTGGGTACATATTTTTATATTGTGCATTGCCTACCGGTTAGACCACTCACATTCTGTTTTATATTTTCCCATGGATTTCTCTAAAACGGTTCACTTGAGAGTGGTCCCACAAGAAACGTTTTCTGGTAATTTTGACGTGCTGATTCCCAAATTGTCTTAACAAATGGGTTTGAGATTATTCTTACATTTCATTCGTACAATATTTCATTTGAACGTAGGGTATCAATCCCTCTGTACCTAATGAAAGGTGCAATACCCGTTGTGACAGAGGTATAAGAACCGCTTTATACGAATCACTATTCACCGACTTCTGACTTAATCGTAAGTACTTTCTGATATTTTTTAATAAAAGCATTTTAAAACTTACTTTTTTTTAGGAATGCGTAGCTTCCTTAATAATCGCTTGATGGAAAAGTGGTAGGCTACATATATTTTCGTAAGGAATATCCTTCCAGAATTGGTCGGTGTTATTCAAAACATATTGAATAGCTATTTCAACTGAAAAGTCTGCAATTGCATCCGATATAACTATTTTGACTGACAAGTGTGCAAATCAGATTCCTTCTTAGGTACGTTTGTAGATTTATTTTAAAATGTTCTTATGTATGTATACGGCTTTTATGGTACTTGATGTAAAATAAGTAAATACATTGTTGCAGGAATCAGTATCCACCGAACACCCTGTGAGATACTTCGGCTGGGCGGCGATCGGCGCACATCTACACACAAAGGCCACACTGTTGGACTCCCTTGAAATGTAGTGGACATACCAACATAAGACCTCGAAGGGAGTCCAGCAGCGTGGTTGCCATCCAAACCCAAGAGCTTTAAGTGTGATAAGGCGAGGCCAAAAAATTAAAAAAATTGTTTAACAACTGCAATAAAAATGTTAGCCACACTTTAAACATTTATTTGGTTCTTTTCTACATTTGTTTGATTTGAATTAACACTCAAACAAATAATGAGCTGAATTAATATTTAAAACACAACTATAAATGTGAAAAAAAAATTTTAAACTTTCTTAAAATTAAAATTTTCCTATTAAAAATACAAGCAAAACATAAATAAATCATTTTTTAATTTAATATTTCCACATTTTTTATCATTCCAAACATTTTAAATATGCATTCTATGCCAAAAATATTGTAAAATATATTTATAAAACATTATTCATTTGTTATTTTGATCATATTTTCTTTTTTATATAACTCGCATGCCAACTACATTAAGAATGTACATTGAATGTGAACTCAGTTTCTTGTGTATATGTCTGTGATATATAGTGTTACGTATAGCTCCTTTGCATGGCGATAGCGAGCGAAGAGTGTGTCGAGGACAGATTAGAGATATGATAGCGGCCAACAATATTGGTGGAATGAAAGTCAGGTGAGCAATAATCAGAGAAGTGCATATTATGTTTCAAAAAGCGAGCCGTTGCGATAATATTTTTCTTCTTGCACGCATATGACCTTCAGCAGATCCAATTGATGCGTTTATCTGAAGAATTTTCTAGTGGTTTATTGCCCTAGCTCCTCTCAGTATGACTCGTAAGAAAGGGCGGGGTGTGAACATTCCAGTTCAATTTCAGCGACTATAAAAACGCGTCGGGTCTCCGAGCCGAGCGTTGACGAGTGTGTGGAGTTTTAGCCAGAGAGGGTGAGCGAGAACAGAAACTAGTGGAGAAAGAAGTTGGGTGCTCCCGCTCGTCACGAGCGGGATCAAAATCTGCGACTGCGAACATCGGCGCAGTGAGGAATGTGACTGTCAGGCTGTACTATTGGACTGGGTGTGTGAATGAAATACATTACAAAGTATGGCAATAGACAGACTGAACATGTGTTAATGATGAGTGTGAGTTAATTGGCTATAACCAAACAGACATCGAGGATTTTTATCAGGGTTGAAATAGACATTGAATACTGCACTCACTGGGAAATAAAAAAAAACATAGTGAAGATAGGTAGACTAATGCTGTAAATAAAAGCTGTGTAAATGGATTTAAAACAAATTTTGTTATTTTATTTTTCTTAAGACTTGCATCCCTCACAAACTCGGATACGCCCCTCAGGCATCTTGTAACACTAGGGGCAGAAGTGGGATGTAGGCATTTAATTGTTTATCAAGTTAGGCAATAGGCTAGTATTTAGTGATTTAAAAAAGTTAATTAATTAATACTATTTTGTAAAACCTTCGAATTGAATGCTAACAAAAAAAGTCTGCACAACTGGAAGAACTGCAAGCATTAATTTAGGGGCTTGGCAGCCAAATGGTTAATGTGATCGCAGATGTTAATAGCATTTATAAAAAAATTAGTACTGTAAAAGTGAGTGTAAATGAAATTGTAAATAACGAAATTAGTTTAGTAATAGTAAGTTTATATGAGACTGTAAATAGAGCTAACGAGAATCTAAATAGCAAGATAAGTGATTTAGTATTAAAGAAAATTGATAGCATGGACAGAAAAATAGACACTGTAAATGAGAATGTAGACAGGAAAATAGAAGGCATTAGTGAAATATCCAACACGCGAATTGACTGAACGGACAAGGAAATAGACAGTGTCAGTGAAAGAATGGACATTGTTGAGAATGAAATGAAACAGGAATGAGTGCACTGAAGAAAGAATGACAGGAATTTCTTCAGCAGCGGAGTTTCACTATCACCGAATCAGCAGCCAAGATAAGTGGGTAAGAAGTGCAAGCCGTAAACAATACAGGAATCTCGTAAGATAGCCAGCAGCTCTACAGGACTGGTGTCGCGCAGCCAAGAGTGGGAAAGGGTGTCTCAATTAAGCCCGCCCTTTACGATGGCCAAGCTTCTATGCGGGAGTACCAACAACAATTTTAAAAAGTCGCAACCCTGAATAGGGGGTCAGCCGAACAGCAGGCTTACTTCTTCATCGCAGTAATGAAAGGCACCGCACAGAGCACACTACAATCTCTGCCAGAATGACATCGACTGGAGTACCTTACACTGGTGTCGGCCTTGGATACCTGCCCACCATGCCCAACAGCGAAGCAACACCCAGCGATCAGGAGAGCCACTGCAGGAACTATGGCAAGACATCGTGCGGCTTTCCCACCTATCTCTGGAAAGGGTGCCCCGAGGAGGCGCGCGACATCATCGCAGTCGGTTTTTTCATCGATGCCATCGCCGACATAGAGGTATGGCAAGCTGTACGTTTGGCTGCAGCCCACACCATTCAAGATGCCCTGGCCCGAGCACTGGAGGTGGAGTCAACAAGACAGGTGTACGCACCCCGATGTTCGGTACGGGCAGTGGCGCTGAACGAAAACGATGACAACGGCATCAAGAAGACATCGAAGCAGATGCAGACATTTATGAGGGACATCGCATCCAGGGTCCGTGCTTCAGAACTTCGCCAGCTCCATCTAAATGGCCTGAGTGATGGTCATGTGGACAACTGGAGCACCTGAGAGCCTACTGCCCACAACAACAGCAGCAGGCGCAGCAGAGGGAAAAGAGGCAGCGAGAGGCAGATGAGAATACCCACATTCGGAAAACTTGTAAACACCTATCTTGTTGGGGAGGAGGGGAATCGGCGACTGCTGGAGAAAATGCCGCAATGTTCTTATATGTACGGTCGGTGAAAGAGGATTAGGATGCAATACTGGATGAGGGGACCCTGAGCTATGTTCCTTGCAAGATGATCGTCGTAACTGGGGCGACCATAACAGTAGTATGAACAGACATATTCGGGCCTTCCTCCAGCGATCGTCCGAGGATAGTATGGAATGGTGCTTTTTGACTACAGTTTGAGGCAAGTGAAAAGTTATATTGAAGCTTGGTGACCTTAGAATAGAGATCGATGTTTACATGGCATAAATAGAGGATGAATGTCTTTTGGGGCTGGATGTGCTAAGTATGCTGGAATGCTGTATCGATACTCGACTTGGTTTGCTACAAGTAGGCAGTACAGAGTTGGTGGTGTCAACATGGCATGATATGTCCTCCCCAATCAGCTGCCCAGTATTATTTGGTCAACCCACTGTGCTTCTCGCTTCTAGTGAAATTTTCATTACAGGCAGATGTCAAGGAAAGTTTGTCAGATGTTTGGGTCTAATTAAGGCAGCAGAGAGAATTAGCATCTTCCCAGATAAAGTCACTGTAGCAAGGACTTTGGTCTCTTCTGATTCTAACAGTTTTCCAGTTATAATAATAAATTTGTCCGATAGTGGCATTCGTCTTGAGGAGGGGGATGATAGGTGTTTCAAAGATGGTCACACAGATACTTCCAAATATTGAAGATGATTCTAGAGTAGAACAAATTGAATGTCCTCTACCAGAAGTACTGGATGAACAACAGGAGAAGTCTATCTCTGAATTACTGCAGAGAAATAGGGATGCCTTTTCGAGTAGGCCAAATGACCTTGGAATAAATAACATGAACTGCCACCACATTCATAAAGGCAATACCAGGCCCATAAAGCCATACCCAAGACGACTGCCACTATGCCACTATTTTCGCATGAGGCAGATGGGGGAAATCTGAAGGAAATGGGGGAGTTGGATGTGAGAGAACCTTCAGTTAGTCCATGGTCGAGACCCATTGACATGTTTAGAAGAAAGATGGCTCCCTGAGATTTTGTGTAGATTATCGCCAGCTTAATAATGTGACAAAGAAAGATTCTTATCCTCTTCCAAAGGTAGTTAACAGCTTAGCAGGTTCGCAATTGTTATCTACATTGCACATGAAGAGTGGGTACTGGCAGCGCGAGGTGGCCCCAGATGACCAAGAGAAGGCTGCATTTTGTGTACATGGGAAAGCAACCTAGCAGTTCAAAGGTATGCCTTTTGGGATGTAACGGCCCTGCCACTTTCGAACACCTGATGGAAAATATTTGCCTTTTGATATTTGTCAGGTTTACCTAGATGACATTGTTGTGGCAGGGAGAAGATTTTAAGAACACTCATCACACTTAGACTCTGTATTTCAGAAATTGGCTGCAGCCAACTTGAAACTAGTTTATAAGAAGTGCCACCTGTTCCAAAAGAAAATCAATTTCTTGGGACAAGTAGTGTAGGCCCATGGAAAACGAACAGACCTCGAGATATCAAAAGCAATAGTAAATTGGCTAACACTAAATTATATATCTGAAGTGCGCAGTTTTATGGTATTACATTCCTATTATAATCGATGTGTACCTTAGTTAGCCACGATCATCAAGCACTGACGCACTGACTCAGGCGAAAAGGAAATTTCATTGGACTACTGAGTGTGAAGATGTATTTAGTAAGCTAAAGAAAATTCCAATATCTCCACCAGCACTTGGTTTCCCCGAAAAGTGAGGGCATGTTCATTTTGGACACTGACGCTATTGATATAGGCATTTAATCTGTGTTATCTCAGGTACAAGATGAGAAGGAAAGACAACTAGAATACTTCAGTAAGACATTACATAAGCCTGAGAGAAATTACTGTGTTACAAGCAGGGAGCTTTTGGCCAAGGTGAAGGCAATTTCACACTTCCACCCCTTACTTTATGGCAGAAATTTTGTTCTCAGAACCGACCATGCTTCATTATGCTGGCTACTAAATTTTGCGAAACCCGAAAGATAAATATCCTGATGGATACAGTATCTTCAATAGCCTGGTGGATACAGCATCTTCAAGAATATCACTTTGAAATACAACACAGATCTGGACGCCTTCACAGCAATGCGGATGCACTTTCTAGGGGGCCATGTAAGCCATTTTGTCATCATTGTGAATGCCAGGAAGATAAGAGTGGCGATTCACTGAAGGTACAGAGGACAAGAATGCAAGGTTCTCTATCTTGTGATGGGTCACCTTCCTGGAGTGATGAGGGTATTTGGAAAGACCAGCTGAATGATCCCACTTTGCAGCCATTATTAAAGTGTAAAGAAGCTGGCTGTCTGCCGAAATGGGAAGAGGGATCTATGATGACCGCAGCAGTCAAAACATATTGGGCACAATGTAATTCCCTCATACTGAAAAATGGCATACTTTTCAGAAACTGGGAAAGTAATTATGTAGTACACATATGATTACAGTTGACCCTTACAGAATGTCCAGAATACAGGATTTCCGAAGTCTTAACGAAACTGCATAATGCAGCAGCCAGTGGGTATTTTGGTGTAAATAAAACCCTTGAGAGAGTTAGACTGAGATTCTACTGGTTTCACTATCAAAATGTTGTTGAGAAGTGGTGCTTAATGTACTACACCTGCACTGTGAGTAAGGGCACAAGGACCAGGGGGAAAAGGTCACCTCCAGAAATACAATGTTGGAGCTCCATTAGGGAGGATTATAGTAGATAATCTGGGTCCCTTGCCTGTCACAGAGAGAGAGAGGTAGTCGATATCTACTGTGGCCCACGATTACATTACTAAAAGGCCTGAGGTCATTCCCTCCTAAATTAAGAAGCGCGTACTGTGGCCGATGCACTTAGCATATCTTCTCGATGTTTGGGGTTCCACTAGAATTCCATTATGATCAGGGAAGAATCTTTGAAGCTACGGTTTCCCAGGCGGTAACAAAGATTCTGGAGAAAAAAATACTAGGACTGCAGCCTTACACCCTCACTCAGATAGAGTGGTCGAGAGGCTTAACCGCACTCTTGAGCAGTATCTGTCGATATTTGTGGCAGACCAAAAGGACTGGTATTCAAAGTGTTATTATTTATCCTTGCTTACCGCTCGGCAGTTTACGAATCCACAAGGGTAGGACCATTAAGGATGCTGTTTGAAAGAAGAGAGGTACGCCCTCCTAGTGATCTGCTGTTTGTCCGACTAAAAAGAGGAATCTGAGTGCCTAATTATCCCATACAATTATTTAACAGACTAGTTGGCATTAATGATTTTGCTCGACAGCCCCTCAGAATAAATAGTGTCAGGATGAAGACGTGGTATAATAGGAGAATGTTGGGCGAGGTATATCAAGAAGGATGATGGCATGGCTTTACAGCCCCCAGAGGTGAAAACGGAATTGCCAGAAGCTACAGAAATGTTGGGTAGGCCCCTACAGGATTCTGAAGAAGATCAATGAAGTCATCTTTCGTATTTGTAGTCAAGGCTCTTGGGCGAAGCCCAAGGTTGTCCACATCGACCGACTGGCACTCTACGAAGGTCTAGATGATTCAGAGTGAGGGCGCAGTGTTACATGTAGCTCCTTTGCATTGCGACAACGAACGAAGAGAGTGTGGAGGACAGAGTGTGATATGATAGCGGGTGGCGAGAATGGAGTAATGAAGTTTAGGAGAGCAATAATTCAAGGAATGCGCATTTTATTTTTAAAAAAAAGTCAGTCACCGTGATAGGTATTTTGTGACTCGCACGTATCCGACCATCAGTAGATTAAATTTCTGCGTTTATCTGAAAATTTCCCAGTGGTTTACTACCCCAGTTTCTCTCAGCCTAACTCGGAGTGCGGCAAAATTTCCAGTTCAAGGCCAGCGACTATAAAACTGCGTCGGACTTCCGAGCCGAGAGTTGATGAGTGTCTGGAGTTTTAGCGAGAGATGACGAGCGAGAAGAGAAACTAGTGGCGAGATATGCGACCAACGGGAGGAAAATCTGCGACTGCGAACATCGGCGCAGTGAAGGTGCGACTGGCAGGCTAGATATTAAACTGGATGCGTGAGTGAAAGACATTACAAATAATGGCAACAGACAGACTGAACATGTGTTAATGATGAGTGTGAGTTAATTGACTATACCCAAACAGACATTGAGAAGGACTTCTATTAGGTTTCAGATAGACAATTACTGCACTCACTGAGAACTAAAAATAGTAATAGTGGAGATAGATAGACTGATGCCGTAAATAGTAGCTGTGTGAATGTGTTTAAATCAAATGTAGTTCTTTTTATTTATATTAAGACTTCCATATCTCACGAAATCAGATACACCTCTCAGGCATTTTGTATATATATACCTAATATATAAAATGCTCCCATCACAGTGTTAGTCACTGAACTCCTCCGAAACGGCTGGACCGATTTTTATGAAATTTTTTATGTATACTCGGTAGGTCTGAAAATAGATTTATATCTATTTTTTACACCCCTAAGTAATAAGGGTGGCCACCCCAAAACGATTTTTTTTTATTGTTTGAACAAAATGTTTATTTTTTATTTTTTTATGATGTGGCATTAAAAAATACATACTCTCCTAAATTTTCACCCTTCTACCACCAACCCTTATTTTTTTATAGCGATATTAGTAATTTAATAAATTTTACCCTAGGTCGATAACTGATCAATTATCATCGATCATTTATCGATCTAGGTTACAATTTATTCCCACCAGGTGTCTCCCAGTGACACAGCAAAACAACGTTTGCCGGGTCAGCTAGTTCATATATATATATATATATATGTATATATACAGGGGATGGACAAAATAATATGAACACCACGCAATATAGTACATTTTGTTGCATGTTGGCAACACTGCTTCCGTGTAAATAATGCTATGCGTATGTATTGCACAGTTTACGTGCCAAGTCTTGTAGGTTATATTTCAGTGTATTATTCGCTTTGTTCTGCTACGGTTAAAACAAGCGATCGGTGAAATGTGTGATCTCTCAGACTTCGAAAGAGGGCAAACCGTTGGTGCTCGGTCTGTGACGAAAACAGCTTAATTGTTTAACGTTTCACGAACGACAGTATCCACGGTAATGACAGCATACACAAAACATGGTAAAACATCATCGGCGAAGAGGAATAGTGTGCAAAACCCAAAGTTAACTGACAGAGACTGACAAACATTAAAAAGAATTGTGGCCAGACAACATAAAACTACCGCGGCAAAAGTGACACCAGAACTCAACACTCACTTGAGTAATACTGTTTCTACAAAAACAGTACGGCGTGAGCTCTACAAAGCCATCATTCATAGAAGGGCTGCAATTGCGAAATCCTTTATAACGGAAGCCAACGCTAAGCTGCGAAAGAAGTGGTGCCACAATCATAAAACATGGACACTTGATGATTGGAATGTGGTATGATCCGATGAATCATCGTTTACATTGTTTCCTACAAACGGCCGGGTTTATGTATGGAGAACCCCAAAAGAAGCCTACGATCCGGACTGCTGGCTTCCTACAGTCAAGCATAGGGGAATTTCCGTTATGATTTGGTTGGCTATATCGTGGTATTCAGCTGGTCCTCTCATTTACATCACTGGCCGGATTACTGCGAATGAATATCTCGACATCCTCAATGCTGCCAAACACTATCATATTCCAAGATGATAATACTCCCATACACACAGCCAAAAAGGTTCAGTCATTGTTTGAGGAGCATCAGAATATCGTCGAACAATCGCCAGACCTCAACATAATTGAACCGTTATGGGGAGTTTTAGAGCAGAGAGTGGGAAGCAGATTTCCCTCTCCAACATCATTGAAGCAATTGGCGGATATTTTGGTACAAGAATGGGACAACATCCCGTTGGAAACTATTCAGACACTTTGCACATCTATTCCGCGAAGAATTGCAGCTGTTCTAAAAGCAAATGGTGGCCCAACACCTTATTTATAAATAAATATTGTGTATATGTCAAGTGTTCATATTATTTTGTCCATCCCCTGTATATATACACACATATATATATATATATATATATGCACATGCATATAATTTAAGTATTGTAGCATATTTACTACAGAAATAATTCAATTTGGTTTGAAAAAACAAGTTTAAAAAAAAATGCTTACCATTAATGGCTGTAAGACATTTACTTAAAGTTGTCGCGTGCCGGTTTAGGGATTAT
>NQII01004184.1:89961-203623 GCA_002778355.1 Clitarchus hookeri
GAGTTAAGTATGACAATCACCGTCACAGAAGCCCCACTCAACCAAGAATTCGCCCAGTAAATCCGAGTAACCGAACTAGCACAGTACCGCACCTCTCAAGTTTTGATGTTGTGTATTTGTGAATATAGACACGAGACAATATATTCGTACTTCAAAATACCACAGTCATAGTCTACC
Organism: Clitarchus hookeri; assembly: GCA_002778355.1. Taxonomy (NCBI): domain Eukaryota; kingdom Metazoa; phylum Arthropoda; class Insecta; order Phasmatodea; family Phasmatidae; genus Clitarchus; species Clitarchus hookeri. Next base: position 90,139 of record NQII01004184.1, read on the forward strand.
TCATTACCAAACCTGCAACCTCCACGCACCTTATAGTCGGTGCCTGGGGGACATTAACCCTGACCGTATAAGCCGCCATGTCTTCAACAGTGTACCAAAGCGAGATGAGTTAAAGTATATCCCAAATCATGTGAATGTTGTCAATTGTTATTTACCAGGTTTTTGTTTGTGTTATGAAAAATGTAAATAATTTTTTTAGGATGGTGGTTGTAAAAAAAATTTAGTTTTTCAGAAATGTAAAAAAATATGTAATCAAATTTAATTAATGCAATTGAGAGGTTCATATCTTATTGCATTTAAAAGGTCTTTAAAAAATTACAACTTCAGAAAAAATGTCACTTTCTTTTAACTAATCAAATGAAGATGATTCAGTTTAATGGAAGATTGGAGATTTGAGAATCGAGGTAGAAGAATATTTACGAGATCTGCATCGATTCACTGTTGATCCGATTTGGGAAAATTTCTGTTCTCGAGAGGCCGGAGTGTTCTTCAGTTATGGAGGACCAGCATTGTGACTGCAGCTCGTGCCCAGAAATACCGTCTGTGTAGCTGGTGTTTCCAAAGGGACGTGAGTCAAGTTTGTTTTTATTTCGATCCAATTTGAATCACGGGACTTGAGAAGAGGCTAGAAGGAATATTAATTTATAATCACTTTACTAACAAAAGTATTAGTTTATGTTATTATAGACATAAGGAAATCAAATTAAATTATTTTTAATGTCGTATTCTTTTCCAAAACAAAACTTTTTTTATCCATTTTTATACACTCACAGTTCAACTGAATATAATACCTACTGGTCTGTAGCTATACTTAAGTGCTCCTGAACTAAAACAGCATAAGGGGTTCTCTATTAATCTTGCATATGCGTATGCAAAAACCAAGACCATTTAAATGCAGTCATACGTATTCTTAGAAAGTTCCATTACGTGGGAGGGCATATTAAATTTCACGAAGCATCACGTTGAGTTGGAATTTGAGTTCTTGCTGGTATATGTGTTTGTGTCCTGCCAAGGTGTGACACCAATAACAGATAATTAGGCCCAGACAAGGGGTCGCATAGCAGTTGTGAGCAATTCTTAGACAGAGACGGGCGTTTTGCTCAACCGCACGTGGCAAGTTGTAAATAAAGTGTTTAAACATTGATAAATCATGTGATTTCATCGCGCCTATAAGCAGGAGTAGAGTTCAATATATGGATAACGCGTTTGAGGCAGAGAAGCAAGGGGGCGATAAGGGCGATACTGCAAAGCGCATCAACTGCGCCATCGCCGCTATGCGCAAGACTCTGATTCGGCGTGTAGAGTTCCCGTTGTGCTGTGTGTATCTATGGGACTTCAAGCGGTGACTCTATAATTTTATTGGTGAAAGTCTGAAGCAAGGTTCAGTGTATGCTCGTCGAGTATTTCTGTATGTACATGACGCGTATATTTTAAAGTATAGCGCTTTGAAGAAGTGGTTTTGAACTACGTTCAGGTGCCCTGAAATGGTGTACCTAATGTGCATGTTGTATTGAAAGTAATTGACAGGCATAGTCTGAAGTGTGTGTTCCTTTCGTAGTTCAGCACATTGAACGCACGTTTAATAGTTTCGTCAAATACCTGGATTTCAAACACTCTGAAACGCAGTTCGGGACTGCACCTGTAGGCCTCTTTTGGATGCTCCAAACTTCCAGACAGGATGCTCCAGACTTCCAGACAGGATGCTCCAGACTTCCAGACAGGATGGCCGGACATAATTTGAGAGGCAGCTAGCTGTTCTACAAAGCATCAGCCGTTGGTGTTAGAGTGAGCTAAGTACACACCCACCTTATCTGGTCCAATTTATTATCCTCGTCTATTTCCTTGTTTTTGGTGTTCTTTCCCTTACTATACACTGTCTCAACATGGATGAAAATTACGCAAAGAAATTAATTTGCACAATAGCCTCCACAAACGGTAATCTTACTCGCATGTCCACGTTCTTAGACAAGTTGGAAGAAGGAGCAGATGTGCACACAGTTAAAGTGCGAATGTATAAGCTCCCTTATATCCTAAATAAATATGAGGCAGTTCAAGAAGAATTAGAGTTTGTTGAAGGTCTCGAGAAGCACTTTGAAGATAGGGAATCTTTCGGAACACTTTATTATGATGTGAAGAGAAGAATGATGCAATTGATCGGTGAGTCCGACGATAGTTCGCAATCTAGCACACATTATAAAAGCGAAAATTCATATTGTTATTCATTCGCGAGTAAGTCAGAAGTGAAAGGTCTAACTACCACACTTTATAGATTTCTATGATACATCCAGTAGCTTAATAAACAAAGACAGTCTTTACAACATTCACAAATCCCATTACTTCTCTTCCATTATTATCATTCACTTCAAATGCACACAACATAATAAAAAACTTGCCAGTTATTGGTACCAATTTTAAAATTTCATGGGATTTGGTATGCTGAAAGTGTAACAGCCCACTTCTCATTGTCATTGCAAATTTAAGATGTTTGTAAAATTTTTTCTCTGTAAACAAGCAGTTAACCTAAGATCTCACGCTGCTTATTAATCGGGGTATGAGAAATCTTAAAGCTATCAAGGTTGTAGACATCAATTTTCCCCTGGATGAGTTTCTGATCGCCTAATTGATGCTAAGAATTAATGAAGGCTAGAATTCATCATCGCACAGAATTTATAAAAAATAAATACCGCAGCTTGAACTGTCTACAAAGTGGTCATTTCATTAGGCAGTGTGGATGATACTAGTTAAGACGACTATAACTTTATTAGGGTGTGCTTAAAGGGTAACTAGGATGGTGTATGCCGGAATGGAATAAGGCCTCTGCAATTGCAATGAAGGATCATGGAAATAAATTTCAAAATTATTATTTGTCCAACATGAGAGAATAATACTCAATGTACAATATGATTGAAAATTATTTTTAATCTAATGCTATGTGAAAAATTATATAAGACTTAAAAGAGTGCGTTTTTATAAGTGCTAAACGATGTGAAAGATTTACATGTAAAAAATCATAAAATTTACTATATGTGTGAAAAAATTCTAAGCCCAAATATGTGGTGGGTTGAGGGAGTGGAGTACTGGTGGCAGAATGATTAGTTAGGAAACAAAATGGTGGATGTGAAGTAACTTAATATGGCAGTGCTGATGCAATTCAATATGGCGGGGAAACAAGATGGCGGCACCAGCTTCTTGACTCTGTCTGCTGGCTCCTGTCCCAGAAGGAACATTACTATTCTACTAATTTTTCACAAATATAATTCGCAGTATTTTATTGAGAAAAACCAATTGGCTGTCAGAAGATTAGAACGTAATGTGTAATTATCACAGATAAATTTTTAACGTATTTGTAGTGGTGTGTTAGCCTTCTTTTTCTTAGCTTTACCTTTACCTTTATGTTTCTTCCCGTGGATTGTTCTAGTACCATTCTCTTCACTTGATCTTTCAGTCGTATCTGTATCCTTGCATACTCCTCTGTAACAGCTTCTTTTTCAGGCGCATCTGTATAAATTGCAGAATTTTTGGTTTTTAGACCTCTATTAACTGATTTCCTTGGGGCCGCTTTTGGGTAAGGCCGTATATCTTATGGTGATAATACAGTTTGGGTACTAAGTAGACGGCGTAGACGATGATTGCTGAACATTCACATCACTTCGGTTTGCAGGCGTCGTCAAAGTAACATCACTAGAAGAAACATTTGGTTCCAGGTTTGTTGCTGGGGCTGATGACTCTTGATGTGCACCTACAATGAGGCGAAAACAGTCATGGGATACCTCCTAATATCGTGTCGGACCTCCTTTTGCCCAGCGAAGTGCAGCAACCCGACGTGACATGGACTCAACAAGTCGTTGGAAGTACCCGGCAGAAATATCGAGCCATGCTGCCTCTATAGACGTCCATAATTGCGAAAGTGTTGCCGGTGCAGGAGTTTGTGCACGAACTGACCTCTCGACAATGTTTCATAAATGTTCGATGGGATTCATGTTGGGCGATCTTGGTTGCCAAATCATTCGCTGGAATTGTCCAGAATGTTCTTCAAAGCAATCGCGAACAGTTGTGGCTCGGTGACATGACGCATTGCCATCCATAAAAATTCCATCGTTGTTAGGGTAAATGAAGTCCATGAATGGCTGCAAGTGGTCTCCAAGTATCTCAGCATAATCCTTTCTAGTGAATGAACGGTTAAGTTTGACCAGAGGACCTAGTCCATTCCATGTAAAAACAGCTCACACCATTATGGAGCCACCACCAACTTGCACAGTTCCTTGTTGACAACTTGGGTTCATGGATTCGTGGGGTCTGCGCCATACTCGAACCCTACCATCAGCTCTTACCAACTGAAATCGAGACTCATCTGATCAAGCCACGGTTTTCCAGTCATCTAAGGTCCAACCGATATGGTCACGAGCCCAGGAGAGGCGTTCCAGGCGATGTCGTGCTGTTAGTAAAGGCACTCGAGTCGGTTTTGATGAATTATTTTTGCACAATATTAAACATTTACATTATAAATTAATAAGCAATCGATTTATGATGGAACAATAAATTTAATCTAGCTAGCGTGAAGCCACCTCTGTAGGCGAGCGAGCTTTCGCCTCTTTTCCCAGGCTCCAGGTAGCCTGCGCGCCCGCCCGCTGCATGTTCAGCAGGAAGGTCAAAGTACATAATATGCACGGCTGCCAACCCGTGTATACCGCATGCGATTCCAACCTTAATTCCGGCTATCTCTGCTGCCGCTACACGGCATGTCTAGAAATAATTTTCGACACCGCATTCCTTTGTAAAGTGTTTTACCTACAATCAACAACTTATTTCAATAAATAACAACATTCATACGCACAAAACGTACAATAAGTTTTTTTAGTGAAGGCTAGGGTCTCATTGAAATAGTTTATTTTAATTTTTTTACTATAANATTTCAATAAATAACAACATTCATACACACAAAACGTACAATAAGTTTTTTTAGTGAAGGCTAGGGTCTCATTGAAATAGTTTATTTTAATTTTTTTACTATAAAAAACTTGTATGCTAAATATTTTTTTTATTTACCAACAGTGTTATTTTTAACTTAGGTGAGCAGGGTATAACTCGCGATAAAATATAAAATTATATATGTTTAAACACATTTATTTATGCACACACATTACATTATTTATTTTCTGCATAATACGTATATAGAATACTTTTTTTTTAAACTTGATTTTTCTCTGAGTCTTGGAGGGAATTACACACATAATATTTCTTTAAATGTACGATTGGTTTCTAGCAGTTTTTTTTTCCACAGTTTCGGAGTTGCTCGGAAATATATTTAATTTTTGCACTCGTGAAGTATTGTGGTGTACGTCTAGTCGAGCTGTCGAAACGTCGGGCAGCAGCAATGCCTGTGAATATCTACAAAGTTCGTTCCGATGGTGTAAGCATTGCGACAGTTGGTGTCTTCCAAACATAGAGAAATACGTCAGCGTTCAGCATTGTCGCAATTTTCTAGTATGCAATGTTTCCCTCGTCCCACCTTAGTCTTTGCGTTTCGTACGTCTTTAGGCAATACGACTGTTGCGTGGTGCGGTCGAGGTGCTTTCATAAAACACATCGGTAAAAAAGTGTAAACTTTGGTTTTCTCGCCTGCGTCACTGTAACAGATGGAAATCTACTTGATGGTGTACGAGTCAAATGAACGAAAACCTTGGATGTTGCAAAACATTTAATATTATTTTTGTTATGTAAAGAAAAATTTAAGTTCCCATGCACACACCGAGTTTCATAAATTTTTTATAAAGTCATTAAAACTTCATCGAGGTCAATAGACATCGGGCACCTATGTTCTGGGTCGGTTTCCTTGCCGGGTATTGATTGCCAATAAATTTCTAGAAGGAGATTATCTTCCATGGGTAAAGCTTGCCAGTAAATAGTTTCCATGGAGGACGTCGTCTTCTACAAGGCGTCTTCAACGGGGAGGGAGTTCTACAATGACGTCGTCTTCAAAGGGATCCCGTCCTTCATGTGCGGAGACGTCGCCAGAGCTCCTTGGCAGGTCTTGCACCAACCCCTGCGATGCGGAATACAAAAAATTGCCTCGATTTTATGGACGTTCGGACAACACGTGTATATTTATAAGAGCTATACAAATGACTGACATTCCGAAGAGGTGGCAGGGGTGGGGCATCTGGTCAATTAAATATATTGATGGGGGAGTGGAGGGTTCAGCCATCTGCTGGGCGCGTTGCTAGGGACAGCACCAGCAATATAAAATAAATGACAAACAAAAAAAAACCAAGATTGCAGGAGAACGAAGTTGTGAGATAAACTCCAGTAATGTATAAACAAATTACAAACGAAAAAAACCATCTGGGGGATGGTGGTTGTGATGCCTACTAAGATGGGGGACTGTACCTACCAAGATGGCGGATGGCTGCACCTACCAATATGGCGGATTGCACCGACAAAAATTGTGGATGGCTGCATCTACTACGATGGCATACAGTGGCTGTCACTCCTACCAAGATGGCAGGTTTTCACGTACCAAGGTTTTGGACTTCACCGACAAAAATAGTGGACGTTGGCTCTGATGCCTACCAAGATGGTGGACTGCAGCTACCAAGATGGTGGCATAAGTATTGTAGGAGGGGGGTGTGAGGAACCTCCTGAAATGAAATTTTTTAAATACGTTTTTTAAATTATATTTCAAAATATTTTTTTTTAATTATTAAAATATTTTTTTCTAAATCTCAATTTTTTGAATTTTTGGGATTTTCAAGGTTAAAGATCACCGGGGTCATGTTCGAAGGTCACCAGGGTCAAGGTCACTTGGAACTATTATGGTCGCCGGCCGACTGTAATGACAGTAAGAACAGCTCCGAAGCTCTGGTCCCAGTTTCTGATATGTCAAAGTCCCCTTAATCCCTCTACTAATATGGTTCATTAATATAGAGTAAACTTGCGGGTGTATCGGGAAATTGGAGTCAGATATGCAGATGATGATGCCATGAGGCGTACCATTTTGCATATAGGCCCTACAAGATTATCATGAATTACAGGTACGAACGCTGTGAGGTGATAAGAAATGTAAAATTAGATAGAAAATACTATACGACCAATGTCCTACGATAATTCGTAAAAGAAGTAGATACCCTTGGAAATCTACATTTCAAAAGGGTTTAATTGAAAATAATTCACACCCATTTATAATCTAAAGTCACTAATAAACACTTAATTCTCAGTAAAAATAAATTTCCCGAAAAGTTTCTATTTTTGAGAGACAGTTAATATAAAATCTGAAAAATTTACCACCAACGTGTACAAGGTAATGCTGGTTTCTTTGTGACAGTCTATTGGCTTTTTAAACGAGTAGAGACGAAAATGTCTCATGAATAATGCTGTTTTCTCAAGATTAATGTCCGCTTAACCGAAGAGGGAATAAAAATCCCGCACACATGCTCTTAATGGCTGTCTTCTAGCGGGTCGTTATCTCAGTTCCAAAAATATCTTGAGAAAGGAGCAAACCTTNTGTGCAACATATCACTAGCGTTTTACACTTGTGTTAACACAAACGTGTATTTTGTTTTTGGTTAAATTGTACTTGAACTCATGATGTCTTGAAATACCACTATTTCATCTGTAACTAATTTCGATAAAACGAAAGGGAAAAGGTGTGTTGGTAATGCTTAGTTATCACGTCAAATATTGTTGAAGTGAGTGCACACAAATACGGTGCGTTTTCCCTTTTGTGAATATTTCTAGACCTCGTTATGCTTTGCTTGCATGAGGCGGAGGAATAGCGTGAAAGTAGAACTTTGGAAGGGCTTCAGAAAAGTTGTAATCAAGGTACTTAATTGATACTAGCCTAAAAGTGCACGCATCGGTATTTATGGCAACAAACCATTTGAATGGACTTCACCAGGCTCACCCATTTTGTAAGTTGTGTGTTCGTGAAGAACGACAACTTTCTGGGGAAGTAAAACTTTTGTAGACTCTTGAACGTAACGCGTGCCTCATGTTTTCAAATATAGCATCATGCCGAATCTAATAAAGGAGTTTGAATGCTTTTTCTTGGACTTCCTGCTCCCGCTCGCTTAAACTATGTACCACCATCATAAAGCACCCACCGTTTCTTGAACTGGAACTTTCGAAGTGATGTTTCTCAGAATCGTGTCTGCTCCCAGCGTTTTTCATTCTCAGACTCATAAATATCTTTGCTTTTCACCTCACTTTCCAACATCTCCCATCTTGTAATACGGTTATTCTTAAGTACTTTAATTTTTATTTTGATAAAGCTTTATTTTCAATATGTTTAAATAACATCTCCTCTGCGATGAGAAGTAAACTGAACAATTGTATCCCATGTGAATATTGTTTTTCCTGAAAGTGCCGAAGTCGTTCTGCTAACTACTCCAGCCCCCCCTCCCCCCTTCACATTTTGCTGTCACAAGCCCAAAAACCCATATTCATATTATTTGCATAAATGTTGCAATTAACAGCCTTTTGCTTCTTCAATTATATTGTCACATNCAAAAACCCATATTCATATTATTTGCATAAATGTTGCAATTAACAGCCTTTTGCTTCTTCAATTATATTGTCACATACATTCCATTACTGTAAGTTAAATGAGAAGAAATAATTTTGATGGCGTAAAATTTATGACTTTAGAGTGCAGCAATTTTGTGCAAGTAAATCATTTATTTACATTATGAAATTATAAATAACTCGAAATATATTTTGTAATCATTATTAAATTGACCATCCTAAATAACCTGAAACCACTGGGATGTAATTCTTTCTTACCAAAGCCCAATTTGGTTTTTATTCAGGCTAAATACAACAAACTGTTTTATGGTGCTGTTGTGACAAAAGTGACATAGCATTTATTCGTGACTATAACTTCAAATTATTAATAGATGCTATTTATGTTTTCCCCTTACAACGCATTTCGCTGTAACAAATGCACCGGAAACTGCAGTTATTTGTCCCTTTGAATGCATCTAACAAGTTGCCAAGCAATCATTTTATAGATTGACAATTAAAAGTGAGTATCAACCTCTTCTAATAGTGTTATACTTTAAATGATGCCACATGAAACCGATAAAAAAAGAAAGTTTAATTTAAGATATTATAATGCAGTATCTACTTAGTAGCATTGAAAACGATAAATGTTCATGTCAAACCTACATTCTGGCCTCCATTCAAGTAAAGGAACAGGAATTTAATGTGTGAACATAATTTGTTAAAAGTTATAATTATGGAATATAAAATATAGGATGACTGTTGGCTTGCTAGTCCATTGTCAAAATGGCTATCTTGACTTTTGAAAACGAGAAGAATCTAGGTGGTAGAATTTACAGACGTTTTGTCACATATTGCATCAGGTTTGTCAAGGGATTAAAATCAGATGCGAATCCTACAGTTAAGATCGCATGATAATCGTCTTTCTTTAACAAATTAGGGGTAGCCTGATTATCGTCGCGAAATAACTGTAACCAAGAAGTATTTGACGTGTATTTTTGTGCATGAATTAACCAGTGCAACACTCTCAAGCCAACCCATCTTGATCAAACAGCTAAGTAAGTTTCAAAACTCTAATTATATCTATGCAGGGCCTCTTATCTCCACCATTTTTATAAGGGAGCGCCACATTAGACATTTCGTGCACCTGAAATATATTAGAAANAATTAGGGGTAGCCTGATTATCATCGTGAAATAACTGTAACCAAGAAGTATTTGACGTGTATTTTTGTGCATGAATTAACCAGTGCAACACTCTCAAGCCAACCTATCTAGATCAAACAGCTAAGTAAGTTNCATCTTGATCAAACAGCTAAGTAAGTTTCAAAACTCTAATGTATCTATGCAGAGCCTCTTATGTCCACCATTTTATAAGGGAGTGTGACATTAGACAAATAAAGATTTTTTTGTCGAAACTCGGGAAGCATTTAATCGATTAATGCTAAAATTGGCAAACAAGTAGTATAACGGTAGGTCATGCAATTGATACATTTTAATTTTGCCAGGCTTTAAATTTCAAAATTGCTACGATATAGATATTTGAGTTTAGAATGCCATAGGTATGAAACTATGAAACAAATTCCAACTTAACTTTGTATGCTGTCAGTTTCTACAATGAAGAAATTTTTTCACATTCAATTTTGTGTCCTCTTTTTTGTAAGATAGCACAACATTAAATATAAGATTTTAAGGTAATTTTTCTGGAAACGATCAATAAATTTTACCAAATTTGACAATTGAGTAGTAGTAAAACAGGCCATGTAAACTGTTAAAAGTCAGACACGTATTTTGAAAATGGTGGATATGTAAATATTNAGATCAAACAGCTAAGTAAGTTTCAAAACTCTAATGTATCTATGCAGAGCCTCTTATGTCCACCATTTTATAAGGGAGTGCGACATTAGACAAATAAAGATTTTTTTGTCGAAACTCGGGAAGCATTTAATCGATTAATGCTAAAATTGGCAAACAAGTAGTATAACGGTAGGTCATGCAATTGATACATTTTAATTTTGCCAGACTTGAAATTTCAAAATTGCTACGATATAGATATTTGAGTTTAGAAAGCCATAGGTATGAAACTATGAAACAAATTCCAACTTAACTTTGTATGCTGTCAGTTTCTACAATGAAGAAATTTTTTCACATTCAATTTTGTGTCCTCTTTTTTGTAAGATAGCACAACATTAAATATAAGATTTTCAGGTAATTTTTCTGAAAACGATCAATGAATTTTACCAAATTTGACAAATGAGTAGTAGTAAAACAGGCCATGTAAACTGTTAAAAGTCAGACACGTAATTTGAAAATGGTGGATATGTAAATATTTTGGCTGAGTTTGCTATAGCTATGAAAGGACGTGATAAATTTCAACCCAACTTCGTATGCTTACAATACCTATTCCAACAATATTATAACCAATGTTTACACAAAGATTATTTTTTCCGTTATTTTGTAAGACTGCACATTTTTAAAAACTAAAGTTTTCATGTCTAGTATCGACATGGGTGAAAACGGAGGCGGATACCTAAAGGAATAAAAAAATATAAATCACAATTTGGTCAACGTCATTAGCTTATTCTATGTATTCTTTACTTACGTTTCGTATTGTGTGTTTTTTTTCAATAATGAAACTCGCGCTTGTTGTAAATTCAAATGAAATATCTTACTATAACTTTAAGGATTTTTCAGTTANACGTTTTTCAATAATGAAACTCGCGCTTGTTGTAAATTCAAATGAAATATCTTACTATAACTTTAAGGATTTTTCAGTTAAATGTTAAAATATTACAACAATCTACACCTCCGGGCTTTGCCCGAAATACCGAGGGAGTATAAAATAATACCCCAACTTTGAAGGTGTGTAATATCAAAACCATACAACCTACAACCTTAATTGACCAATCAAATGAACCGTGGAACCGTGAAGTTAGTTAACCATACATTCATAAATGTTCAATGCGACCTCCATGAGGGGCTCAACCGACATTTACGCGATGATCAAATTCGTTCCACGCTCTTGTCGACATGTCCGGTGTAATGGTATGAATGGCGTTCGTTACTCTCTGCTCTAAAACTTGCAGCAACACGTACCGCAGAAAATTTTCATCACTATAGTCCATTCGCGATCACTTCCTTTTTTCTAAATCTCTAATTAATTTCTGCTTCCAGGATATTCCTCCATCTCGTGCAAAAATGTTTAGCCTAGTCTAGAAAATGACATCAGAGGGACAACGTACCGCAATCGTGCGCACTCAGTTTAATAATATTTTGCATAAGAACTATTTATTACTAGGCATTGTCAGTAAAATAATTTTCTCTCTGCTTTTTACTCATTTTAATTATCAATGAAATATTAAAATTTTATATAAAAGGTAATTAGTAAAATTTTACTTTAATAAATAATAAGACATGCTTATGTTAACAAAAGTAATAAATGCTTGAGATACATTAAATATTTAGGAAACAACGGAACGCGTGATACTTGGTGTGATATTTCAAAGATTTGTTTCGAATAGTATGAAGATAGGGGCGAATAGAGTGTATAATGTATTCACGATATTTTCACACTTTTCTAATCAAACATCTGAAAAATCACCCCATGAATGACGTGATTGTTTCCGAAATGTCATGTATCGAAAGAGTTTTATACTTTTTCTGACATAAAACTATAATAATTTTTGGTTAAACTGAATACTTATTTATATTTTACCTATAAAAANATTTTTACTTATTTTAATTATCAATGAAATATTAAAATTTTATATAAAAGGTAATTAGTAAAATTTTACTTTAATAAATAATAAGACATGCTTATGTTAACAAAAGTAATAAATGCTTGAGATACATTAAATATTTAGGAAACAACGGAACGCGTTCATACTTGGTGTGATATTTCAAAGATTTGTTTCGAATAGTATGAAGATAGGGGCGAATAGAGTGTATAATGTATTCANATACTTGGTGTGATATTTCAAAGATTTGTTTCGAATAGTATGAAGATAGGGGCGAATAGAGTGTATAATGTATTCACGATATTTTCACACTTTTCTAATCAAACATCTGAAAAATCACCCCATGAATGACGTGATTGTTTCCGAAATGTCATGTATCGAAAGAGTTTTATACTTTTTCTGACATAAAACTATAATAATTTTTGGTTAAACTGAATACTTATTTATATTTTACCTATAAAAATTATATTTTATTCATAATAAATATGAATAAAAACTGTGAGAAAATAGGTGTGTTTGTAATGCCTGTTAAGAAATAGTTTTTGAGTGCACACTAATGCGATGCAATACATATTTGGTGTAATTTTCCAGACTGGGTTTAGCGTTCTTTGGCTGAGGCGGAGGAATAAACTGGAAGTAGAACCTAAGCAGGGCTTCAGAAAAGTGGCAAGAAACTGCACTGGTCGAACGCCGGCCAAACAGAGCGTGTTTCAAGTGTCTGCTTGATCGAGGCTTGTTTCTTTTGTTCGCCCTGCGTTGTTCATTTGTTTCGGCGCGTCGCGTCAACACACCCCGTCCTCCTCGCTANGCTTGTTTCTTTTGTTCGCCCTGCGTTGTTCATTTGTTTCGGCGCGTCGCGTCAACACACCCCGTCCTCCTCGCTACCGTGGACGCCCTCCTCTCGCCGTCACCAGCAGGACCTCACAAACCCCCGGCAGAAGACCGCCTGATGGAATATCGATACTGAAAACAATCCCCGGCCCCCGGCGCGGGCTCGTCAAGAGAGCGTTTGTTCGCGCCGTTCGATAAATATTTCCTGGCTCCTGTTCCAACGTTTTCGCTCCTCTCGTCCTTTTCTTTTTGGCCGGCCCCGTGTTTGCCTGGCGGGAAGCAATAAATCGCTTCTCCCCCGTGCAGCGCGCGGAAGCAGTGGGTTAATGGCGGAGGGGGGGTTAGGAATGCGTGCCGTTGCTTTGGCACAACTAGCTCCGTCTAGTTTCATTACACGCGAAATAAAAAAAAAAGAAGAGAGGATTGCCGTTTCNTTGCTTTGGCACAACTAGCTCCGTCTAGTTTCATTACACGCGAAATAAAAAAAAAAGAAGAGAGGATTGCCGTTTCGTATTTGATTGGCTGAAGCGAAAGCTCGCTGCTATTTATAATAAACACAGACACGTTCTCTGTCGGAATGAGTGTGATGTGACATGAAAGAACGAGGCAACTAATATATGATGTGTGTGTGAAAGTCTTAAACGTAAAAAGTAAGCTTTGGCAGACGGACTGCTTATTACTGCCAACCTATAATAATTACAAAACTAATTAGTCTATATTGTATTAATCCCAAATTTATATGTATTTAGATGTTCNCTGCCAACCTATAATAATTACAAAACTAATTAGTCTATATTGTATTAATCCCAAATTTATATGTATTTAGATGTTGAATGATATCGACTGACTATTTAGGTTTATTTTTTAACTTAATAGATAATCCAATAGTATTGAACGCTCAACGATAAGTTTTTTTCTTTCGAAATTTATAAAATTTCTTAAAAATGAATATTTTTCTAATGACAGCACTAAATCGGAAGCAAGGGTACCTTGGGAAAAACAAAGAGTTAAAAAATGTTTTTATTTTAAAGTTGATGGAACCACTCGCTAATGTTATATCAATATAAATTTTAATGTTTATTTTATTCCTTTCGAATGTTTAGACATAGACCTCTCGAACACTAAACTAAAACAAACGAAGTACAAGTAAGTGTGGTGACTCGAAGTGTTGAAAGATGATAACAGCGGCTTCAAATAATGTTGGTGACATCAGGACCTTCTTGCAGATAATGGTGACGTTAAGGGGAAAAAATGGAACTTTTGGCAGGACACGTTAACTTTTGAAAATATATCAAATCAAACAAATATTATGTACAGAAATTTTTTTACGCCTACCAGACGACTGAAAGACTATTTTTATCCACCGCAATAAACAGCGAAAAATATAATTTTTAAGATCTGTGTAAGAGTCACTTATTTTTATAAATCAATTTACATATTGTTACGCGTTGACGCGAGCACCATGCCAGGTCCGGCTCTGAGTGTGGGGAAGGGGGACCACCTAGACCCTCCCCCCAGGCAGACCCGCTCGCTGTCCCGTCGCGTCGCTTGCCCGGGGGGTGGGGGATGATTGACATCGATAAACTGGCTCGCGTCACAGCCCCTCCTCCTCCGCCATGCTGGCAAAGCCAATGAATTTAGAGGATTCGCAAGTATATTTTGGGAACTAGGACCCTCGGCGCAACGCGGCATTTAGAGAAATTTCTGGGCGATGGCCTACGACCCTATAAATACAAGCCACAGCTAGACTGTCAGCAGACTTTTTGTGGACGCCAATTCGCTACGTGCGGTATCCAGGCGAAGACGAGTGCGGCGAGGGACATCGGTGAAGGGGACGGACGTCGACGGGATATTACAAGACGACGGCGGACGAGGTGTTCGTGGCGTGAATTGACAAGAGGGCGTGACATGCGACGAGTGAAGGTTGCTTTGCGTGAAGGCGCTCGTAGAACTTTAGAACATTGAGGACTGGTGGGACCTGAACTAAACTCAGGTGGGACTGAATGAACATGTGATACGGATTGTATTGTCAATATTCCGACTGTCAGTTATGGACATATAATTTATAAGATAATTGAGTACGTTTTTTTATTCAATGTCTATTGGGAATGATTTATAGTTATTTAATTACATTATTTTTTTATGTAATTGTAAATTGTATTTATTGAATCCATTTATTGTAAACATCAAGTAATATAAATTTATTGTGAAAATTTGGGCCCAGAGAATTTTTACTGTAGTTAGTGCACGAAAGATTAGGGAACCATAATTAACTCTGTTTTTAATTAAAATCTCCATCCCTTAACTTACCTGGTTCAATCCACGGACTTGGAGAGAAACTGTAATACCTGTGTCAAAAGTGTGATGGAGGAATTGTTATTTAAAATAAATAAAATGTAATAATTTAAATTAGGATATATTTTTAAATATGAGAAAAATTATATTAATATGACATGGAATTATTTTAAAAATTTTGGATGCTAACTAGAAAAATTTCTGCAGACATGGAAGCACTCCGCTCTTTGATTGAAGCACTAAGCGGCCCAATTAGTAACGTTAGGGAATCTTTATATAGTGTATTTTAAAATGTAAATAATAATGCCAATAATGTAAATATTAAAATAATTTGTTTTAGTGAACTTGTAGATAGAAAAATAGACAGAGTGAACGAAAATGTGGATAGTAAAATAGACAGTGTTAGAGACAGCATGAGCGAGAAAGTAAATAAGAAAATAGAAGATATTACTGCTGTCGTTGAAAACATAGTTAAGAAGATTGAAAATTTTAACGAAATGATAGACAGAAAACTTGGAAGTGTTAGTGAAAATATGGACAGTGTAAAGGAGGAAGTGGACAGTGTTAAGCAGGACGTAAAACAGGAGGTGAGCGCCATCAAGAAGGAATAGCAAGAATTCTTACAAAAGGAAAGACGACATACAGTGGCAGAAGAGGATCCGAAATTGGTCACTATCCAGCCGACGAGTGTGGGTAGCGAGAAGATGATAGTGGTCATCAGCGGCAGGGGAAGGGGGGTGCGCAACTGTTCTGCAGTGTGGGTACGCATCAGCCAGGGGTGGATAAATGCATAATAATTAAAACTGCCCCCTACGATGGACAGACACGTTGGCGCGAATACCGGCACCATTTCAAGATCGTTGCTGCCCTGAATGGCTTGACTTAAGAGCAATGGGCGTACTACTTGGCGGCTGTACTGAGGGGACCTGCAGTGAGCATTCTGCAGTCGCTGCCAGAACGACATCGACTAGAAGAGTACTCCACATTGGTGTCGGCTTTGGAGCTGCGATTCGGCGGTCGATACCTGCGACACACCCACCACCGTACTCAGCGACCAGGGTAGCCACTGCAATAACTGTAGCAGGGCATCGTGAGGCTGTCACATCTGTCTCTGGGGGTATGCACTGACTAAGAGCGTGATGTCCTCGCAGTCGGCTCCTTCATGGACCAAAGTGCGGAAAGCTGTACATTTGGCTGCGCCATATATTTTGGAGGATGCCCTGGCCCGAGCACTGGATGTGGAGTCAAGGCAGACATCAGTGCCCCGACGTACAGTGCAGACAGTGATGTTGAACGAAGAGGACGACAGCAGCCAGAGGACGCTGAAGGACTTGCAGACGACTATGGGGGACATCGCTTCCAGGGTCCACTCTATGGAGATTCGCCTTCCCCCACAAAATCGACCTGAATGCTGGCAGTGCGGACAGCCGGGACACCTGAGAGCCAACTGTCCTCAGCAGCAACAGCAACCAGGAAGCAGGCATCAAGAAGCAGGTGAGATAGCAACATCTTCGGGAAACTTGAAAGCAACTTGAGGGGCAAAGGTCAGTGATTGCTGGAGGGAAGACCATAATGTTTTGGANTGATGTTGAACGAAGAGGACGACAGCAGCCAGAGGACGCTGAAGGACTTGCAGACGACTATGGGGGACATCGCTTCAGGGTCTACTCTTTGGAGATTCGCCTTCCCCCACAAAATCGACCTGAATGCTGGCAGTGCGGACAGCCGGGACACCTGAGAGCCAACTGTCCTCAGCAGCAACAGCAACCAGGAAGCAGGCATCAAGAAGCAGGTGAGATAGCAACTTCTTCGGGAAACTTGAAAGCACTGGTATTGAGGGGCAAAGGTCAGTGATTGCTGGAGGGAAGACCATAATGTTTTTGCAAGTGTGTCAATGAAACTGGACTTGGATGCCATATTGAAGGAGGGAAGCCTAGATGATGTTTCTTGTCAGATGGCTNAAGTGTGTCAATGAAACTGGACTTGGATGCCATATTGAAGGAGGGAAGCCTAGATGATGTTTCTTGTCAGATGGCTTTTGATACAGAGGTGTCTATAATGGTGGTAATACTGGACATTCTTGGGCCTTCTCCCCAGCGATCATCGAATAAGGGCATGGATCACTGATATTTAATTACAGTAACGGGCGAGACCACACCAGTCAGAGGCAAGATAAGGGTACTCTTACAGCACGCAACTTTAACTTAGAGCATGATATTTACATAGCAGAAATAGAGGACGAATGCATTTTGGGTCTTGATGTATTATGTAAGCTGGACTGTATAGATACTCTATAGGGAGTGTTACGGGCTGGTAATACCAAGTTGGTAGTCTCAACATGACGAGATTTATTTTTGCCAGTTAGCTGCCAAGTAGTGTGGAATCAGACGACTGGGCTCCCTGCTTCTAGCTAAATTGTTATTCCAGGCAGATGCCAGGGAAGATTTGTCAGGCGGTTGGGCATAAATTAACTAGTCCAGAAAGGGGGCATTTTACTAAAGGCTGTCATTGTAGCAATGACTTTGATTTCTTCAAAATCGGAAAGTTAGACTGTTAGGATGATTAATTTATCTGCACATCCATCTTGAGGAAGGGGCCACAATAGTGGTTTGCAAGCAGCTCTTACAGGTACCTTCATATGTTACAGAAGCTTCAATGCTACAAAATACAGACTGTCCTATGCCAGATGCTCTGCGGAACTGCTGACAATAGAAATAAATAACCTCTAGTGGTGATAAGAGAGGGCAGTTTCAGAATTGCTACAGAGAAATAGAGATGCTTTCTCCTGTGAGCCCAATGACCTTGGCAGACCTAATGTTGCATGCCACCACACCGACACACAGGATGCTGGGCCAATATAGCAGGCACCAAGGCGACAACCACTAGCTTCACATGAGATAGTTGGCGGTATTCTGAAAGATATGAGGTATTTAGATGTGATAGAGCCATTAGTCAGTCTATGGTCTTCTACCATTGTGCTGGTTACAATGAAATATGACACTATTAGATTTTGCATTGATTACCACCATCTTAATTATGTGACCAAGAAAGATTCTTCCACACTCCATAGGATAGACGACCCACTAAATAGCCTAGCAGGTTCGCAGTAGTTTTATGCTTTAAATATGAAGAGCGAGTATTGGCAGTGCGAGGTGGCCCCGGGAGACAAAGAAAAGACTGCCTTTTGCGTCCAAGGAAAAGGAACTGGGTAATTCAATTTTATGCCCTTTGGGATATGCACTTGCCCCTGCCACCTTCGAACGACTGATGGAGGAGGTTCTTCGGTTACATATTTTCCAGGTGTACTTAGACGTCATTGTGGTCATGAGAAGAACACTTGAAAAGCACCTGACATGCCGAGATTTTGTGTTTCAGAAAAAATCGCTGCATTTCACCTCAAATTAGTTTCTTAGAAATGCAACCTTTCCAAAAGAAAATTAATTTCTTTAGGTCATATTGTATCGGCCCATGGGATTGAAACAGACTCTGAGAAGACCAGAACAATAAGAGATTGGCCTCTACCAAAGGATAAAACTGAAATGCGAAGTATCCTGGGCTTACGTGCTTACTACCATCGAGTTGCGACCGGGTTCGTCACGATCGTCAAGCCCCTGCATGAACTGACTGAGGCAAAATTAAAATTTTATTGAACGCCAGCATAAGAATTGGCTTTTAATACGCTTAAGGAAATTTTCATATATCCCACATTACTGGGCTTCCCGAGTAGAGAGAGTGAATTCTTTCTGGATACTGATGTTAGTGATGTCGGTATCGGGGCTGTATTACCTCAGATTCAGGATATAAATTAGAGGCCTTTAGAATACTTCAGTGAGGTGCCACACAAGCCTGAGAGTAATTACTGTGTGACATCCAAGGAGCATCTAGCAGTGGTGAAGGCAATTGCACATTTTCACTCATATATTTATGGCACACACTTTATCCTAAGAACTCATCATACTTCTTTATGCTAGCTGGAAAGAGTATCTGCAAGAACATGTCTTTGAAATTAATTACAGATCTGGACCCTTACACAGCAATGCAGATGCACTTTCAAGGAAACCATGCGAACCCTTCTGTCGTCATTGTGAACACCAGGAGGAAATGGGTATTGTATCATGTAAAGCAAGGAGGAAATGCAAGGCCTTGTATCTTGTGACAGATAACCTAAATGGGACGGAAAATACATAAGAAATGATCAGATAAGTGTCCTCACATTGCGTCTAATATTGGAGTGGAAGGAAGCAGGTTGTCGACCAAGATTGGCGGAGATATCCAGCCTAGGCATGACAGTGAAGGCATATTGGGCACAGTTTCATTCCCTTGTTTTAAAAAATGGGGTGCTTTACATGAACTGGGAAGGTAATGATGGGAAACAAAGTAANGTTTTAAAAAATGGGGTGCTTTACATGAACTGGGAAGGTAATGATGGGAAACAAAGTAATTTGCAGTTGGTCCTACCAAAGTGCCAAATACCATAAGTGGTTAGAGAACTGCAAAATACAGCCGCAGGTTGTCACTTCGCTGTAAATAAGACCCTTGACAGAGTTCGATTGAGATTCTATTGGTTGTATTGTCGGGAGGATGTTGAGAAGTGGTGCTGTCTGTGTGATTCATGTACACTTAAGAAGGGTCCGAGGGTTAAGGGATGAGGTTCCCTTTTGAAATAGAATGCTGGGATGATGGCAGTGGACATTCTTGGAATACTACCAGTCATTGAGAGGTGAATCGGTACCTTCTGGATCCACAAGACTTTTTCACAAAGTGGCCCTAGGTCATTCTGGTGGCAAACCAAGAGGCGGGAACGGTAACTGATGATCTTTTAGAGCATCTTTTGTGCAGGTTTTGAGTGATACTTGAGCTTTATTCTCATCAAGGACGAAATTTGGAAGCAACTGTTTTCCAAGAGGTAACGAATATTTTAGGAATGAAGAAAACCCGTACCACAGCATTACACCCTCAGTTGAATAGGATGGTTGAGAGGCTAAATCGTACCCTGGAACAGTATCTGGCGATCTTTGTAGAAGACAACCAGAAAGATTGTGGCTCCAAGGTACCCTTATTTCTCCTAACATGTCGTTCGGCGGNGCGATCTTTGTAGAAGACAACCAGAAAGATTGTGGCTCCAAGGTACCCTTATTTCTCCTAACATGTCGTTCGGCGGCCCACGAGTCTACAAGGGTAACACCTTCAAGGATGCTGTTTGGGAGAGGACTCCGCCTCCATTGTGACCTGCTATTCGGATATCGAGTGGAATAAGAAACAGTTGCCCCAGAATATGCCATTAAATTACGCCAAAAAATGGTCGACATTCATTAGTTTGACCGTAGGCACCTCAAAAATTAATAGTGACAGAATGAAAACACAATATGACTGAGAATGCCTTAATATACTTTTCAAGAAGGACAGCTGGTGTAGTTGTACAACCCTGAGGCGGAAGGGATACTGCCCCAATNATGCCTTAATATACTTTTCAAGAAGGACAGCTGGTGTAGTTGTACAACCCTGAGGCGGAAGGGATACTGCCCCAATCTACAGAAATGTTTGGGAGGCCCGTACAGGAGCCTAAAACAGATCACTGATGTGGTCTACCGGATTTGTCGACAGGGCTCCCGGACGAAGCCTAAGGTTGTCCATATTGACCGACTAGCGCTGTACGAAGTTTTTGATGTTGGAGAGTCTGTTCGAAACGAATAAGCTTAAGGAGGGGGCAGTGGTANATGCCTTAAGATACTTTTCAAGAAGGACAGCTGGTGTAGTTGTACAACCCTGAGGCGGAAGGGATACTGCCCCAAGCTACAGAAATGTTTGGGAGGCCCGTACAGGAGCCTAAAACAGATCACAGATGTGGTCTACCGGATTTGTCGACAGGGCTCCCGGACGAAGCCTAAGGTTGTCCATATTAAACGACTAGCGCTGTACGAAGTTTTTGATGTTGGAGAGTCTGTTCGAAACGAATAAGCTTAAGGAGGGGGCAGTGGTACGCGCTTTCGTAAGCTACATATAGTCCAGAACTCAGGAGAAGGCGAGGCTCTGGAATTCGGTCAGGGTGGGTGAACGGGAGGGTGGACCCGGTGGGCCGCAATGTCGCCACCGCCGCCTCCAACCTGTACTACCAGTACTAAAACTATCAGTTCGCAGGGAGATTTTCCTTTCATACGACACACATACAAATATACTCTATACTGTCATGTTATACGCCTCTATTATTTATTTTGAGAGTAACCTTTAAATTCGCCCATTAAGGTGCCCGTTTGCCTGGTGCGCGAAATATTTCGCATTGTGTTTGAAGTACACATTTTTAAAGCGAGCTATTTATTGTACATATTCGCAATCTGTTCCAGTACGAAAATTAATTACATTTCACAATAGTTACAATTGTTAAAACATCTTTTACATTACCAATACTAATTTGAAGACTTTCAGTATGGCCAAAAACCCACATTTTTAAACGGTTTTAACTTAAATTATTTTATTTAAATACCTGCGAAACAACCATAGTGACCTGAAATAAATTTTGATGGCATACATTTAGGGCTAAAACAGTTAAGATCAGGAATTAATAACTTTAATAAAATACTCTGAAAGGAGTACTCTTACCGCTTAACTCGAACAGTGGATGTTGTTGTTCGATGATAATTTATTCACTTTCGGGAAGTGGCAGCGCCAGCTCCGATTCGGAAGAGGAAAATTCGTCGTCAGATGAATCACTTGAGCCACGGTCTAGGCATATAACAAAACTGTATGTTGCGTCTTCCACGCGACAGTCCTTTTGCCAGTAGTCTGCTTCCATATTTTGAACTTGCGAACAGTATCCTTGCCAGTTTTCTCGACAAGCTAGCAGTAATGTTCTTTTCCCGCACTAGTCTCTTTGTTTTATACCACGTTAGTTCAATGGTATTAAGTTCGCACATATATAAGGAGGAAGTCTAAGAACATCGTGTCCGTGCAGTTTTAAAAGTTGGTCAATACGAAATACTATTTCAGGCTTCCTGTTCTGCGCAATTAAGTCGAAAAGCTTTGTTTTTCGCATTTCAAGAGTAAAGGGAATGTTTTTATTGGTCAACCATGACTCCATTTCCTTTTTCACTGCATATTTCGATGGGGGTTTATTTTCTTGCACTGAGTGGTAAAGCGCATTGCCCATAATAACAGCAGACTTTTCCGGTAGGTTTGGCAATAACTGATTATGCATCCACTTTTCAAAGTTCGCAGAATTCATCTGCCTATGGTAGTCCCCCGTAGCTCTGCCTGCTGGAAAAATTAGGAGTGCATTTTCAATTAATCCCGTTTTAGCACCTGCATGAACAACAATTAAACGGTTCTAAGAACTGTTGTTTGTTAACACACCACGTTCAGTATCATTTTGCCAAAATTTGTTAAATGTGATGTTGCTTTCAACCCAGGTTTCATCAATGTAAATTATGTGGCACCCCTCCATTCTGTAGTGGAGAATTGATTTTAAGTATTTACAACGCCGGTGGAAAATGTGCTGTCTTTCCACTAATAGTTTCCAAGAACTGTTACACCGTTTCCATTAAAACCCCATTTCTTTCAGTATCCGCCTGAGCGTGTGAACATCCCATGGAAAATCAATTTTTTCTCTCAAAGCAACGAGACGCTTAGGACATGTTGGTACTTGTTTCTGTACTAAGTGAAAATCATGAATGACGTCTCTTATTACTCTCCTATCAAATATTTCATGCGGACGCTTTCGGTGTTTGCCTGGTGTTGACAGCGAACTGTTACAAGCATCAGCACCTTCTTTGCGAATTCTGGAAACACTTCTCATAGAAATTCTAGTGTATTCTGATGCACGCAGATTGGGTTGTGATAATAAATGCTATATTTGAGCATCAGTAGCTTCTTCGTCACATTTATTTAGCACGTGCATGATCACCTCCCTCGCTTCTCTGTGTATAGTTTTCCCTTTCCTCCTAGACTGCGCCATAATATACCGTCCTGATACGCATGCAACCGACACTAACTCGTGACTGGCTTCCAGAGAGCTGTATCATTTGGGATGACTAGAAGCTAGGGTGACCCGTTACTCTGATAGCGGTCTTTAAACGCCGGAAGGGGGCAAGGGAGGGTTAGCGGCCCCGACCACCACCCCGCCTAGCAGGATTGCCTTCTCGTCAGCTCCCTACTGTACACGGTATGGCTCTGTAGTTGTAGATTTTATTGATTGAATTAATTTATTGTAAACAGCAAGTGATGACTAAAAAGGAAGTGTTTGAATATCGGCCACCAAGGGGATGAGTAAGGGGTAAAGTAATTTTATTTGAATTTTTACTATATTTAAAAAACGGCACGATATTGACACTCTTCTTGTTTCAAANACGGCACGATATTGACACACTTCTTGCTTCAAATTTTTACATACTTTATCTCAAAAACTTAGGTTCATGTATTTTAGTAGGCCAGATCTTCAAGGGGATGCAGAGTAGAGTAATGAATTTTATAGTAATACTAAAACCAAATGAATCTGATGGAATATATTCTTAATATTTTTCCATGGAAGAAACTACATATTATGCAAAAATTATTTCAGAATTTTTCTAATTGACCACTTAAGGGGTTTACCATAATAAAAATGTGGTGAAAAATGGATATTTATGGGAAAACAGTGCAATATCGGAGTGTACTTTTCTTAGAAATGTTATAAATGCAAATACCTTAAAAACTATTTGCCGGATTTTTTAGATTGTGACTTTATGATGGAGAAAAGGCAGAAATATATGTCTTCGTTGAGTCTTCAATTTCTCTTAATAACTATGAGAAAATGCAGTGTTTTGGGCTTTATAATATTACCCATAAAATGTCAGAAAATTAATTTGTTCTGCAAAATATAAAATCCAAATGAATTAATTAATTTTGGTCTGTCGCACAATATTACAACAGCAAAATATAATACAAATTCAGGAGGGGCGTAGTAACGGGAAAATCTTTTACTGATTTAAATTTCACACACAGCGAACCACTGTGGAAAAATAAAACTTTTCTTAACATTTAATTTAGCAAACTAATATCAAATAATCGGACGAGGTTGAGGCGAATTCAAAGCGAACAAATAATTTAAATCAATTTAGTATATTTTATATTTATTATATAAAAATTAACTTCATTGTGTGACAAAACACACCCATTGTGTGTTTTAAAATATGAAAATATTCTTTAATATATTTGGTCTATTTATAATAATGGATTTATTGGGCAGTAATTAGATCATGGTAACATAAACTAACTTTAATTATATTTATTTTAATTTATTTAAAGGAAATATTATTCCATAATGATAATATTATCTTTTGTAAGGAGCATAAAATTTTATATTTTAAATTTGGTTGTAATTATCGTTTACATTTTACAAAATTATACTATTTTTAATTATTTTCTGTTATTTTTATTGAGTATATTTATAATAATAACAAGAACTTGGTTTATATCACTATCATATTTTAAAATAATTATTCCATAATTTTTATTATGAAAGCTTTTTAAAATTTTCTAAACTTTTATATATTAGTTTACAGAATTCCACAAATTTAAAAACATTTGCGGTTTGTTAGTAATCATTAAAAATAAATATTATGTAAATTACACTTTCATATTTATTTTAAATTTTAACTTTATTTGATAAATTTATTTTCAAAGAAATACGTTCATAAAACCAAAAAGGGTTATTTAATTATACACATATATATGTTTTGCTCATGATCTTCATATTTATATCAATATGTTGATGTATCTCTTTATTTTTTCTTTTTTTAAAATCTTATTTCATCAAACATGTATATTACTATTTTAGTAATGTGTATTTTCTACAGAGACAATTAAATAAATTAATTTTTGAAAAGAAAATTCCAAAATTTTACCTTTTGGTACAATTCTAGCTAAGTCTAAGTTCTGAAGAGACTTCTAATATTTCACTAATTATAATACAAATGTTTAAATCAAGTTTGTTATTTATGTGAGTCTATATATTTTACAATAGCTATGACTTTGTTTTTGTTAGAAAACTTGGTGCGACATGGTTTTCATGTTGTTTAAAAATTTTTGTATGTGTTATATGAAAGTTATTAAACTTTTTTTTTTAAATGTTAACACTCCTACGTTTTTAATTTTTATTAATTTAGAAATTATTTTTATGTTTCTTTAACTGTCGTAATGTATATAATGTTTCATTAGTAACCATCATAATCTATTATTTTNGGTTGAGGCGAATTCAAAGCGAACAAATAATTTAAATCAATTTAGTATATTTTATATTTATTATATAAAAATTAAATTCATTGTGTGACAAATTTATAAGTAGACATACATTAAAAACCTGCATAAACAGTGAATGATAAACCCATTGTGTGTTTTAAAATATGAAAATATTCTTTAATATATTTGGTCTATTTATAATAATGGATTTATTGGGCAGTAATTAGATCATGGTAACATAAACTAACTTTAATTATATTTATTTTAATTTATTTAAAGGAAATATTATTCCATAATGATAATATTATCTTTTGTAAGGAGCATAAAATTTTATATTTTAAATTTGGTTGTAATTATTGTTTACATTTTACAAAATTATACTAATTTTAAATATTTTCTGTTATTTTTATTGAGTATATTTATAATAATAACAAGAACTTGGTTTAAATCACTATCATATTTTAAAATAATTATTCCATAATTTTTATTATCAAAGCTTTTTAAAATTTTCTAAACTTTTATATATTAGTTTACAGAATTAAACAAATTGAAAAACATTTGCGGTTTGTTAGTAATCATTAAAAATAAATATTATATAAATTGCACTTTCATATTTATTTTAAATTTTAACTTTATTTGATACATTTGTCTTCAAAGAAATACGTTCATAAAACCAAAAAGGGTTATTTAATTATACACATATATATGTTTTGCTCATGATCTTCATATTTATATCAATATGTTGATGTATCTCTTTATTTATTCTTTTTTTTAATCTTATTTCATCAAACATGTATATTACTATTTTAGTAATGTGTAAATTCTACAGAGACAATTAAATAAATTAATTTTTGAAAAGAAAATTCCAAAATTTTACCTTTTGGTACAATTCTAGCTAAGTCTAAGTTCTGAAGAGACTTCTAATATTTCACTAATTATAATACACATGTTTAAATCAAGTTTGTTATTTATGTGAGTCTATATATTTTACAATAGCTATGACTTTGTTTTTGTTAGAAAACTTGGTGCGACATGGTTTTCATGTTGTTAAAAAATTGTTGTATGTGTTATATGAAAGTTATTAAACTTTTTTTTTTAATGTTACCACTCCTACGTTTTTAATTTTTATTAATTTTGAAATTATTTTTATGTTTCTTTAACTGTCGTAATGTATATAATGTTTCATTAGTAACCATCATAATCTATTATTTTTTAATACAGGATCAAACGACACATTTTACAGCTTAAGATTATTTTTGTTAATTCAAATATCACAAATACACGTTATGTTTTACAATAATCTTTCATATCTGGCACTGCATACTTATTAAAAATACTGAACACATGTACAGCTTTATACAAATATTTCTTCTTTGCTTTAATGGGTGGTGAAATGTTAATCGTTTTCAGTGTTTCTTGTGTATTTTACATATGTCTATATATATATTCCTGAATTTTTATACTAGTTTAAATAATTTTCCATGTTCATTCAATAGATACATGAGAAAAATTAACTGTAATATTAATGCATGTGCTTTATAAATAAACCTAAATTTTTAATATTCGGTACTTTTTTATAATTGTAATATAATATTAAGAATAATTGTTAAAATGTAATTTTATGTTTATTTAAATATAATTTTTATATACAATTTTCACATACACTTAATTACTTAAAGCTACGATATATTTTATTAACATAATTATTTTTGCCTGATTAACTTTACTTACAAAGTATTGATTCCATTTTGATTTTGTTATCTCAAAAGGAAAATAATTTTATAACGTTGATTTTCACAAAATTTGTTTTCATTGGATCGCTGCATTGTATTTATTCATAAATTGTGTATGTTAAATGCAATGTAGAGTGGTAAAAATTTTAATTGAATTTTGTGTTTAATTTTTGTAAGGAAGACCTCTAAATTAATCATTTTCTCACTAAGTTAGGACACTGCAATTAGTAGAAAACATAAATAATCTAGATATCATCTTATATTTAAGTGTCACTGTTTTCCAATTTATAAATGGTAACTGAAAGAAAATAACATTAGTGTGAGAATAAAATATTAAATTTAAGTTACCTCTATGGCATAATGCGGTCACTAAAAATTTGGAATTAAAATTGAGAAAGATTAAGCAATTACTTATGAAGGTCAAAAATACACTGTATGTGGTACCGCGATGAGTGATATTGAGTGGTAGTATTATTTTTCTGCTAACCCATTCAGACCTACTCTACACAGTTGTGTACATTACGCACGTGTAGGTAATTTTTGGTCTGTGCTGCACACTGCTAAGCTAAATGACTAATGATCTTACGTGTGGGTAAATGATTCGCCAACTGTCTTATTTGTTAAGAATATAATTGGTTCATGTAACTGTAGCAGGACAGATAGCCTATAACTCATTGGCTGTGAAAACAAAACATCTGTTGTGTAGACTTAAGTACAGCACGCATCATAAATGTTTTTGTTTGCAACACCTCAAAATGTAAATCAAAGTCGGTCTGAAAGGGTTAGCATATACCACTATGCCTAGCTAAAAAAGTGTATATTTTTGAGCAGTATACCAAACTCAAGAGTAGTATTTTTAAGTATATGATATAAAATATGTTTATTTGCTTAGAAAAATGTGGTTTAAGAAGATTTGTCTCCGAATAGTAGTCGGTTGTAAATGTCTGCAAAAATTTGTAAAGAATACGAACATTACGTATGCAAAATAACACTACGATAAAACATAATGGCAAAAACTTTCGCTGAAATTTTAGTATATTTTAAATTAAATAATGTTTAGTCTATTTGTTCACAACAGCACCTAAAACTTGAACGAAATTTTCGTAAAGCATAACACAAATTACTGCTGACGTAAAAGCAAAATAAACTCAGATATTTATAGAAGTCCTATTTTTTGTGTGGGTAAAATTTGCAGCAGACGAAAAAAATAATAATTTCCAAAGTATTTCACTTCCACCTCAGGAGANTTTTTTGTGTGGGTAAAATTTGCAGCAGACGAAAAAAATAATAATTTCCAAAGTATTTCACTTCCACCTCAGGAGATTCTAAAGACTGTAACTTTTATTTTAGACATTAAAAGATTTTTACCGCAGTTGAATGAAGTTTTCTCCAGCCAGTCGTAGTTTTATTTCTAAAGTTCTCGCTTATTGGATTTTTCACTTGGTCCTTCAAATTTCTGCGAAGTAAAATGAATTGGCCTTACAGGAGTTGTTAAACAGTTGCAGCTCAACCACGGAACAAAATTTGATTCTTCCAAAACTTTCTTTCTGTAATCCCAGTAGAATAATGGGAATTGGACGTGGTCGAAATAATGTCTCTCCATCATTTTAGCGCAGTAGTAAAAGAAAATTACCCATTGATCACTAAATAAAGATAATTTCTTATAAAAATAAACGATAATTACTTTTGCTAAATATCTATCAATGTGTTAAGGCCTCAATTAAAGCACCGAATATAAGAATCTCTGTGCTTCTAACACAGCGCTTAGAAAATGAAGTAACACACTATTTTTATTTTAACTACGAGTAAAATCGCTGCCCAGAAAGTCAAGTTACCTTGTAAAAATTATACCAGCCTTATTAAATAATTTTCACCCACTGTTTTGTGTTGGGATTGGTGATAAAAAATTCCTTGACAAACGGATATTGGTATTTTGCGCATGACACCAACATGAAATCAACAAAATTCAGCACTCAGCAATATCTACGTCGTTACTTTACTAGTGTACCAGCAACGTAAAATTTCGGTGCTGTTTCCCAAGAGTATTTTTTGCGGGATATTAACATTATTATTGCGTGCACAAATATAACTATTCTGTGTATTTGAACCACAGTAGAAAAAAATTTATTTCGGGTATTACTGTTATTTTTCCCAGAGCCTCCTTATCCAAGAAGTGAAAGAACCAAAGGTTTATTAAGTAACGATTATTATCTGCAAATGACATGGACTGCGAATGAAATATTCGTAAATCTGCAGCTGATTAGGNTTTATTAAGTAACGATTATTATCTGCAAATGACATGGACTGCGAATGAAATATTCGTAAATCTGCAGCTGATTAGATTTTAATAAGTACAGGATAAAGTATACCAAGTTACTCCATTGAGAGGTTCAATGTTGTTGCAACAATTATGAAAGTGTGAAAAAGAGGTGTCAAGTATGAAATTGTGGTTTTTCATTTAACATAATACTGTGATAAAATTTTCAAACAAAATATTAATTTCTGTTTTTATCACGTTTCTTCACTCTGTTACCAATTATTGCGTGGACACAATATACCATGATTAACTCTCTTCGAAAATATCTGGCTATTTTTCTGGTGGAATTGAGCTATCAATATATTTGATGGAGAACATCCGATAAGAATTTGCTTCTAAAATGTTAATTTGTGTTCAAAGAAGGTAGTATTTTTACCAGCTAATGAAGTGCAAATTATCGCCATCGGGTATTATACTCTTTAAATTAATGATTTTTCGAATATGTAAATTGAGCAACATTATCTAAGTCATATTTAATACCAAACCGGTTTTCTTACTCTACTCTCAGAAGAGACAGAAAATTTTTAAATTGAGCATTGTTGCACTTGAAAATAAACAGTGCTTCAATTGCAAATGGACAAACAGTAAATTGTCAGCCACTACTGCAACATTTAATTATTCCAGTGTTATCAGACGGTCTTTAGTTTAGACATAACGTTACATAGTGTATGTCTTGTTATTTTTAATGAGTTTCCGTATTAACTGTTTAAATGGTTTTTTTAGGTATCATCTCACATTTTTAACATGTGCTGACGCAACAACAGCTTCTAATGCAGTTATGCATACGGAACTCTAAGAACTGCAAAATTTATGTTAAATATTTGAGGAAATCCGAGGTAAAATAAAAAGATACAAACCTTGCAATACGAGAAAAAAAGGGGGAAGGGGGGAGGGGGAACACATTCAGAGAATTACAGAAATAGCCGGTTTGAATGCGAAAAAACCAACGGCTTCAAATTTTACGTAATCAAACTACCAACCTACTGCACGATAGAAACGACAATATAAAATTTCGAATAGTATATTATAATTTTTCAATAATTCTCTCTGATTCTTGGAGCACGTTCCTGCAGTGACAATTATGTTTACTTAATGTACGAAGCGAACATAAATTATCGTTTTGTGTGAACTCAAAATTGTCCGTGAATATCACAGATATAAATTATTCACACGTTTCACATAACTGAATGTTATTTTCAGTTAATTATCTGGACTCCCAACTTCCGTGTAAATAAAAAAAAAACGATATGAAAACGAGACTTACTTGTTGATAGTACAGTCAATTCGATGTTTTTAATGGCTTTAGCTTGATAAGCTGAAAGTGTATCGGCACCTAATTTGTATTGTATGTCTTTATATACACTTACGGAAATAACTTTCTTCAACAATAATATTTTAATATTATAATGAGANATTTGTATTGTATGTCTTTATATACACTTACGGAAATAACTTTCTTCAACAATAATATTTTAATATTATAATGAGATTATGTAAAATGTATGCGTTGCTTCCAGTTGTATTTTAATGTTTTCATGCGTGCATTTGAGTATCTTGAGTTACATCCAATTATTCTTATGTGTATGACATTCTCGTTGGTAAGTAGCACATGCGAGTTTAATGAGATCACTGAAAGCAGTTACCGCGTCATGGAAACGACGAGTCTTCGTGGGAGGAGGTGGTGTTACGTTAACGACGTGCAAGGACCAACCACGCATGTTGCCGCTGCAAGGGCGCCCTCGCCCACTTTACGTTAATTGGCGGTCGAGGTCAATTATGCGTCGCTGCCGACTGATTAACACACAATCACTAATTGCTTTTATTCGGTCGGTCGCGGTCCGCAACGACCAACGACCCGGCTGAAATATCTCCACTGCGATGGCAGTGAGGCAGTGTTGCCAACCCTCGCGTTTATATCCCTGATTCTAGAGATTTTCAGTGGACTATGGGAATTTAAGGCTATTTTCATTTGAAAAAAGTACAATTTAGGGGTGTATAGTTTACTTCCTCTTCAAGAGAACATATTAAACGATAAATTTTATCCGTTATTCGTAACCTACACTGTAATAAATTTGCAATTATTACTAAGAAAATGTTTTTTATTTTACAAATGCTTGTAATTCTACACTGATTATCCTTGTAAAACTACTCGTTTGTAAAACTACAAGAGCAGTGTTTATCGTAGACCTCAAAACATGTTAGTACTATACTGACCCGTATCCACGAGCTTCAGCAAAATGGAGGACACTTAATAACGTAAAACCATATATACTCGTATGTTATCACCAGCAAGAAGATCTCACGCGTTCATATCAGCTCAAACTGCTTGAATATAGATTCAGATGGGGACCGGAATGTCATTTATGCTTGAATGAGAAAACGGAGATAAACGAAATCAATTAATTATCACAGCAAACGAAATCGCACAAAAATCTGTAACGTTTTGAAAACTTGCATTAAAAATTAATTAAATTATTTGTTTTATTGAGATATTTTTCTCTAATTTCCTATACTACTGATATCATTGACCGAGTTTGAGTCAGCCCAGTGGAATATTATTGCAATCACTGTAGTCTTCCAAAATAAATGTGCGTCATTTCGTTTATTGCTACAGATTTTCATTACTATGGAATGAATGTACGAGTTCGCGTGTTCTGTGATTATGCTATTGCGCACAGTCACGTCATCGGAAATTATTATTCTGTTGAAACAACTTCATTTGTAAATGCAGCACTATAAACAAACAATCTCTATGCATAGATGTTCTCTTTCCGGTGGTTCTAACCGGAATTTAACATCCTCAAACAATTGAAGAAGAAAGGTAATACGCGTGGTCGTAACATCCTCTCCAGATTAATGGAATTTTAATTTAAACACCATATGACTCATTTGTTTTTGAGAGTCTCGTATATCATTCAAATTGGAAACATTTTATTCCTACTGAGCGTTATGTATTATTCAAATGGTTTAATATTAATATGTTCACTTTTCCTTTCGATTCGTTAAATAACTTAATTAAATTTGTGACGCTATTACCTTCCGCTAATTAAGGACGGAATGGAATCTCTTTCATTAAATATATTCTTAAATGTTAATATACAAACGCACAAACAAACGTACATTCCTTACATTTCATTTTAAAAAAACCAGAAGGTCATGGTTTGATCGCGACACCATTCTTAATTAAACAGTATGTCCTGGCGGATAGAGTTTTAATGAGTACCTAGAAGCTATTTTATTCCGAGTTGCGTTAGACATATTTAAGAATTGCCACTAACCTGCGTATCACACGCATTTCCTATCACATTGTGAGATAAAACGCTGTGAATTTTGCTTTTTTCACATGTATTGTTCATAGCGTAACTCCGATGTTACGACTTTCTGATGACAAATTTATTCTGCCGTCAAGGATACGTAGAGTCCTCATCAAGGATGGAAGCAGGCTCTTTGTCTATCAAAAGCACAACATTACCAAAATATTTTTTGTTTATATCTTTGTGTACTATATATAAACGAGCTTTGATCCTCCTGGAATCTCATCACACTGCATATCTTCCGTTTTTTGTAGCGCGGTAGTTGCTTATCGACCGCGGGCGAAAATGGCCGGCGTTCCTTCTGCAAGTGAAAAAAAAAACCGCTCTTTGTTCTAGCGTACGGATCTATTAATATGAGTTAAAGTAGTTGCTGCAGCCATGATTTATTAAATGTATTAAATTTACCAAGGAGCAAAGATTTTAATTTTATTGTTTTAATCTAAAACTATAGACTATCAGGTTATATTTCTATTCCAGTACGTTTCCCCTTTTTTCGCCATTAGGATATCAATAGTTTCAAGCGTACAGTCTGTGCTTGTCGGTTTTCAAAATGCATGGGCCTAAAACTTTTAGAGTATTATTATGCCAAACAAAATCGTTATTCATTTCTGTTATTTAATAATGTGTTATTTTTATTTCGGTGCTCTAAAATTTTCGTGATACATTTATTATATATTTTGTGACAATACATAGAATAACAATTTGCGCCTCCCTTGTGTGAGCTCAAAATATCATATAATAAAGACGACTACAGTGGTATTATTCTTGCCTCCACATTTAAACTTGATTGGTAGTTTAGAAGAATGGCCAGTGAAGCGCGTGAAAATAAATCGCTGAAATAATGTCCAACATAAATAAAATTGGTGACTTTACTACGACATGATTTTTCAGAAGTAGACGTGGAAATCGATTTCCATTAGTTACATTTCTAGCAGGAGTTTGCCATTATAGCGTACTCCATTTAATTATCGCACATCCACACCAATCACCAATTAGCGAGACTGTTACGACATCCCGTAATTGAAACCAGGATAAGCTTGCTCAGCCTTTACTAAATAACAATCATATCTACGTGATAATGAGTATATTACAGTATTAAACGAAGCAGCGCCGGCTAGAACGAAACAAAGCGAATAGGTTGAGCCTAAGACAGGGTATAACGCAAACCTAGGTGACATTGGTGAGGGGGACACAGTGGTGAAGTAATTAGACAACTCGCCTATCACCTAGACGAACCAGGTTCGATTCCCGGAGGAGTCGCTCCCNACACAGTGGTGAAGTAATTAGACAACTCGCCTATCACCTAGACGAACCAGGTTCGATTCCCGGAGGAGTCGCTCCCAGATCTTCACATATGGGAATGGTGCCGGACAATACCGCTGGTAAGCGGGATTTCTCGGGGATCTCCCGTTTCCCCGCCCTTTCATTCCGGCGCTGTTCCATACTCACTTCAACCTCACTGGCTCTCAAGACTTCGATATAAAGAGCCACCCAAATCTCTTCACTCACTCTTTTATATTCGCTAAATAATATAATTACTTTTGTGGCTCTGTAATCTTCCGCTATTGAAGAACGGAACGGGGCCTTTTTATTAAAAATAAGTTTAAAGTTGTACATCCACTATTTAAGTGGAGCATCACTCTGAAAATAAAGGGTTTCGCATCGCTCCATTTGTGGCTCAACCTGCAATTGACATGTGCATATTTGGAACGAGCCAAGACTGTATTTAACTTGCCTGCTTTCACAGAATTCGATACAGAGAAATCGATCTCCTTTTTAAAGGGCCTTGAATAGTGCTTTCAAATTCGCAAACGTCTGGTATGATGAGGACTGCAATACCTGGACTTAACTTTAAAGCCAGTTCAGGGCGAACATGGGAGATAGTGGCTGAATATTCATATTAGCAGTTCAGAGTTGTATTTGATGACAATTCTTTGAACAGACGAGTGCGGATTTCGTTGCGCGTCCAGCGACATACTGAATATTCACCCTTACGGCAATAATTCACAAGAAGCTCGTCTCACCTGTGTATATGTGAGTACGTGTCGTACGACGTCCAACAAGTGATATGGTTCTGTTGCAACTTCTTCCAACATATCAACAGCATTGGTAGTACTGTTAAATGGTTACATCCTTGAAACAGTTCCACGAAGATTCGCTGTGGTGTGGAGATGTTTGGGCGAAGTCTTGAGAGCCGATGTGGGAAAAGCGAGGTACGGAGCAGCGCTGGAGTGAAAGGGAAACGGGAGATCCCCGAGAAAACCCGCCAACAAGCGGCATCGTTCGGCACTATTCCCACAAGTGGAAAACCGGGAGCGACCCCGCCGGTGATTCGAACCCGGTTCGCCCAGGTGGGAGGCGAGTGGTCTAACCACCCCACCACCGCGGCCCCAAAGATTCGCTGTGACATACCGGACACATTGGCGCGGAAGTTCACATAAACTATCCACAACAAGGGCCGTCACTTTGATGAAGCGGGAACTGTCAATTTTCGAATAGCAGTGACAATCCAGTTAGATCAGAACGAATTGGCACTTTGAAGAAGAGGGCGTAGAAGAATGTTACTTGAAACTTATACGCACCACTGAAACTAGATGTGAGACTGGTCAGAAACTAAAGAATATTATATTTATCTACTNTACTTGAAACTTATACGCACCACTGAAACTAGATGTGAGACTGGTCAGAAACTAAAGAATATTATATTTATCTACTATTCAATCAAATTTGATCCAGAGTGGGGATTGTACGAACACAGCCGAAACACACTATCTGCGCAGGACCGAAATTCGGACTGCAGCAATTCAATAATGCTGGAACGACGAATTCCTAAACAGAATTAATGGCAGTTTGCGGCAGGGCAATAGCGGCAGTGAAGAGAGAAAATTACAACCCTGTAGTGCCACAGTTTGGCCCAGCAGAAATTAACTATTTTAATTCTGAATGTAGTCGTCGAATTTCTCCTGTGAACGAGCATTTGTGCACTGTTAGAAAAAATGTGCATAAAATTACGGAAAATACCGGTTACAAATTATCCAGACATCTGCATTATTTTGAGGTCTCTCCGTTTTTTCAATAACGTTCTTTCAGTAAATGTCACATACATCTCCGTGAATTAACGGAACGTGTCCACTTACTAGCAAATTTTTTTTATATGATCTTTATAAAAAAGAGCAGGAATTTTTTTTTTGCTTTCTTTATGTGGGTGATTCACTGTGTATAATAATGACCATTAAAATATAAAAAAATGTCCGGTGGCAGAATTTGAACTTGTAAAAATTTTCGACAGTACAGCACACTATCCACTCACCTACCACGTATTTACAAGAAGTGAGTGTTGTAAATACGGAATTTATATAGAATGAGGCATGTACCTCTTAGCTTCTAGTCATTCTAAACTATGAGCGATAGTATTAATTTAATTTAAGGTTTGCAAACAAGGGTAAGAAAAAGACNAGCTTCTAGTCATTCTAAACTATGAGCGATAGTATTAATTTAATTTAAGGTTTGCAAACAAGGGTAAGAAAAAGACTTATATTTTCGTAATGTATTTCACTGTGTTTAACAGCGTAATAAAAAAAATATAAAAATTTTGTCCTGTAGTGGAATTTGTACATGAATTGAAAAACTAACAGTCAATAACTCGAATCNAAAAAAAATATAAAAATTTTGTCCTGTAGTGGAATTTGTACATGAATTGAAAAACTAACAGTCAATAACTCGAATCACTCACCTACTACACTTTGACACGACGTATTTCGTAAATAAGGATTTTACATGAATGCGACGAACGCGCCTATCTTAGTTTCAATTCGTGTTAGAGCGCTTGCTATATTTGCTGTTTAAAAATAGGTTATGAGAAAATTGTTTAATTTTGGTTATAAGCGTATTTCACTGTGTGTACATAAGGTTTTGTCCTATAGCGGAGTTTGAACATGAATCAACGAATTGGCATTCCATGAGTGGTTCACCACTCACTTGCTACTATTTTACACGAAGAAGTATTGTGAAGATGGGATTTTGTACGCTTCAGGTATCATCTGCATTGCTCGTGTCTCAAAATGGAACCCATAAGAATACGAAGAGCTTCCGTATTTTATATCTACGGAGTTCATTTCCGTTATTCGTCACAACGGAGTTCCATTCCGTAAATTAAATCTACATCTCCGTAAAAGTTTCCGTAAATCTACAAACATTTCTAACGTTTTGGCAAAACAATAAGTATCTGTGACGTTTTTATTATCACAACAAAGGCTTGTGTTTGGAAGGATAGTAATGGCAAGTGCAATTAAATTTGATTCATTGACGTTGCTTTAGAATTATTTAGAATTATCAGGCGTGGAGAGATTTATATTTATTACGGTATCAAAATGAAAACGAAATTTCTCCGCCGTACTGTACGNGAATTATCAGGCGTGGAGAGATTTATATTTATTACGGTATCAAAATGAAAACGAAATTTCTCCGCCGTACTGTACACTGCCAGAGAGGATAAAGAAAACGGTTTTAATTATGCCTTCAGTTTTGCTGGCGTCATAAATTATACGCTACGATGTAAAGCTGCGAACTTAATTAAGATTGCGATGTTNGAATTATCAGGCGTGGAGAGATTTATATTTATTACGGTATCAAAATGAAAACGAAATTTCTCCGCCGTACTGTACGCTGCCAGAGAGGATAAAGAAAACGGTTTTAATAATGCCTTCAGTTTTGCTGGCGTCATAAATTATACGCTACGATGTAAAGCTGCGAACTTAATTAAGATTGCGATGTTCAGTATAGAAGAAAACAATTGCGGCATTTTCACACGAAACAACAGCTTTTCGTTTTTGGTCGATGTAATGCAGAGGTGCGTTCCATTGCACTGTTTGCCTGATGTTGAGCGGAAGTGATCTATATAGAAGTATTTTATTAGTTACTTCAACTGAAACTGGCCAGTCACCCAAGGTGGCCATCACTGGACTGCCAGCAATACTTTCTTTAACCCGAACTTTAGATCAACCAAGAAGCAACAGAACGCTCTAAGAGGCTATGTTCAATGAAATTTCTTCAAACTAACAGCATTTAGAAAACAACGACATTCCTATTTGCAGAGTTACCTAAGTAGGCCAAAATGGGAAAGAAGCATAACGATTTACTACCAGGTGAAGTAGAACTATTACACAGGCATTACGTTAACAGCCTCGTAAAATATGTAATCAAGAAATTCCTGTCACTCTAGTAAGTCCCGTTCCTTTTGAGCAGGATAATCAGTAAAATCTCATCAATTTTGCAGCAGTAGACAATAAGAACAGTACTGAATGCTTCATTACAGAGTGTTTTAAATCCAGGCTTTTTAACGGAACTTTTAAACGTGCGTTTAATGTACTGAACTACGTAAATAACACACACTTCAGACTATGTCTGCCGATTAATTTCAAGACACCACGCGCATTAACACCATTTCAGAGCATTCTGACATAGTCAAAAAAGGCTTTTTCAAAACGCTTTATGTAATAATACACTCATTGTGTACATGCGGAAGTACTCCAGAGGCATGCATTGAACCTTTCTACAGACTTTTCACCAATAACATGGTAGGGTCACTGCTTTAAAAGTCTCGCAGATACACGCAGCACGACAAGACTCCACGCAAGTTCAGGGCCTTGCGCGTAGCGGCTATGGCGTGCTTGGTGTGCGTGGGAGTGTAGCCCTTACCGCTTGCCCCAGGGGCGGCGGAAGGTGTTCATCATTAAGAGGAAAAAAGAAAAAAAAACGCATTTTAAATTTAAATTAACACTAACCAGTATTGCAAAATCGCAGAAAAATTCTCACTAACTTATTGAAACTTACTCAAATCTTATATAATACACATGCATTTTTTTTATTTTAACTTCATACCCGATATCGTTTATAAACAAATTTCGTATCATACAAATGTTATAAATATTGCACCATTCCACTAGAACCATATTTGAAAATAATACTCAACTTTGTCTCAATACGTGTAAACAATAGTCTATTAACTGTAGATTCTTACTTTCTGAATAAAGCTTTTGGAAAATCACGCTACGTNTAAGAACAGTACTGAATGCTTCATTACAGAGTGTTTTAAATCCAGGCTTTTTAACGGAACTTTTAAACGTGCGTTCAATGTACTGAACTACGTAAATAACACACACTTCAGATTATGTCTGCCGATTAATTTCAAGACACCACACGCATTAACACCATTTCAGAGCATTCTGACATAGTTAAAAAAGGCTTTTTCAAAACGCTTTATGTAATAATACACTCATTGTGTACATGCGGAAGTACTCCAGAGGCATGCATTGAACCTTTCTACAGACTTTTCACCAATAACATGGTAGGGTCACTGCTTTAAAAGTCTCGCAGATACACGCAGCACGACAATACTGCACGCAAGTTCAGGGTCTCGCGCGTAGCGGCTATGGCGTGCTTGGTGTGCGTGGGAGTGTAGCCCTTACCGCTTGCCCCAGGGGCGGCGGAAGGTGTTCATCATTAAGAGGAAAAAAGAAAAAAAAAACGCATTTTAAATTTAAATTAACACTAACAAGTATTGCAAAATCGCAGAAAAATTCTCACTAACTTATTGAAACTTACTCAAATCTTATATAATACACATGCATTTTTTTATTTTAACTTCATACCTGATATCGTTTATAAACAAATTTCGTATCATACAAATGTCATAAATATTGCACCATTCCACTAGAACCATATTTGAAAATAATACTCAACTTTGTCTTCACGTACGGTACTAATTGAACTACAAAAGTAGTAATTTATAACGGGTTTGTTATTCCATAGAGGAAACTGGCCTTACAGCATGTTAAGGGGGGGGGGGTCACATAACCTTCCTGACAGCCACTCGTTCTACCGCCCATTGCTCCTCCACTTCTCGGTCCCAAATGCGCTAACCCCCTCCAGACCAAGAGGCGCCCTTCAGGTAAATGTCTGTCCGAGCCGCCAAACTGTGGGCAGGGGTCAGTCGTGTGGTTTTCATTTATAAACTGTTCTACCAGGCGAATGACCTAAAACCGTGTATCGCAAATATTTCTGAAACCAAAGGTGCTAGTAATGTGCTAGTTTCACAGAATTGAATTCCATACGAGTGCTCAAAATTGCAACCCAGACACAGCTTATCATAATTATTTGAATGTGTGTCTCATGAACATAGTTACATTTTTTTTTCAAATGGCACAATACCTATTATCACCAAGAAAATAAAACTAGAGTAATTTAGAATATCAAATACAACTAGTGCAAATTATAATGTAAAATAAGACTAGAGTAAATTAGAATGCCAAATAAAACTAGAGTAACTTAGAATGTCATTACAAAAACTAGAGTAAATAAGAATGCCAGTGGTGTTTAGTTTGCAGTATTCTAGTGCAAGTAGTTCGCGCGCTACCGTAATATGACAATTTTAAATGCTGACAGGTGTGTGCTTCATTTAACTGCTTAGTTACTAGACTGTTATGTTAGTATGTGTGTTTATATTCAGTTTCCTTTACACTGATTACATTGGGACTTCCTTGTTAGTACTTTGTGATAGTTCATACTACCTAGACGTAGGACGTACTGAACGATTACCGGAAGCTGGAAGTGTTCGCAAATAATTGTCGAGATGGTTGACGTCTATTGGGATATCGTTCAGCGTAAATTTTACATGAACCAACAGTATTCTTCTTGCATTCGCCATACACCACGAGCATGTCAGCGTTTTCATCATTAGCAAATACCATATTCAGTTTTAAGGGTCGTATCGCGGCTGTAGGGTAGTGGTAGTCGGGGATATGCGATACCCGCATTAAAGCGACCACACATTCGAGAATTCGATGGCCACAACTAGGTCGCTCTTAGCGCTTACCCTCTTCTAGGTCCCGGACACACAAAAAACTTCAACATAGACGACAACCTTAAGAAACTTCTATAAATTCATTTCCCCGGAGTTACCCCAACGTAAAGGCAGAATTTCCACGTGACCAGTGGGGTCGTTGTGGTGTAGTGGTCAGACTACTCCCCTAGTACCAAGGCGAATCGCGGTCGCTCCCGGATTTTCGCACGTGGGAATCGTGCCGGACGATGCCACCGGTCGGCGGATTTACTTGGCGATCTCTCGTTTCCCCCGCCCTTTCATTCCGCCGCCGCTTCATATTCACCTCGGTTCACCCTCATCAGCTGTCAAGACCTCGATGTTAAGAGCCACTCAAATCTTTCCGCTCGACTCCACGGGACCAGTGTACTGCGAAGAAGCGTCAACGTCACATGCGCTGCGCTGAAGCTTTCACGGGAATTACTCCAAGGAAATTTCAACTTCGCTGTCAACGGCTGCGCGGCGAAGCATTTATAAAGTGAGGAAACGTGGCATGTTATTTTAAGAGATCTCTGAGGCTGACGCAAATGTGCAAGCGTAGGACGAATGCTGTTTCCTAAATGGGTCTTGTCGTGGGAGTTGGGTCAGCCCGATGCTGGACAACGTATTGGCAACAGGTTTCCTGCCGGCTACGTGTAGGACTCCAATTTTAATGAAAGCCAAGTAACAGAAAATGTAGCGTCCTTTAAACATAGAAAAAAAAATGACAGACTTTAAGGTCTCGTAACGTTGTACAGATAATAATAAAATATGTAAGCCTCACTGAGTAGCAAGAAAAACGTTTATTGCAAGTTTGTCGCTTCTTCAAGCTACGGCATTGAATAATCCATGCTGAAATTGGAGAGATATTTATCTTAGCTTAACTTTGGCACCCAAAACTGACATTGGCATATATGTGTAAAATTAGTTTTCATAATCTGCTCACAGTTTCCTTTGCTCATTTCAATCAAACCCTTGAAAAATCACCCCATGTATGACATGCTTGGTTGCTTCCTTAATCTGTCACGTATCACAATCATTTATGCTTCTGTTAATATCTAAGTATCTTATTTCTGGTTAAATTGAAAAGTTTCTTATATTTTATCTATACGATATAAATTTCACTCATGATTAATAATGATAAAAATATAGAAAATACGTGTGTTGGTAATGCCTAGAGAGAAAAAGTTATCATGTAATTGATCAGTATGCATAAACGCGGTGCGTTGTTCCTTTGGCGTAATTTTCTAATCTTAGTTAATCATTGTTTGCATGAGGTGGAGGAATATCCTGTAAGGAGAACTTTAACATGGATCCAGAGGATTTGGAAGTAACCTTGAATGGATTATATCACAATACGTGTAAACAATAGTCTATTAACTGTAGATTCTTACTTTCTGAATAAAGCTTTTGGAAAATCACGCTACGTNCAATACGTGTAAACAATAGTCTATTAACTGTAGATTCTTACTTTCTGAATAAAGCTTTTGGAAAATCACGCTACGTTAAACGTCTGGGTGTCTCCTCAATAAATATCTTTCTAAATCCGCAAGCATTTAATTGCTTCATGTTCTGATTATGTGCAACTTTCCCTTGTATTTTGTCTATAACTTGTCTATAACTACATTACAGCCAACATGCGTGGAAACATTAAAAAAAAAAAAGTTTTTTATTAACAGAAAGTCGGAAATAGTTCTAACGTACAATATTACAAAATTGGGTTTCGACGAATTATTTATAAAAATAAGTGTTCCTTACAAGCATTTACGTTTTCCGGTAAAATTGTAGAAAACATATTGGTTATTATACATTAAATTTATTCGTCTGTCCATTGCAAGAATACAGTGCGTTGTTCCTTCCTTCCCAGGGATGGACAGGCAAAAGTTGGAAAGTTGGATATCCCAGTGAGGCCTTCACAGCCAGAGGCCTTCAGACGTTCCTGAAAGAAGAAATGAAATAATTAACAAGGAACTTTAGGAGGCCGCAGGAGTCAAGTTAAGAGCCTTGGGATAAGTTATGTAGAGAAGGAACTAAAGAAATATTTAACTTGGCTAAATTTTACACTCTTTCCAGAAGCCTTGGACAAACATAAAAAGCCACCGATAAGGTTGAGATTTGAAAATTCCTTGATGAAGAGAAAATAAAAAGGGGGCGGGGTTATTCCATACCCTCAGTCCTTCTTTCAGCTTCTTCCCCTTTCCCATTATAAAAAATATTCTCAGGTTTGGATAGACCATTGTTTCCAACGAAGGCCCCTACTATCCCCTCCTCCAGTCCGCTATTGCTCGTTCCTTTTTTGTTATAGGCTCGCGTTTAATTGATTTCAGTGTCTTGGAAATAGAACTTAGAATTCTTACTTACTTGCGTTCTTGCCTGTTGTCTTTGAAGTTCCGGTGGTACTATGTAAGTCAGCATTTGTGGTCATCATAGTGGTGTTGACTGGAGGTTTCTTGTTTCCGTTTTCACTGTAAAACTAAGACTGACACGTACCCTGTCAATAAGGACGCTGCTTCATCCTGTAGACAAATTTTCAACAATANGTAAAACTAAGACTGACACGTACCCTGTCAATAAGGACGCTGCTTCATCCTGTAGACAAATTTTCAACAATAAAGTACAGAAGTCATTGTGCAGCCATTTTTTAATTATTTTCTCAGTCTCTACGGCTTAAAAAATCCAGTTTCCTGATTACAATATTTCTGGCTTACAGTTGTGGATATTTTTTTTTCAAAGTGTTTGTTGTATATTAGAGAACAGTCGAGTACTACTTAAAAATAACTGGGTAGAAATTATGACTCATATTGTGTCATACAGCACGGCGTTAAATTCTTTACATGCAAAATGGGTTATTATATGTAATAAATTGACTTCTGTCTTTAGGTGTTCCGACACCAANGGTGGTACTATGTAAGTCAGCATTTGTGGTCATCATAGTGGTGTTGACTGGAGGTTTCTTGTTTCCGTTTTCACTATAAAACTAAGACTGACACGTACCCTGTCAATAAGGACGCTGCTTCATCCTGTAGACAAATTTTCAACAATAAAGTACAGAAGTCATTGTGCAGCCATTTTTTAAATTATTTTCTCAGTCTCTACGGCTTAAAAAATCCAGTTTCCTGATTACAATATTTCTGGCTTACAGTTGTGGATATTTTTTTTTCAAAGTGTTTGTTGTATATTAGAGAACAGTCGAGTACTACTTAAAAAAACTGGGTAGAAATTATGACTCATATTGTGTCATACAGCACGACGTTAAATTCTTTACATGCAAAATGGGTTATTATATGTAATAAATTGACTTCTGTCTTTAGGTGTTCCGACACCAANCGTTAAATTCTTTACATGCAAAATGGGTTATTATATGTAATAAATTGACTTCTGTCTTTAGGTGTTCCGACACCAACTCTGTGCCTTAAAATACAAGTATAGATTCTTCGAACAGTTTGTAAATTTCTCTTCCACTTCATCAATAGTTTTTCTCTACAAACATATCGTTAGGTAGTGTGCATAGTAAAACTAAGTAATCCGTGTCAAGGATGTCGGACCAACACAGATCCTGATGTAACATTTTTTTTGACGACGTGAAATTTTCATGACAACTGGCTGAGAGCGTCNGTCGGACCAACACAGATCCTGATGTAACATTTTTTTTGACGACGTGAAATTTTCATGACAACTGGCTGAGAGCGTCGTTTTAATTTATAATTTTAATATAAGACCATAACTATCTGTGTATCATGAAAGCTGGTAAATATAAGAACCAGACGATGCTTGCTCCTGCTGAGTGGCCACCCCCAAAATTTCCGGAACCGTTGCAGATAACGAAATGCGGTTTCCCCTTAATGAAACTACTTACGGGAGCAAGTCATTTCCCGTAAAGTGACTATTCGTTACACGTGTGTAGANGTCGGACCAACACAGATCCTGATGTAACATTTTTTTTGACGACGTGAAATTTTCATGACAACTGGCTGAGAGCGTGGTTTTAATTTATAATTTGAATATAAGACCATAAATATCTGTGTATCATGA
Source organism: Clitarchus hookeri (assembly GCA_002778355.1). NCBI lineage: Eukaryota > Metazoa > Arthropoda > Insecta > Phasmatodea > Phasmatidae > Clitarchus > Clitarchus hookeri. The sequence continues at coordinate 134,959 of NQII01004184.1, forward strand.
AAGCTGGTAAATATAAGAACCAGACGATGCTTGTTCCTGCTGAGTGGCCACCCCCAAAATTTCCGGAACCGTTGCAGATAACGAAATACGGTTTCCCCTTAATGAAACTACTTACGGGAGCAAGTCATTTCCCGTAAAGTGACTATTCGTTACACGTGTGTAGAATGAAATAATTAAACCACATGATTTTCCCCCTGGAAACATACAGTTACTACAGCGGCATCTGAAAGTACGTGCGAGGAGGAATTCAGTGATATAGCATATATAATGGAAAGTGACACAGAAACGCCAAGAAATAATGTGCAAGTATGAAAAAATTAGGTGGGCCGGTAGTATAGGGCAGTGGACCTATACTCACATATGTAAGCAAGCAACGTGTGCCGTAAGTCATCCTGGCGGGGCCGCTTCCTAATAGCAGCGCATCACCAGCCCCCGTCATCTGTTATGGTAGGTGGTTTTGCAGTATGTGGCTGTAGGTAGGCATAGCAGTTCACGGATGAGGTATAACTGGACGGTCTACTTACTTACGGTGAGTGGGGCAGAAATGCCAAGCAAGCCGTCCAAATGTATGGTGAAAGGTATCCTAATCGGATGCCCGTCTCACGGCAAACGATACGAAGAATTTGCACACGTCTCTTGTCGCGAGGTGATTGGAATTCCACAACAAGAGTGTGACGAAAAACTGCTACTGGCGAGATGCATCAACATGACGTGTTGCCACGTGTCTATGCAAACCCCCACATGGGTACGCGAGAACTTTCCAGGTTCGTGGGAATAAGTAAAACAAGTGTGCTTAGGATACTGCGCCAACGGAAATCCCATCCATATCACGAGGCCAGTTTTGAAGGTTTGTTCAAATATCTGTAAGGGATGACAGCAATTGTCTGAATAACATACTATTTACTGATGAAGCGTCCTTCACAATCTATGGGCGCTTAAATTTACTAAATATGCACTACTGGGCGATGGAGAATCCGCGTTGGGTCCAGCACGTGGCGCATCAGTGACAGTGGAAAGTGAACGTGTGGTGTGGAGTCGTTGGAGACTACGTCATTGGGCCATACTTCATTCAAGGGACGACCGGCTCTTCGTACGCCCATTTCCACAGAGAGACCTTAAAGGCACTTCTGGACGACATACCGCTCGACATACGCCGTGATATGTGGTTTCAGCATGATTACTTTACTGCGCATTTTGCTTTGGTGGTGAGACAAGTGTTAAATGAAACTTTTCCAAACCAGAGTTTAGGGGGCGTGTTGGTGTTGTAAGATGGCCAGCTCACTCCCCCAACTTCAAACCTCTTGATTTTTTTCCTGTGGCGAACACTGAAATATAGGGTGTGCAAAACAGTTCCTACGACGACAGAAGATATGCAGGAACGTATTGTGGTAGCTTGCAGAGGCATTACGCCAGAAACACTTCAGGCCACTCGTAGCTCGCTACATGTGCGTTTACAGATNCTGCAAAACAGTTCCTACGACGCCAGAAGATATGGAGGAACGCATTGTGGTAGCTTGCAGAGGCATTACGCCAGAAACACTTCAGGCCACTCGTAGCTCGCTACATGTGCGTTTACAGATGTATATTGCTGTCGATGGTAAACACATGGAGCACATGCAGTGAAAAGACCTAATTTGAAGCGTTTCAACCATATCTATGCTCTTTTGTACTAAGTTTGCGGATGCGATTGCATTTCTCCATAGGTGGGTTTGTTCTATTTTTGTTGTGCATCTCTACGAACTCGTTACTCAGTACAGTTAATGACTAGGAAACAAATCTCCTGAATTACGTTTGTATCTGAATAAAATGTAATGTCTTGATATCACACATTCGCTCATATTGCCCGTCGTCCCTCTGCTGTGGCGCTCTCCTTTGTCCAATGTCGCATGATGTGCCCTTGTCACACTAAGGTAAGCGCTACGCTGTTATAAGGAAGCGGTCCCGCCAGGATGAGTTATGGCACGTGTTGCTTGCTTACAGATGTGAGTACAGGTCCACTGCCCAATGCTACCAGCCCANCGCCAGGATGAGTTATGGCACGTGTTGCTTGCTTACAGATGTGAGTACAGGTCCACTGCCCAATGCTACCAGCCCACTTACCCTATTTGCACATTATTACTTGGCATTTCTGTGTTACTTACCATTAGATATGCTATATCACTGAATTCCTCCTCGCACGTACTTTCAGATGCCGATGTAATAACTGTATGTTTCCAGGGGAAAATTTATATGTCGTTTAATTATTTATGTCCATAAACGTGTTACGAATAGTGACTTTGCATCAAATTACTTGCCTCCGTACGTAATTTAATTTAGCGAAACCGCATTTCGTGATCTGCAACCTTCCCGGAAATTTCGGGGGTGTCCACGCTAAGTGGACCAACCTGTTTATCTAAGTATTACTCTTCTTATATTGAAAAGCTGCTGATGTTCAGAAAAATAATACTAAAAGAAAATGGGAATCTTACTTTGATAAGACAGTGTCAGGATTTCGTAGATGGTTGAAGATTTATGAGTAATTGAGCAATTCTTCCCATGAAATGGACATTTCATTCTGAAAAGTATTTGAGATATTCGATTGTTTGACCAAAAGTAAAAATGAACTGACTTGATTTTGTGGAAATGTTAAATATTTCAAGTGTTGAAAATATTGTTCTGTATCATAAACGAAAGGAAAAAACTTTGACCTTAAGCAATTTTGACAAATACACACATAGAACCATTTTATATGTTAAAACAAATTCCATATTAGCGAATATAAAATATATTGTTATTTTTATTTATGGTTAGCATAATTTTCCTAACAAGAATGAAGGCAATGTAAAAATATTTGTTTCTTCTAAAATTATCAAAGTATTGATTTAAATACAGCCATTCTGAGTGCACCTACATATGCAAGAAGGTTTTATGTAGAAAATGCACATGCATTGATTGAACACTGTGTGCGTTAAAAAATTGGAATAAAATTGTAAATACTAAGATATATTTACGATTTTGTATCACAGGCACATTATCAGTAGGAAATTTGGAACGGAATTTGCATGTGTCCTACCTCCAAGACACAAGGTGGTTAGGGAAGGAGCAACAATTTTATTTGTTCACACAAAAATATTGTGTAACTTTACCGACACATTTAAACTCAATAGTTAAAACTAGAGTTATTCATTTTCTTCATATGTGTACTTTTAATTTATAAAATATGTATTTACAGAAATCCTGGAAGTTATGTACAGCAAAATACCCTGTTGATTGGAGAGAGTAACAACAATATAAATATAAAAAAAATTCCTGATATTTATCCGCAACCAACCAATTAATAGTGATGCAAATAACATTTTCATATTTTCTCGTGGCAATGCAATTTTAAGCTTCTGCCCATTTTGTGTGGCCGTTAATTAAATTAAGGGAATAGAAATGAAGCATCGTAGTCATAAATAATTTTGAAGAACATCTGATAGTGACTTCTTGAGAACTCATAGAGAAACTTTAACTACAAGCTTCGTTGTTTTAGTAAAATGATCAACATTTTGATTTTAAAAAATATCAGTTTATCGTTTCTTAAAGGGTACATAAACACATTTCAATGTTTCTAAATTTTTTTTGCCAAATAAATATTCAAAAATTCTGGAGATATATTAATTCAAAATGTTAAGTTATATTGTATGAAGTGTTGAAACACAGAATTATTGGTAATAAAGATATTTTGTTATGCCACACAGTAAAACTTCGCATGTGTTTTGCTAAATTCCCGCTCTACGTTATTATGGCACTAAAAATAAAATGTTTTTTATACCGAAACGAACTCAACTTATAAATTTGGATAAGGTTATATTATACTTTTGTAAAATCTGCGCCGAATTTTTGGCTGATAAATTATCGCAATTATATAGAAAGCCTTTAAAACTCACTTTAAATTTTAGAAAGATTGCAGTTTATTGGAATTAACATTAGCGGCAGAATTTTTTATGAAACTCTTAAATTGCTTTCTGTAATTGGTTTCTCTTCTTTAGCTAAGGATAGGTAAGGAGATCGGCGCTGCATATTTCAAATTTACTGCCCCGCTTTCGAAGAGATTGGAAATGCTTTCATTCAAATTACCGCCTTGAAAATCAATCCTAAGCAGTTTTACAATATCTTTCTTCGATTGGGTAATAAAATAGAGGGAGAAGTTATGCAGAATATTACAAGTTCCTCTGTATCAGAGTTGGAATTTTTTAGAATAACTCCCAAACCTTTTAAAGTAGGTAGCTCATATATTTTCCATGCCAATGTGGTGCTGCGGCATACAGTATGAAAATAAATAACCTAAAATTTTCAAGCCTGCGTTGTTTAACGGATACTGCAGTAGAAAAGAGATATTCTAAATCAAACAATTTAATCGTAAATCCATATGCCTGGCACGTGTTAGTTTCGACTTAAAGGGCATTTCCCCCCAAGGTGTTATGACTACATTCGGCGCTTCTCGACTTTTAGGCTAAATTAATGGAAAGTTATGTTAGATTAATTAAAGATATATAGACCTAGGCGAGTAAGATTAGTAAGAAGGAACCTTATATGGATGTTCTAAGATTTAATTTAATCTAGTAAGTTAAAGTTAGATTTCAATGCTCATCTCACGTTATGTATTCAATTGTCAATTAATTTTTTTTTAGCTTCGATGAGTTGGTTTATTTCTCAGAATGGTTGGTTTTATTGTTGTGAGTGAGCGACATGACTTAACTTCACAGATGACCACAGAAAGTAAAAACTCAGTGACGTAGCTAATGGCTTGATCCGCACAGTTATACGTTGCATCAGGCAGTTCTTACGTTGGAATTGCGAATCAGTTATACTCTTCCTAGTATGTTGCTTACTCTCTACTAGGAATAACTTGACATTCATCACTGTTTGAATATTGACCCTGCGATACGTAAATAATGTCAATTAATTTTGAAACCTCTGTCTTTGAGCGCACAGGAAGACTCTTTAATATTCAAGAAGTAAATTCAAAGTTTTGAAGTGTTGATTCCCGTATTGGATGATAATGTTGACATTTCAAAGCTCTCATATAACTAAGAGAGTGAAATAACACAAAATCCTGGGTTAGACAAAACTAAAGTTACGTACCATATCTAATTTAATATTTGTTGTAATATTTAACTTTGAATTTTGAGTGTACGAAAAGTGTTATTTTGTAATCGCCTTCATATTTTTAATAACGTTTCCCTATTGTCAGTAAGAAAAAACATTGGAATAACTTGCCTAAACTATTGTGTATTTAATTTTGCAAGTACGTGTTCATTCTCTCGCAAGAGGGCTGTGAAACATTTTGGAAATAGAAGTATTACGAAAGGGCTTCCTTTCTAGCTTGACCTTGAACTTAGCGTCATGTGTGTCTCGCAAATTAATGTAAAAATTAGAGCGTAAGACATAGTGAAGGGATAAATGAAATGTAAAATTACAGGAAATTTCAAGCGACATCTACATAATTTCGTAATGTGTAAATTTCGGCTACAGGAAACGATGGTATATTAAATTGCTTATCGTCGAAACCTTATTCTATGTATGAAATCCCAATTTTTTTTTTCTGAAATACGTATTTTAAAATCTTAATCTCAAATTATAAAAAATACCTTCAAAACTTTTAAAGAATAAGCTCTAACAAAATTATTAATTCTGAAGAACGCTTATATAATATGTTTGGACAGACCACATCATCGCCAGTAACATATTTTATTTTCATAATGAAAACAGTGTGACGTCTGATCAGCAGGTGTGATACGAAAATAGTACATGAAATGCCAGAACTATATCTACAGAATGGTCAGATAAATAGATGTCAGAAAATGCTCTATACAAACTCTAGCCTGTTTCTTTTTCAAAATGTCTTCTTTTACCAAAAAGAGACTGCAATGGACACGAAATAAAATATGTAAAAGTACTGTAATGTAGTAAAGTAACAGAAGAACACTGCTGCGAGCGAAGCTAGATAATGAAGACCTTAAGGTTATTTAGAAACTGAAGATTATCTAGGTGTAGAAATTAAGCTTAACTTATCACTGCGCATAAATAAAGATTTCAAGAAGGCAGTTTTCCACAGGTTTTACGAGAAATGATTTTAGTTTCGTAGGAAGACTAGGCCTGAAACACAAATTCAGCCAGCAATACTGCAAACCAGGGACTCGCTAGTTTTTAACTTCTGAAGACTGCTATCATATATTTGTATCCGCAAAGCTAATGGGGTTCGTTTTATCAGAGGACGAAAAATGCAGAAAGTCAAAAGCCGAAGTTGCGGAATAATTTGTGATGTTAAAAATGTTTTCTCAAAGACAATTATTTGTCCTTCTAACTGGTATTGATTTGTAATATTGAGGAGACGGGTATTTAGCTAAGTAATAAATCTGGCGAATTTGTAGCATATAAATTCCGAGTGGTTAATGTAGCTACGCCAGCAGGTAGGGGTGAAACAGTTAACTAAATAGTCTTCTATAATTTTATATCTCATAAAATACACACTAAAATGTTCTATGACTTCCTAAAACCATATTTATTTTGCCACACAAAACGTCTGGAAGGATTTTTATTACTTTCTATGTCTCGAGTGACATTTAAACTAATACGAAACTCTCGATATTGTTTGTAACATATCACTAAGCTACTTAGTTCTTCAAGCTATTGCACTCATCTGCACCCATAAATCGGGCGTTCCGTTCAGTTGCTCGAGAATGTTTCTACAAGGCAGCAAATAACTGGATGATAACTAAAAACAGGTTTGTTATTAGTAATAGAAATATTAGTAAATGTTAAACTTACAATGACTGCAATCAGCTACTGGACAAAATAGTATTGCCTTCTACAAGGCCACACCAATTTTAACGTTCTACCCCCTCCCCTTCTTCTTTTTTCAGAAAGTTCGGCCAGGACACGTTTTGCATCATCTGGATCTCAGTTATGAGTGGGACTTAAACTGCTAAGCTACTAAGCCTATTTTGCCTACAACAATGCATAAATAAGTACTAAGATGCTGGAAACATCTAGACAAATATAGTGGACTAGAAGACAAAACGTAAACCTATTAAGGATTTGAATCACACGCCTTTCTCTCTTTATTAGTAAAATAAGAAGCAAGCATTTTGCAGCGTGCGGAACAGGAAATTAATTTATTTTTTTGCAAGAAAGACTGAAAATTAATCAATTGAATAAAAAAAACTCTATATAATCCTATGTTAATGATAAAAATAGTATAAAACAACGGTAAGAAGAATATATCGGAAGTAAAGAAGAAGAAAGTAATTTTTTTTTATGTCTAATAAACTATTTCACAGAGAAAATCCTGATAAGTGAGTGTTCAGAGCCAGGAGTGCAAAAATTGGTTACGTACTAAATGTGAAAAGTATCCTGAACGGTTTTACATTTTAATAATTGTGAACAATAAAGCAAATTATGATGAAGTAAGGATTTATTATTTTACATGGTCTTAAGTAATAGACTTCTCCCTGTCACGATAATGGGCTATTGTAGAGTATTTGTGAGGGGCAAGTATTTTCATCACCGTAATTATGATGTATTTAATTTTCAAAGCCAAAACAGCTTTTTATTTCAGACATTTATTATAAAAATGTGCTGTGGCCATCTTTCTCTGATATGCCGAGTCATCTAACATATTATGTGGGAGAGAAAGCTGCTTTCCAAATATTTTTGCATTTTGATTTCTGCAATTTGGCAAATCATATTATTTTACGGTATGCTGGTGACAGAAATGATGAGGTGAATCACCTGGTTTCACCAAAATATTATATACCAAAGTACTGAAAAGTTATAAACATTTTATGAGATATGTCATTCTACCAAATATTACTTAAGTTTCAATTTGGATTGGCTTCCGTAGAATAAAAATGAGTAAAAATTAATTAAGATTATTGCGTCATAAATTTTTCAAAAAGAACGTTAGCTATACCTAAGAATAATAAGAAAAAAAATAATTTTGTGAAGTATTTTATTCTTTGTGCTATTTGCTCGTTATACATTTCTCATTTTCCATGCTATCAAAAATAGTGCAGCAAAAGTTCTCTCTCCTGCAATGTGAAATACCTTCACAAATTCAAAACTATATTTTTCTATTCCTTCTCATTGTTACTACTATGAAATTCATTTCAAATTTAATTAGCTTTTACTGTATCCGTATAGGCATATATGAGTTTTTTACTAGCATTTAACTGCAACTTATGTGTGACTGCTGCTAATAATCGATATTTTTTTCTTGTTTTTCCATGCCGATTCTCGTAAGGTATTATTTCCAAATAATAACTTCTTAAGTGATAGTTTATGAATCTGGCTTTATAAATAGGAATCTAATGATTTGTAATTAATGCAGGGCTTTCACCATTTAAGTGAACTCCATGCGAAAAATCCATCATTTTAAATCATCTCCAATACAAAATTTCTATATTACTATTTCATGAAATATTGTACTCGGGACCTAAGGATACGTAAATCTGGTCCAATGAGAATCAAAAATTACAAACGGCTATCTATTAAACACCAAGTGATCAGTCAGTAGGCAACATCATGTATATTATAGAACTTATTGCGTACTATTTATTTGACGCTACTCGCCACCTGCGGTAAAGTGGATGGTTCGTATGGTACGAGTTACCTCTCTCACGCAGACTACAGGCGCCTTGGGTGTTCAAAAGGGGATAAATAATAATGTATCTCAGTGTCTCAGTTTACGAAGTTAGTAGTATTTGGCTTAAAAGAAGAATACAAACATAGACATCTCCGAGACGGTTCCCTGCAAGTTGTGAGCCTGGAGGGCGGCTTTAAAGTACTCGTGCTAACTGCTGCCGACGTCGTGGAGGGAACTCTAGGCATCGGGGAATGTTCCTTGAGCGACGACGCTGGTACTAAGCATGTATTAGCAGTTCTGGGTGTTCCGGCCGTAGGTAGAGATCCGGTCAGCTGGGCGGCCTATCACGGACCTCGGCTCTTTCTTGGCGTTGTGGACACAGCTGGCTTCTTCCTTCTTCCGGGGCTGACCCTTTGGCCTCGATGACGGCTCTCCACGACTGACTGCTCCGGGTTCTCTCCTCGACGATTCCACAATACGACTGACTCCGGCGACCTCACGATCCGACTAATCCCCTCCTTTTCCCGCATGCTTGCNCTCCGGGTTCTCTCCTCGACGATTCCACAATACGACTGACTCCGGCGACCTCACGATCCGACTAATCCCCTCCTTTTCCCGCATGCTTGCTTTTAACCTCTCTCGATACCCTCCAGATCCTCACACGTGTCTCACTCATTGGTGGGGCAGGAAAGGGGGGTGACCTGCGGCCATACTGCCAAGCACTATCAGCCCTTCTTACTCGTCCAACTAGAGGTGTGTCGGCGAAACTCTAGCTTACATCTGCATTATTTCGGCACATGTCCATGTTCTCACGCGTTTTGCTCGCGGAGGGGGGNGGGGGGGGGGGACCCACGGCAATTACCAAACACTGTCAGCCCTTTTCTCGTGTATCTCACCTCGGCACATGTCCATGTTCTCTCGTGTTTTACTCGGTGCGTTGGGGATTTGCTAGCTTAACTCGGCATTACCTCGGCAGGTATGAACTGCCTGTCCACCGCCCCCCCCGGACCGGCCAGGCCTCACGGCACATGTCTACTGGGGGGTCCTAGTGGGGGGTTATATGGCGGAGGTGTGACAGCGGCGCTTCAGAATACTAACAATATGCGGCACGCGTCATATTATTTAAAAATATTAAAATAGTTACCATTGGCCATGGCGTTTAGTGCAGACCCCCTTAAATCCAGTCATATATGATTACGTGTAACAGTTTTAGCATGGTGCCCTATAAATAGCATACCAACAAAACGACTTACATAAAAAAGTAAATGGAAACAAGCTGCTCAGAATAAAATTATTTAAACCTGTTGAATTTCAATATTTTTAAATTAATAATCTGCGATTACTTCATTTATATCAAATGTAGAATAAACGTGTAAGATAAAATTCTATAATCGGGTACAGAACCATGCAAAATTCAGTGCATTTGATCTTTAAAGTATTATATAAAAATTTATACAATTCAACCAACGTTATCATGAAAGTGAAGAAAAATTACGACCAGCGTGACACAAAACGCTCTGCTAATCATCGAACGCGACGACATTTCCAAAGAGCAGAAAAAAAGTATCGAAATTGTTAAAGAACGTCGTTCTTATCATAAGTCTGTGGTTTACATTCCGGTAAACCATGTTTAGCCATGTTGATTATTCACTCTTACGCTCACATAACAATTGCACTTATTTATAGGTGTATTGGCTTTTAGTACTAGAAATTGCACGAGTACGCTGACGTGCAAATCAGTGCCTCGAGAATACGTCGACAACCTCATCCTGAGCACGAACGAAAGGTGCACATCTTTCATCGCAATCAGGAAGATCATGTCTTCTACAGAGAACTGTATTTTTGTTGCCTGCCGCCTGTCATATGAAAGTTTTTGTCTTCTGTTCTACTGTGCTCGGAACCCACATTTGGATTCCTTTCTTTGGCAGCGGTGTTCACCTTTCCCCAGTGATATGGTTTGTACTTTTCGGAACACTGCTCCATGACCTAACATGTGAAAACTAGTACAGTCCTTAAATTTTCNAGTGATATGGTTTGTACTTTTCGGAACACTGCTCCATGACCTAACATGTGAAAACTAGTACAGTCCTTAAATTTTTATACCAGTGTAAATACATGTATCTACACTAATGAGTGTATAAAAACACGGGGAAAAAAATTTGTGGTTTCTTTCCAGATCTGAAAGCCATGAAACCACACTTAGAATGTGACAAGGTTCTAAGTGANAGTGATATGGTTTGTACTTTTCGGAACACTGCTCCATGACCTAACATGTGAAAACTAGTACAGTCCTTAAATTTTCATACCAGTGTAAATACATGTATCTACACTAATGAGTGTATAAAAACACGAGGAAAAAAATTTGTGGTTTCTTTCCAGATCTGAAAGCCATGAAACCACACTTAGAATGTGACAAGGTTCTAAGTGANGGAAAAAAATTTGTGGTTTCTTTCCAGATCTGAAAGCCATGAAACCACACTTAGAATGTGACAAGGTTCTAAGTGACACAGTGTGGAATAGCTGTTCCAGCAGGCTGTTAGGATATAGTCTAGTCTCTGTCCATAAGACCCGTAGGAAAGACATGTATGATGGCTGATCTCTTGATATCCTGTCAGTATATGTGTTAACAGGTGTATTACAAGGGAATAGTATTCGGTTTTTGGACAGGTATTTTTAAGCACAGTACCAACTTAATTTATACTGTTTTTCCCTTATAAATATTAAACTGTAATTCACAGAAATAAATTTAATTTACTGACTTTGTTCATTATTAAATTGTCTATAAAAATTTCTTAAAATTTCTTATTAAATACAAACCATTTTGACATAATTTAGTAAGGAAGTGTTTTTAGTAAGTTAAGCATCACNCTTAAAATTTCTTATTAAATACAAACCATTTTGACATAATTTAGTAAGGAAGTGTTTTTAGTAAGTTAAGCATCACATTAAGATACTTTTGCAATGTAATTTCATCTTGCAAATGGAAAAATCGTACGATTTGACATTTACTGATTCATATACTGGTCCTAGGTAGATATGAAATGCTTAGAATGAAGAATTAAGTAATTTCTAACACTAAACTCTTTATTTAACAGGTTATCAAAACGATTGGCTCTCTGCCATAACGATGAGCAAAGTCACATGATNCTTAAAATTTCTTATTAAATACAAACCATTTTGACATAATTTAGTAAGGAAGTGTTTTTAGTAAGTTAAGCATCATATTAAGATACTTTTGCAATGTAATTTCATCTTGCAAATGGAAAAATCGTACGATTTGACATTTACTGTTTCATATACTGGTCCTAGGTAGATATGAAATGCTTAGAATGAAGAATTAAGTAATTTTTAACACTAAACTCTTTATTTAACAGGTTATCAAAACGATTGGCTCTCTGCCATAACGATGAGCAAAGTCACATGATTTCTCAGCTTAGAAGATCTCAAAGCGCTTACAGAAAATTTTTTCGAGAATGTAAGCACTAAAATATACAGTTTAGGTTATAAATTAATAGCGTCACTCAGAGTGAACTGTCGCTTTAACACATCGTAATATATCGAGAGCGGGTGAAAAGTAAATCTACGATGTATTGCGCATTCTTTAAATTAAGGTCGCACCCAGCTCAACGTTCGTTGACAGCTGCGGTTCGGAAAATCCAAACCCCAACCTTTGTCAACTGAGGGACAATTCTCGTTCGTTTTTCCGTGCGTATCGAGAGCCCAATTACGTGAACATCGCTAGTTAAGCGTGGCAAAGTTGACGATACCTCGATGGGCGTACAACAACTACACTCCGTGCTCTGGCAACTTACGCCTCGTTTATTGTTTCCACGACGTAAATAACTCCCGATTAGGTGGAAACTGAACGTTTTCCGCGCTTCTGGTAACGTCTGTTAGAAATAATACAAGTTGACAATTTTATAAAAACCCTCCATAATGTTGCGAGAAATGCTATAAAACCTAGTCGAAGCTCTGACCAAACACAGTTGCGCTGTGTTCGTACGCGCCGAACAAAAAATAAGGGGGGTAAAGACGAAGACGAACTGAGTGCGGTGGACTTGCTCCACCACCGATTCCATTACTAAATTTACATCACAAATCAACCACAGCTTCAAGCGCACACAGACCACCTCTGAAGTGGCACGCATTTCATAAATTTAATAATTTCGTACACATTCCGAATGTTCAATATTTCGACCTACAGGCAAGTATGAAATAAACATTAATTTTAATTAAACTTTTCGTAAATAATGGTGCGTTACCCTTAAATACCGAGGTCTCGTTTGTACTCTAAAAGTTGTGTTTTCTGGCGTGAATAGAAAAACGTTATTGACTCTAGTCTATTTGCGGTTTTGTCACACTTTTTGAATTAATCCCGTGAAAAATCACCCTATGTATGACGTAACTTGGTTGTTTTCTGAATATGGCGTGTATCACAATTTTCGTTATATTTCTGTTAACATCAAAGTATTTTATTTTTGGTTAAATTAATTTTTTACTTATATTTTACTTACCAGTTATGATATTTCTTTTATAAATAATATCAACAGAATTGGGGGAAAGTAGGTGTGTTGAAAATATCTAGTTGTTATGGAAAGTATGATTGCACTGAGTGCGCATTAATGCGGGCGTTTTGACCATTTGGTGTAATTTTCTAGCCTCGGTTAAGCTTTGATTGCACGAGGCGGAGGAATAGCCTGGAAGTAGAACTTTAGGCGGGCTTTATAAAAGTTGTATGTATCGATGACTGGTGTATATGAAGTAATCCCATAAAGTGAATACGAGGAAAAGTGTGATCATTGAATAGATAGTGCAAGGGGGTATAATGACAAGATGGAGATTAACAGAGATGAATATATTTATTTTCTTGTACATAGGTAACTTGACTTTCTTAAGTTTTTTTTCGTGCTCAGTCGTATTTTTCCACGACAAACATCTGCATTGCAATGGAGAATGTTCAAAGCTCTCCATTTAGTCACGTGAAATGGTCGCCGTGAGCGAGAGAATGCCGAAACCTGCATAATCGTGCTCGTTTCAGCACTGCAACGAGCTGCCATACGATATGTGATTGAATTAAAGAGCTCTTTAAGTCTGGAAAGGATGACGGCAAATTTTTGAGCCAAAGTATTTGAAATTTTTATGTCAGTGTGTTTTGTTTCCTGCGCTCTGATCGGCATAAGCGACCGCTGTGGGTCGATTATCCTTGCAGATATTTTACCTATCGCGCTGTTTGCTTACACATTGTTAGTGCAATATAGTTTTGTTTAATCAGTTTTTTTATATTAGCAGATAATAGGATTCACTTCGAATTATGACCTTGTCTGGAGTGATGTTTATCTAGCATCATATGGATAGAACTTTCCCTTTAAAATTTACAACATGGCAAATTATTTTCTTTACATTGTCAGAAAAGTCTATTTATTTTATTTACGTTACCACTGCGTCGAAATTAATATCTTCTTTTGCGGAGATATCACGTATAGTTGGAATACAAAATTAACAAACTAAACGATCAAATGTTAACTCTCGTAATTACATTTATTACGACCAGCTAGGAATTCGACATTTTAACGTCTTTGTATATGCGTTAAAAATGATAAGGGTATTTTATTCTTGCTCTTATTTTTCCTTAACTCCCAGTGTGTACGTGGTCTAGCATATTCCTGACCTAAATTGTGAAGCAGTGATCAATTGTGTCTTCTTGGCTGTTTAAGACTTATTAAATATGTATGTTGGCTCCGTTTATTTATGCTTTGATGAGACGTTCTAAGGAGTAAGCACAGAAATAATGGTAACCAACGTGAAGCTGATTCAACATCATGGCATTCGTGGAAGTTCAAACTGGTGTTGCATAAATAATTTGTGGTTAATTATGGGCCTTACCGTCGTTCACATAAATAAAAGAATTTACGATTATCTAAAAACGTTGTGTAATATAATTATTCTGGCACCATTCCAATAAATGTAACCTTAAACTAATATACAAAACTATGCTTCTCAAGAATTTCTTCTCCATTGCGTGTGGGTACAAATTCAAAAACAATTGAAGGGGCGATCCTCTATAAATAACTGTGGTTCGTTGTCTGTTTACCTTATGCACGCGAGTCGATTATTAAGTTAAACGTTTCACCAAAACGGACTTCTTTTAACACGGAACATACAGGTGAAATTTTATTTGAAAAGTTTCTTCTGTCATCCTCTCAAATATTTTGCGACTTTTGAAAGCTATTTATCAGTATGGCCATTAATCTTAAGATACGGGTGGTTATGTCAGCGAGCTCAAGTTCACCCCTCCATGATTTTCAAAGTCATTTCAGTTTCAGTTTTCATTCCAAACAGCCAGAAGAGACAGTTCGGTACCGTGATCAGAGTGTCGACTTCAGTAACACTGGTCGTTCACAAAACCTGAAGCAACATGCGCGTTGATACCATATTTTTATTTATTAAACAATAGTGAAGCCTTAAAACTTTATTTTGTGAAAATACGAAATGTTATAATAACCACGACCCTCGTTTATTTAGCATCTTAACACGTCACGCGATTTCATTGACTATAATATCACCAAGTCGTTGAAAATTACTGATATTTGGAAATTCAGAGGGCCTGCCTCCTAGTTCTAAACAAACACACAATGTTTCAAAATATAACAAAATGTTATCTATTCAAACTAAAAATATGCATTTTGGAACTAATATTGTTGAAAAGTGGCTGCAAGTGGTCGTTCTTGAAATCCAAATTTTAAAATAAATCCAGAACATATGAATTCGTTTTGAATTGTATCTACAAAGCAAAAAAAAAGCTATTGTAAAACATAAACAAAAATATTTTATGAGATCAGTGGTTTGCAAAAGGTCACAAGGTATCCATATTAGTACTTACTAATTATTCAGTGATGAGTTTGTCAAACTGGAAATATATTTCCTGTGAGATAATTGAAGCATGCCTTTACCACAGTTCAACTGTTTACGTTCCCTCGAGTTCATAGGCTGGTAGGATTTTGTTGGGTTCCTGTGCCAGATACGATCCTGTTAAAATTTCACAAACGAAAATTTACTGTATTAACGGGGTTCCGAAAGGTAAAAAAATATATTCATTATTGTCAGTTCTCACACGTAATAATAAAAATAAAGCGAGGAGAAAAATCAGGTGGGCATATTTAAGTGAAACACACAAATAGAGGCTGTTCACGGTAAAGTAAGTATTTTTGAAAACAACATTTTAAAATATAATAACCTAAAACTGGACGTATACTATAGTACACTGTGGCATGAAGAATTCTAACTAGTTAATATACCAGCGGATTGATGGAAATAATTATAAGAATTGACGTTATATTGAGAAGGTAATGTGCAAATTTATGTATGAAGAAGTCATCTTTTCTTCTTTTATACACCTTGGAGTATAGTTATGTGTATTATTAGCATATTTATATAACAAAAATTTCATTATTTTCACTTGGATGACGCCTGAATAAAATGAGGTTGTCGATACGGCAAAATTAATCATGCACACGAAAGAAGAATACAAAATTAGAATAAATGATATACTAATCAGGGATTCCAAAAGTGCTTAATTAACAATGAACAGATTTATGTGAATAGTTTAAACAATGTTTGAAATATAAGATTAATTTTTTTTATTAAAAGTTTTTAATTTACTGACGTTTTACGATGATTCGCAATAGATTATAACTTAGAAAACACACTTTTGAAACATGCATATTTCTTCTTGTGACTTTTTAAAACTTTTTGTAAACAACTGATAAAAACCATTGGAAGATACTTTTTAAACGTTCAATGGAAATTACAACATCATAGTTCAAACGAGAGCCCAAACATGTCGTGATATCACAATTCATTTGCGTGCCCCACTTTCGCCTTGTTTTGTATTGGACGCCATCTATGTCCAATAATTAAAAGTTATTTTAATGTAAGTGGCACTGAATATTAATATATAAACAAATATCCCACGTAATAGAACGAATAATACATTTTTACGTTTCCTAAGAACATTTTTTGAAAGCTTTTGAACAACAGCTGTGATACTTAACATTTGTACCTGAACAGTCTATCTTCGTTGATAATTTTTGTATCCACAATTTTTTTTTCGTTAGCAAACTGAGTTTATATAAAATTCATTGTCTAAAATAATCACTAATTTCGTTGAAAACAATAAATTTCTGATTACTGCAGGTGACACAATATCACGCTTTTTTCTTCCAACTGTAACTGTGATACGCATTAAAAAGTGTCACTTTAACAAAGTGTAAGAGATGAAGAAAAAATCACGTGAAATACGTTATCTCTTACGTAAAATCGCAATAAAGTCTTTTTAAACTAAACGGATTCGAAAAATAAAGCTTTAAGTTCAGTGCTTCAAATATCAAATGTGAGTGGCTAAAATCTTTTGTTTGCGCTTCTGCGGCTTTAAATGTATAATTTCATGATACCCAGTGAAATTCTTTTACACTTGATTTATTGCAAATGTTACCAGCATAACGTGTTAAGGCGTCTTTTTTTCTCATTTCACTGTAACTTTTATACATCACACATCTCCAGGTTGAATAAAAGAATCGAAATTGCATGTAGCAAGATATGGGATAGATAAGAACTAATTGAGTTGTTTGCGTTTAAGCATACTCTCATATTGCAACAGTAACATATAAACTACAATACGTATGGTACACGCCACAGTTTAAAATCTGCCTATCGCTAGGACCGTCTATGACGAATGACGTCACACCAGTGTGAAAGCATCTTGCCTGAAGTTCTGTTTTCAGTTACTTTATTTTTTCTGCGCTGGTTTTGTGTAGCGAGCGATAAATACTTTCATCTTTATCTATATCAGAAAGTGTTCCAGTAATTATCAGCCATGTCCTATTTATAACATATCTGTTTTCCTGATACTTATTTTATATTATTATTATTATTGATGATTATATACAGGCTGTTCACAAAATTCACTGACAAACGATATCGCGTGACTCCTCATATAAATATAAACGAAAACTATTTACGTGGCATTTAGCCTAACTTGCTGCCTAAGGATGGTACACGCCCATCAATGCGGAAATTAGCGTCAAGTTTATCGCAAAACGCACCAGACCAAATTTACTTAGATCTCTGAACTTATGTGCAGTGTAACTGTACAAGCGTTACCACGCCCGTACGCGCGCACACAGACAGTAGCGAGGTGTCGCAATAACCTCCAATGCGACTGAATACACCGAGGTGGCAGTCATCATTTTTCCCATGCCCTATTACTTAACTTAGGTAAACAGACAGTATTTTGTATATATATATATATATATATATATATATATATATATAGGTTCATTTATCGGTACACAACACGTACTTTCAGAAGTGTAAAAAAATTTCGTCCCGTGCTATTCGCTATCAACCTGTCGGGCTCATCTCCACCTTTACAGGCATGTACCATCCTTAGGAATCGAGCTAGGCTAAATGTCATTTACAAGCTTTTCATCAATATTCGTGTGAGGAATCACATTACAGAGTATGTCAGTAATTTTTGTAAACGCGCTGTATAGTATAAAAGTTAATTTCGTTTATAAAACATTTCAAATTTAATAGGTAGCAGGTCTAGGCATTTATTTTGTTTGTGAAAAAATGTGGTGGATAAAAATGTTGTATTTTCGATCCTCGCAAATTTTTCGCTAAGCACGACCCTTAAGCTACGCCCAAGCGGTGGTATGTATTTTTTTTCTCAAACTTCTCTGAATAGTGCAATTGCACTATGGCCATGGGCCTGGCCCGTGTAGCCAGAAATACAGTAAACGTGAAAATATTTTAGCAAGTCATGAACAATCAGTACATAGAAATCCAAGTAATCGAAATAAGTAAATAAATACTCGCGAACATTTCCAATAGCCATAGACACGCATTGCGGCATTGCGCCTGCGCACTCGGCGGCGGCTACATAAGAACTGTGCGCAGGTATAGTCTATGACATGAACTAGTTCACATTTTTGACAGGACTGAATGTAGTCCTGTGCACGTTGTTTCCATGGCAATTTTTTTTGTTCATATGTTGGGCATATTGACAGTCAGGTGTGTGTGTTATTTTAAACATTGGTTTCGACACAGGGTTACAATACTATTGTCATGTGAACAGTTTTATACAGAACAGCATCCAGAGCTGACAAAAAACGTGAACTTGCTTTTGGAACAGGCGGTATAAATATCTTCCCTCCGATGCAGCTGGCTATAGCCTTCTGCTTGCAAGCACACCGTCCCAGTGATCGGCCTATACCCGGGAGGGAAGCTTGCTGAATAATGCCGACGACATCGACTGTCGCGCAATACATAATGCATCTCGGAGAGGGGTGTTTTTGTGAGGTTGGGAAGGAATAATGCCCCGCCGTTCCTAGCCTAGAAGCCACGCTGGACTTCTGACCTGTTCCCGGCGTAGCTTACATGTGTTGGTGGGTGGCTTTTGTAAATCGTCAAGTCGTCTCGCAGAGCGGTGCCGGACTGCGGCTTTATCCCTGCTGCGATCCCTATATATCTGCGAGAAACTGGGAGAAGAATATTTCTCAGCGTAGCTATGCGAAAGCTGAGACGCAGCACCTACGGAAAACAGCACGAATATGTACCGTAAATGTGTGTGAAATCCTTGCTAAACGATTACTGTTTGTACCATTACAGAGAGTAGTTTTAGAAAACCTAAATATAAAGTTCATCCCTCCTTTTCCACCCTAGTTGCCTAAGGGACATGAAATATGTATGGGCAAAAATTAGCTGAATGAATTAAAATTTCTCAAAACATTTATTTTCATGTAAATGTCACATAAATAGCGCATGTCCTTACAAAATAAATACCTTTAATTAATATATGATAATATTACCCATATTCAAGACTTGCCTGGAATTAGAACCTAGTCCTTGTTGTGTCAAGTAAATAACTTAGCGACACCGGCAAAATACATTATTGATTCTCTGCACGTTTGCCATCCATTGGCATTTCGGACAGCCGTTAACTAAAATATTTGGGACAACAAGGGTAGCCAACTTGTAAACACGTTACGTTAGTGGGCTACATGTACAATGAATTAATTTTTTTTACTATGACAATTGTTTTATTTTACATTTGCTAAGGCACGTGAATATAATTACCAGATCTCCGAAGTTTACATTACGTTTACAAAATCCAGTACCATGTTTGAAAAATAATTCACTTCTTATTGCTTCTAATTTAGAGTGTAGTAGAAAAAAGTCTTCCACTGTCTTCATTTTGAAGCCAGTTTTTTGCAGGTGTACTACATGACGATAAAAGAAAGAATTTTTATCACACAGTAAGTAGTCATAGTAGTACAAGAACTTTTCAAGCAAAGAAGGTTTATGTATACTCATACAGATTAATCCATACGCCTGCACAACAGACACATCATTGGATTGTACATAAATACTGACATCATGTGAGTTAATATGGAACTATTGGAATAACAAGATACACTTTAGTTCCAAGAATGACACTAGATTAGTTCGGGCGATGCTCTTGATGTGACATACGTTCATCTGGGGCAAATTGGTTTTAGTTCTCAAACAACTCCTGGCCTTGGTAGGCAGGTAAGTAGGAACATAGGTAGGGCTTAACGTATCGTTGACGGTAAGGATATTAGAGACGGATCAAACGATTAAGAGAAGAAGAAAAGGAGAAGGAGTCAGCTATGAACTGTAGTTAGTAAACATCCTAGGATTCGCATGGAGTGACTTCGGGAAACCATGGAAAACTGAAAGCAGGGTGGCCGTGAAAGTAATCGAACACAGATACTTTCGAATGCAAGTCCGAATATCTACCACTGCGTCACCTCTCTCGGCCAAAGAGAGGTGAAAGTGGAACTGGTAACTCGTTGTGATGACGATGCACTCAGTGAATTGGATGCTGACGAATTATAAAATGAGAGACAACGGGTGCATCGCCATATTACTAGCTTGTCATCCCCGTCCGTAATTCCTTAGGCCCTGCTAATGTTGTAGATTATGCAGATCATGTCGACGATGTAGATGACGATATTGTCCGATATCATGATACAGACTGCTCGCCAAAAAGACTTCCAGTGACTTTCAGAGATCGTCAATAGTATCGGAACCATAGAGGATGCTGCTGAAATCACTGGCCAGTTATATCGGTGATTAATTATAGGTGACCTAGATTTCCAGTCACAAGTGACGTTTATACTGGATTACAACAATTTTACTAACTTAGAATAAATAAGGTGTATACAAGACATCATTTGATTTAATTTGAAAACTAATAGTCACACTGAGAGAAAACATTGTTTGGGCCAATGGCCAAACAAATAAGTAGTTACTCTAATAAAATATTTTGTTTTCTAAACAATATCTGAAATGCAACAAAACAGATTTTGTTCATTAAAAAAATTAACACTTGAACTCACCGAACCGTTTAGTTGGACAAACCAAATTTTCCTGGAAACCAAATATTTCTTTTAATCAACTCTATACATTGGTTTGGTAATATACAAACAAATGTATGGCTGGCTCAAACTAACATTTCTATCACTGCGTACACATTTGAATGCATATATATTTCTTATTTTCCGAAAATCGCGTTAAGAAACGCAAATGAAAAAAAAACCCAACAATTATTGATTTTGGTTTATACATAAGTGTAAAAAGAGGAATGAGCAAGTAATTTGATGCGTAGCAGCATTGCGGATGTTAGTAGACGAGATATAAAACATCTAACTCACTTTATCTAATTTGACGATCTAATCACCTCCAGACATATCCGCTTATTCCGCTTATCAGGTTTCACCAGCGATGGCTAAGTAATGCTGTATCTCAAACTTCGTGGTTTCATTTCCTGGGTGTTATAACAAACACACACAAAATTCCTGTTCCTTAACAGTTCAAATTACTACGTAAAATACTCCCCGTCATATTGGCAATATGATGGGGCGAACCAAAGCCCCTTAATCGGCATCTCCAAAAATTATATTGCCGTTAAGGTTTCTAAAAGCGTTTGTTTGAATTTTAAACAAACATTATTAAAACATTTCTTATAAAAGCACGGATTTTCATCCGCGGTAGTTAAAAAAAATCTTCACCACACGGTCTATCCAGCTATCGTTAGAAAATTCCCGTCATTTCTAACTCATGGGCTATTTAGACGTAAAAGGCAAACTGAGAATAATTCGGTTATCCCCTTACTTAAGTAACTAACTGGCAAATGAGTTGTTGTCTTGAGACCGCCGCCAACAAGAAATGATTCGGACTGCCGAGTATCACTTAAGGGCGTTGGCCACAAAACAATTATTTAACATTTGTACCAAAAAAAAATTGGAACAACTGTTTCGATAGAAAAAATGTTTCTTGCAAATTACATGCCAAAGTCAAAAGTGTATTATTTTTGTAATTTACAAATAAAACAAGAAGACATGCCAAAGTCAAAATTGTATTATTTTTGTAATGCACAAATAAAACAAGAAGTTACTGATATAATAAATGAGCCTACTTCCTTCAACAAGAGTGCAATAATGTTTAAATTATTTCTTAAAACCTGAGCTGGAAGGTAGGATTTGTCGTCTCGTTGAAAGTAATAACACAAGAGATAAAACTAGAAACATATGAAACTGTAGTGAGATAATTACAAATGCACACATGTTTTACCCGGGATTCGAACCCATAGAACCTCGAACCATAAGCTAGTGTGCAATCGACTGCATTACGGAGGTTGGATTCGAGAATCAACTTCGAATTTAATAAGTTCAATGTTTCGAAAGATAGAATATAAGCTAAAATATTTACAGGGAAGTCATTTTGAAAATAAGTGACTGAGGCACCTAAATTATGTAAGTTTACATAACCTACCATATCACTACTTGTGTGAAGTATTGGATGAAAATTGGTTGATTGGTCTGTGAGAAATGGCATAAAATATCCATACATTTTATGTGATGATCTCCATAAATGGAGGACAAAAAGTTATGAATTAGTACATTTAATGGTTGTATACTACCAATAAAAAAAGTAAAAATATAATATATAATAGAGTTTTTTAGATATAGCACACTAAGCTAAAAATATTTTAAGCCGCCATTCTGAAAATAAGTGCCTGTCACACCAAATTTGGTAAGAATGGGTTTACTGTTTCCCTGAGATGAAATCAAAACTTAAATTTTATTGTGTGTTTAACTTACAAAATGGCAGAGAAATGAGGCTCTGTGTAGACNAAAATTTTATTGTGTGTTTAACTTACAAAATGGCAGAGAAATGAGGCTCTGTGTAGACAAATTTGATGGTGGTAATTAATACTGTAAGCGTGCAAAGGTAATTCTTAATTTATTTCGTTTATAAAAGATACTAAGCTAAAATATTTATTTGACCACCATTTTTAAANTTCTGAAAATAAGTGCCTGTCACACCAAATTTGGTAAGAATGGGTTTACTGTTTCCCTGAGATGAAATCAAAACTTAAATTTTATTGTGTGTTTAACTTACAAAATGGCAGAGAAATGAGGCTCTGTGTAGACAAATTTGATGGTGGTAATTAATACTGTAAGCATGCAAAGGTAATTCTTAATTTATTTCGTTTATAAAAGATACTAAGCTAAAATATTTATTTGACCACCATTTTTAAANTGCAAAGGTAATTCTTAATTTATTTCGTTTATAAAAGATACTAAGCTAAAATATTTATTTGACCACCATTTTTAAAATAAGTGCCTGACCTACTTAAAACATACCATTTTACTCCACCTACTGCAGTGCAAATTGTTTGCCAAATTTGGTACGAATCAGTCAATTCTTTCCCAATAAATGATGTAAAACCTTTATTTTCTCATAAGTATGTTGATATCTTACAAACTGGTGGACAAAATATGTTTTTGTATACACAGTTTATAGTTGTAATATCCACTGCAAGCATACAATCATAAGTTGGAATAAATTATATTGTCTCGACGATAGAGCACTTTAAGTTAAAATAACTATATGACCACCATTATGTAAATAAGTGCCTAAAGAACTAAAAGATACCTTCTTACGTTATCTGCCGGAGTACTGCTTGTTTGCCAAAATTGACAGGAATCGGTCAAATGTTTCCCAAGATATGACTTCAAAACTTTACTTACTTGTCTGACGATATCTTACAAAATGGCGGGAAAAAGATACTTCGTCCCGATACAGTTCATAGTTGTAATATATTCTGACAACATGCAAAGTTAAGTTGGTATTGATGATGTGGTTACAACGATATATCATTCCAAGCTATAATGCTTATGTCGCCATTCTTAACTCATGCGATTTTACATAATCTGCCACAGTACCATTTTTATGCCAAATTTGGTAGGAATCGGTCAATTATTTCCCTAAATATGACTAAATATATTTATTCATATGGTGCTCTCTTACAAAATGGCTTAACAAAGATCCTCCATGTAGACACAGTTAATAGTTGTAATATCTACTGCCCCTTCTGCCAGCATACAAGTTTAAGCTAGAATTGATTACATAGTTTCGACGATATAACATTCTTAGTTTAAATAACCAGATGCCACCATTTTAAAAATAAGTGTCTGACATTTCTAAAACATGTCATGTAACATCACCTGCTGCAGTACTTCTTGTTTTTATAAATTTGGTAGGAATCTGGTTAATGTTTACCGAGAATTGACAAAAATCTTTATTTATTCATGTGGCGCTATCTTACTAAAACGGCTGACAAAAGTGACTGTGTGTTAGCATATATGATGATTGTAATATATACTTTTAGCATACAAAATTTGGTCGACATTGGTTGCATTGTATAGTAGTTATACCACTTAAACCTCAACTATTTGTATGACTGCCATTTTGAAAATAAGCATCTAATCAAGTTCAATCGCTTACGTTTACCTGGCCTGTCAGAGTATTACTTGCATGCATATTGGGTGAGAGTTGCTTTCATAGTTTTCGAGATATAATGTACAATTTATATTTTTTCATTGTGTGCTATCTTCCAAAATAGCAGACAACATCAATATCCATTAAAAAATTTAATGCTTACGGAATGCTCTGCCGGCGTACAAAATCTGATTAAAATCGGTTTAATCGTTCCCGACATATAATATATCACCCAATATATTATGATTACCGTCATTTTGAAAAAAAGTGCCCGGCGTGGTCGAAAATGGTAAAAGTCAGGATTCTTTAGTACGAACTCTATATTTGCCGAATTTGGTGAAATTAGGTTGAGGCATTCAAAAATTTAAAAGGTGGGACACACATGCTAGGACACGCACAGATAAACACACACGTACACACAGACACAGACAGGAAAGCGATCTCATAAGCGTTTCCTTCCTTCGGAAAGTAGGCAAATATACCAATCTATTTACATAAAATTGAAGAAGGGTAACTAAACGGTCCTTTCATTTTGAGGTATGCTTAAGAAAAAATTATTTTATAAAAATTTAGGGGCAGCCACAAACAAAAATATGCAAGTAATATCTTGTTTTGTAATATTTTTGAATTGCAAAATAATTCCCTTGTAGAATTGTTTTATAGATGTCTTGAAGTAGACCTTGGCATCTTCTTTCAGGGCGAGTCATATAATTTCTCTACGGAAGTTAGGTAATATTATATGTACGTTTTTAAAGCAGGCAAATTGTGTTTCTCGTATGTATTTGTACGGAGAAATATGTGCCCAAATGTTTTAGCGAGGAAATCGTAATCACTGATAAATATAAATTATTTAACTGAATGTGATACACATGTAAAATAACAAATCTTTTGTGGTCAACTTTTTTAACCGCATGTTTTTACCATCTCTTTAACGACACAAGAAGACTACTCTGGATGGTACCTTCTTAGCCACTACGTCTTGCTGTTTACTCACGCCATATTTGAACTAAATCGCTAAAATATACACACGAAAATGATAAATGTAAATAAATAATATATCCGACTAATTTACACGTCGCAGTTAAATATTGTTTTAGAAGTGTATGTAATAGGAAAAGTAGACATGCCATTTTGCCAAAAATTTAAAATTGCAAAATTAAATTTATGTGACGTACCTAGGCATAATAGTGCAAAAATGGTTTAGAGATTAAACTAGCGGTATGCTTATTAAAATGGTAAAATAACATGAACCACTTCGAAACTCGCCTCACTCTGAGAAGTTGTGACGTAATGACATTACTTTTCCCACAACTTCTATAATTTTTGTACTTTAAAAATTGTTTGTACTTTTACAAGAAATATTCTTGGAGGCCCAGTAGTAGATGGATTATGGGGAATTTGGCACATCGGGACCTGGGACCGGAGCGTCAAAGCTTGTTCGTGATCAGTCATTCCTGTCAGCCGGTGGCCATCTTGGATCCAGGAGATCTCGTCCCTGATCTTGGCACTGGTAACCTTTAACCTTGAAAAAAAATTGTAATAAAATTATTAAAAAAATAATAATAGTTATTTTTAATTCATAAAAAAATATTTTAAAGTTTTTTTTAATAAACTTAAATTTCCAAAGGTACCCACAATCCCTCCGCCAACATTCATTCCACTATCGTGGTTGGTAAAGTCAAACATCTTGGAAGGCGTCACATCCACTGTCCGCCATTTTGGTCGGTGACGTCCGCAATGTTGGTAGGCGTCACAGCCACCATATGCCATCATGGGTATTTTTGGTTTGTCATTTGTTTATAAATAACTGGAGTTTGTCTCTCACATTGGTTCGACTGCCATCTTGGATTTTGCGTTGGTGATTGGTTTTGCATTGCTGGTGCTTTCCCCACCACCGCGCCCAACATACGACTGAGCCCCTCCACTCCCACTTCCAATATATTTTATTGATCAATTGCCCCACCAATGGTTCTCATTAGATAATTGACCACTGCCTTTCACTATATTTAATTTCTCCGCCAATGTTTCTCATTGGCTAATTACTAGGGTGTTTTCGGAAACCTTCGTTCCACCAATCAGTCGGTTCCCCTCCCCCATTCCAATATATTGAATTGCTCCGACAATGTTTCTCATTTGCTAATTACTCGGAGTGTTTTTGAAACCTTCTTTCCGATCAATCGGTGGCCTACTTCAATTGTGAGGGCAGACTATTTTTTCTCTTTAAAAACTCTTTATAAGATGCACCCTGACGCCCCTTTGGGAAATCAGTCATTTTTCTTGCTCTTAGAAATGTACTCCTGTTGTCCGAGCGGCCATAAAATCCTTTCGGCCATTTTGGAATTTGGAAGAGTGCGCTCGCTTAGCGGCTTGGACAAACAGGACGAGTTACAATAACTGCCAAAATAATATCTCAAGGTCTCAAAACTTACGAAGTTTTGACTGTATTCAAGTATTTGCCCGCCTACCTGCAGAAGGACGAAGACATACAGAACTGCCTCCTGTGCAAGAAATGTTTCTAGGACTGCGCCAACTCGGTTCCCGACACGCCGCATCACAAGGGTTAGTGCAAGGCCCATCAAGCAGCCCTCGTGACGTCTGCGCCCGTGGAAGAAGAGGTTCCCGTTGAAGATGACTTCCCCGCAGAAAACGCCCTTCCCGTAGAAGACGACGTCCCTGTGGAAGTTATCTACTCGCAACCTGTACACATGAAAGATGCTCCCATTCATGAAATTTACCGGCAAGCAAAACCAAGCGAGGATACCAACCCAGAACACAGGTACCCGATGTGTATGGACCTCGATGAAGTTTTAAATGACTTTGTAAATATATTTGGGAATCTCGGTGTGTGCATGGGAACTTAAAAATTGTTTATGTAACAAAAATCATGTAAAATGTTTTGTAGCATCGAAGGTTTTCGCTCTTTGGACTTGTACGCCATCAAGCAGATTGCCATTTCGTACAGTTACGAAGACGAGAAGACCAAAGTTTTCCCATATTTAACCGCCGTGTCCATGGAAGCATCTCGACCACACCACGCAACAGATGTATAGCCTACATACATACGGTGGGACAAGGAAAATATTCCGTACAAGGAAATTCCGACTATGCTGGACGCTGCCATAAATCCCTATTACCCTGTGTAGGTTTTTGGAAGATGCCAAGAGTCGGCGATTCGCAATACGTGCCCCATCGGAACGAAATTTGTAGACCTTCACAAACATTGCCGCAGTCCGAGGTTTTGACAGCTCGTTGATACGTACGGCATAATACTTAATGAGTGCAAAAATAATATATATATTTCTGTGGTCTGTGCAACTCCAAAACCCTAAGACTGTGGAGTTATGATAACCCGTCGTACATTAAAAAAAAAACTACGATGGACCCATTGTAAATTTAAAAACATCATTACTGTGTAATGGCCTCCAAGACTCAGAGAATAAACATGTGTAAAAAAGTATTCCTTGTATTATGAAGATGAATAATAATATTGTGATGTGTGTGCGTAAATAAATGCTTTTTAAAAATAAATATTATATTTTATATCTCCAGTTATGGCCTGCTCGTGTAAGCTAAAAAGCATTTTTAATTAAGAAAAATAATATTTTATATAATTTTTATTATAATTTAAAGAAAAAAAAATTACAATCTTCAATGAGATGCTAACTATCACTAAAATAATGTATGATATAGTTTATGTGTATGAATGTAATTATTTATTTCAATAAATTAGGGATTAGAGGTAAAACACTTTGCATATGAAGGTGGCCGCTAAAATTATATATAGACATGCCATGTCACGGCTGCAGAGATGTCCGGAGTCAAGGTTAACACCGAATGCAGTATTAACGAGTTTGCAGCCATGAGTTGGACTGTGCCCTTCCTGCTGAACATGCAGGAGCCAAACTGGCCGCTTGGGAACAGATGCGGGCAGCTCACTCTCCTACAGTGGTGGCTTCATGCTAGCAAAATTAAATTTATTATTCCAAAAGACATCGATTGCTTGTTCATTTATCATGTAAAACTTTAATACATTGCAAAAGAAATTCACGAATGCGTACTTATTTTATCATACAAACTTTAATACGCCGGAAATAAAAGAAACGCTTTTTTGTCTTTACTCCATTCGAGAATACACACAAGGCACTCTGACAGGAGGGTCCATGTTCGACACTTGAGAAAAATATACACGTCACTATACTGATGAAAAAATATATCCATTACCATAATGATGATTAAAAAAATATGCCTGTTACCATACTAATTTATGATACACAAACAGAACTTACGGGTGAGGACAAACAAAACATACTGATTAAAAAACCTTATACGTGTTAACAAACTGATTCGTGAAAAAATATAAAACATTCCTTTAAAAAATAAAACCCCAATCTCATATTTTCCAAACAACTTTAAAATAAAATTAAAGCCACCGCACAGGTAAAATATGATGTGTAGAAGTATCTGCACTGTCTATTAATAATCAGCATCATGTTAGTTAACAAGGCTTGGAATATTAGGCGCCGCGAAACATAAATTATAGAATAAATATATATTATGTCGATCACATCAAATGTGAAACAAAAAACAGTAAACAAATTTAAAATATTCTTGTTAGTACACCCAAAAAAACATGCATACGCCTATTTAAGAATATGTATGTATGAAACGCTTCATAGTTTTACTCCAACTTTAAACATTTAGAGAATTAATCTCGCACTCATGCGTGTATACTTAATCGCCTGCTGCGTTGGGGGGTCAACAGGGACATAAATGAAAAATCGAGCGTCTCGGCAACATGTAAGCATGTATTATATTTAAAATTATTTAAATAAAATTTAAAAAAACTTTTGGCAGGTTTTTTATGCCAAAATGTCTTTCTCGGCGATCCAGGAGTCATAAAGTTTGGAGCGTCCCAGACACTGCACATACACGGGACCATTACGTTGTTTAAGCGCATTCTCCAACAAATACACCTCTGGAAACTGCGTAGGCTAGATCTCTTCAGAGTAAAATCCGCTAATGATGGGTTCGCCGCATGGATCCTCGAGGTAATACGCTTGTGGGAATGAGTGTCGTATACGCACCACCTTGTACAACTCTTCAGACAAGTTCTGATGGAAGCTTTTGTGGAAAACTCCCGGTTATTTTTTTAATGCATACCAAGTCACCTACCTTAATTTTAGGCTTGTGTGGGTCCCTCTTCGGAATAGCAATCATGTTCCAAAACAGGGAGTCGTTTTTGATGTCTTCGGGCTTTATGCGATTGGTAGAAAGAATAGTAGAATTGTACTCGCGAGAGAGTTATTAAAGTATATCGAACCACCTGTGGTTTCCGTTCGCCGTGAAATGTCTCCACAGTTAAGCTTTGAGCGTCCTGTGAAAACACGCGACAATATTGCCCTTGAGCCCAGAGTGTGTAGAATAATGATTTATAAAATACTTTTTCATCAGTGCAAGAAATGTTGCATTAAAATATTCTTTACCATCGTCGGTGTAGGGATGTTTTTGTATGCATCCTTCGCAGAATACATCTGCCACTGCTTTCGTGACGTCACGCGCATTCCTCGATTTGAGCGGCCTGGCCCAGGTATACTTGGAAGAAGTATCGATTTTGATCGAAATGTAGCGATAACCTTTATTCACATGAGCAAAATCTTGCATTTCGATCATGTCAGATTGGAAAGTATCGTCCAGCCCTTTCATGGCGTATTTTCGACCTGGGTCATTTATCCTAACGTATATTTGCAACTCGTCATCAACTGCATACTTGCTCATTTCGAAATGTAGTCCGTCTCCGCGAGTTCTTCGATGATGAAAATTATTTCGTTCGTGTGCGAGCGGTTTCCTGCTGCCTGCGAAGCAATCAGAAGTCTCAGCCTATCTACTAACTCATTTGGATCATTCCAATACTGATAGTAGATTTCTTCTCCGCTTTCCAATTTCTGAGTCAAATTTTAACCGCCTTCTTCACGTACCCTAGGAAACACTTCGGCTATTATGGGGAATTTTTCGTGCAACGTGTCTTTAAGTCGATGCGATGCAGGGTTATTCTTAGCGTAATATAAGCTACTTTGCTTTAATAATACGCGGTACTTGCGCAAATCCGTTTCGGTGTAGTTTTCAGGGCACCTACGAAACACAAGTTCGCTCAATCCTTGTGTGATATTCACCTTGCGCCTGCTGATCTGCAGTACATGCATGGGAAATAATAAAACTTCCTTATTTCCAAGCTACCATTTCCCAACACTTTTCTGCAAACCATAAGTCTCGTCGGTAGTACGGTCAGAGATGGAAGCGATGTAATGAGATAGAAGCGTGCCCACATCGGGCCCGTGCTATCGTGTTCGTTTCCGTTCTCGCGCACGCAGCAAATCGATCAGGGGCAAATCGTCTTCGTCGCTAGTGATGGCACCTTCCGATTCGGGCAATTCCGAGCTTCTTTTCCGTTTATGCGTCGGGTACCGTTCTTCCACCTTAACTTCACTTTTCATTTCAATGTGGGCATCGACCTCGTCACTCGTATTTTTTCATTTCGTCTAGCTGGAGGGTAATAGGTGTGAGAGCCTCCTCCCTTAGATTCTCGATGGCCATTCTGTTATTTTACGCGAGTAGCTATTTGATCCTCGATGGCTCACTGAAGCTCGCTCACCAATTCGGTTCGGTTATCCATCGTTTACTGAGTGGAAAAGGCGTTTCGTACATGTATACATATCGACCTCGTCTTCTGTAGGAAATCATTCGCGATTTTCTAAAATTTCTTTTTGATATTTTTGAGCTGTCTGACACACGTATGCAATATCTACTTGCTATGCCTCGCAACATCAGTTTTTCTCATACAGTTTGGACATTAATACATTTTGTAGGTCCTACAATTATTCTCGTATCTGCGTGTACGATACATTGTTGAGGTCGATTATCCATGCTTCCATGGTCGCTATGCGTTTATTGACAACCAGAAAATCTTATACCACTTCATTTTTCACACTTTCCAAATTTCAACCGATAAAGGACAAGACTTCTATGTGTGTAGTGGTTAAGCGATTTTGCCGACATTTAAGTTCATCGTGACGATAGATGCCGCGAAATTTGGAAATACTTCCGTGACTCATGGTTGCATTCGTAGGATAAACTGATCAAACCCACGCCTGCACATGCCTTTATGTAGCAGGAAGTCCTTTATGATTACTACTATATCTAACTTGTCTTTCCAGCACAAAGGACACATGTATATGAATTATCAAAATCTCATGTACATATGTACGTGATCGACGTAAACATGGCGTAAATAAATGTCATCCATGCGGTACAGAACGAGGAAATTCACATTGTCGCGAAACAGTTGTTTGGGTACACGGTAATAAGTTTGACTGAGGTACATGCAGTCCACGTTCGCGTGCCGTCCCATGCTAAAATATAGTCAATAATACAAGTTTGTTTTCCACAGGCAATGTCATCGAAGACAATTATCGAGCTTGGAAGAGCTTCGTTCTGAGCCACCACATTCTCGTTTTCGCTGCAGGAGAATAGCTCACGCCATCCACGGCCTGCAGTACACGTCCCAATCGCTGGTATTTCGGTTGCTGGAGCGATTTTGAATAAATATACACACTCTCGCACCGAAGGCCATTCGGTACTTCCAGCAGACTCAGTAGGAAGCATGTTTTTCTACATCTGGACGGCACATAAATCAGGCTTCGCATAATAGCAGGCAAGAGGGTACCATGGCGTGATTCGTGCTCTGTTTCAGCATCT
This sequence comes from Clitarchus hookeri, assembly GCA_002778355.1. Taxonomy (NCBI): domain Eukaryota; kingdom Metazoa; phylum Arthropoda; class Insecta; order Phasmatodea; family Phasmatidae; genus Clitarchus; species Clitarchus hookeri. Next base: position 167,189 of record NQII01004184.1, read on the forward strand.
TCCCCAGCAATACGCACAGGGAGACTCGTGTCCTGCTTGATTACCTACATTATATTGAAACAAAACTTTTTAAAATAAGAATACTAATAATTAGCTAGCTCAGTTTAATTCAATGCGCAGTAAGGTAAAGACGGCGAAATCCGGCCGTGGAATCCTCTATTCACTTATCAATAATCTTCCATTCAAACTTTACGTTCCAAGATACAGGTTCTGCGGGCCGGGGAAAAGGCTAGTTGAAAGCATGTCATGCAACGAGACGGGCGTAAATGCCCTGGACGAAGCGTGGAAGCAGAACAACATCGCCTATTTACAGGACAAGGATCTGCAAGCTAGGCACCAGGCATACAAGATACTTGCACAGAAGGCCGACGAAATCTGAAACCGGCAGCCGCCGGGCTCGGAGAAAAAGTAGCCGCCTAAGGCGAATCCAACACCATGAATTCCAAGGTTAAACTAGATATGGGCAAACAAGCAAGCAAAAGGCAATCACAGTGCCTTCGAANTCCAACACCATGAATTCCAAGGTTAAACTAGATATGGGCAAACAAGCAAGCAAAAGGCAATCACAGTGCCTTCGAAGGACCAAGAGGAAAGGGAAGGACAAGGTAGGAGGGTTCCTGCCCACACTGATACCTGCAATCGGTGCTCTGGCCGGNGGACCAAGAGGAAAGGGAAGGACAAGGTAGGAGGGTTCCTGCCCACACTGATACCTGCAATCGGTGCTCTGGCCGGTATCGCCGGGGCATTCACGAATATTGTAAGCGATGCGAAGCGGGCTTCGAACGATCGAAAACAGGCAGAGGAAACCCACCGCAATAACAAAAAATTTGAAGCTGCCACCATGGGGAAAAAAACGGCCAAGATCTCTACATTCGTCACCCGTATCGAAGAAGAGGAGGATCATTTGTTTGGGGGAAAAAATTGGAAAAAATCGAAAAATAAAATCAAAGTAAATCTGCCCACATGCCCACTGACGAACGTGGATTTGAAACTGTTTGCATGCAAATTGAAAACGGCTAATTTTCACAGAGTGTTTATGACAGATGCTTTGACCCTAAACCCAAGAAACACGAATGTGCCATAAATAATCTGGACAGGAAAGCCGGACTTGGTACGCACTGGGTGGCCTACATTAAATAGGGTAAACTCTCAGACTATTACGATAATTTTGGGAATTTGCGTCCTCCGTCCGAATTGCACGAGTATTTTAAATATACAAATCTAACGTACAATTACGAAATGGAACAGATGCCCAACACATGGAACTGCNATTGCACGAGTATTTTAAATATACAAATCTAACGTACAATTACGAAATGGAACAGATGCCCAACACATGGAACTGCGGACACTTGTGTCTGCGATTTTTAAGCAATCAAGATTTCCAGTGATAAAACGAAAAAAGTCAATATAATTCACATGGAATAAAGAAGTGTGAGTTATACCGATATGANATTGCACGAGTATTTTAAATATACAAATCTAACGTACAATTACGAAATGGAACAGATGCCCAACACATGGAACTGTGGACACTTGTGTCTGCGATTTTTAAGCAATAAAGATTTCCAGTGATAAAACGAAAAAAGTCAATATAATTCACATGGAATAAAGAAGTGTGAGTTATACCGATATGANAAGATTTCCAGTGATAAAACGAAAAAAGTCAATATAATTCACATGGAATAAAGAAGTGTGAGTTATACCGATATGATGAGTATGTCGGTGTCTATAATTCTGATTGGTCAAACATACGAGCTGCGGGCCAGCTTTTAATCTCCCTTAGAAATGATGGGGGAATGGTGTGTAGGGTTAGTGGATATTCAAAGTTACTACTCCATATCCAACATCGAAGAAAATAAAATTGCCAGTTTTCGGTATTCGGTTATGGGGGCAGCGAAGGAAATCGTCATTCCCACCAGGGCGTATGAGCTGAAGGATAAGGAATACTTCATAGGGAAATCGCTGCTCAAGGAAATCGCAGTCACGGATTGTCAAGGTGGGACTCGAACCCTCAACTTCCAGCCTCTGTATATGTGGAAACTGTTGGACAAAAAGAGCAAGAAAACAAACGCCTGGTTGACCAAGTACTACCACGGACTCTGCTGAGACGAAGGTATGATTCCATATCATCAGGTGGAAAACGTTCTGGGTGACTTGCTAATGCATTACCCGCGAGGCCTGATTTATGTGGTAGGGCCCCAAATAGAAAAAAATGCTGAGAAATGTTTGCATAAACGAATTGAAATTAATCGACGTACAGACAGATCATGCGTGTCCTTCCCTTCGTAAAATGAGGAAAGAAATGGATCGGAGTTCTTTGGTGAATGCTTCGAAAAACACCCTCTTANGGATCGGAGTTCTTTGGTGAATGCTTCGAAAAACACCCTCTTACTTTACAAGTGACATGCTAACTTCACGGATATACAAACACGGTTATATATCTCATAGCGTATTTTTTTTTTTTTTGGTATGCCAGCCAACATTGAGAAAAGCTTGCATACGTGGTTTTGCACGATGCAGACTCGGAAAAAATAGAGTTATGTGCTGATGTAGATGCAAAATTATCTTTAATTGTTGTGAACACCTGACGCAAGTCCTATTCAAAATCCTAGGTTGTTTGTAATACGAAGATACCTGATCATATTACAGTAACGTACATAGATGACGTCATTCCACAATGCATACAAAAATATGTAGATAAATCGAACCCGAAAATAAATTAGTGGCCCAGTCAAACAGGAGTAAAAGTGGGAGCAAAATGACGCCATTAAATCTGGAGAACCTGTACGTCTTGTCATATCCGGACGACTGTAAAATCACCTATTGTTCTAGGAGTCTGGATGACTATATACCTACGAAGAAAAATGTAATGGATGGGACCACTGGTTGTAATCAGTGACTCCGGGTGATTGCGAGCTTACTCAACAGTTAATAACTTGCTGTACTCCTGGGAATTGCATGGTTTATCACATGAAACGGGATACGACACTTCCAGCAACCGTGAACTAAGTTATGGAATTTGCAGCAACTTCGAGTCGAGGCAAGGTCGACCCTCCTCCTACGACCACCGAAATCCATGCCACTGGCTGCTCCACCCAGGTGTGCGTAGGCAAGGTGTGGCAGCCACCGTGTTGACATCACGATGCATACAAAATTTTGAGAACTTGCATCAAATTGCTAAGCGTGCCAATGCAAACGTCCACGTGTGACGTCTCTTGCTGCCGCCTACATGGGTTCGTCCACCACTGAATTTAACTTGGAAAAAGGCACTTTGAGCATTCTACTGTGGCAGATTGAACATCACAGAGACGGCTAATAATTTTTTACGAACATGTTTTGGCTCGCACATTAAATTTTTAAAGACGCTCGAATTTTGCGAGCATTTATAATTTTTTTATTTGTGTTAATAAGACATTTGTATTTTGAAACATTAATTTTTTAAATGTAATATTGAATTTAAAAAAAAAAAATAAAGTGTTANATTTTTTTATTTGTGTTAATAAGACATTTGTATTTTGAAACATTAATTTTTTAAATGTAATATTGAATTTAAAAAATAAATAAATAAAGTGTGAAGAAAAAAAATATCAGTGAAAATTTTATTTACAGGATTAGCTTGCGGGACTATGCAGTACCGAAGGAGCAAGGGGAAATCTTGCCACGAATGTATACAGACATTTAGAAGACGAAGGAAACAGGAAATATTGCGCGGAATTATTCTCCACGTCCGCTCTGACGTACCCTGTCACATGCGCCGCAAACCCGATAAAAATATTGCCATACTGGTTTCAATATGAGTTTCCTGGCGGCTAGTTGCGTTTCCGATCTCGTGCATGATTAGCTGTTCTCCTGGATCGAAATCAAAGCTGATAGCCAGCGCAGTTCCGCTGGTATCCTCTCCAAGCTGATCCTGGGAGCTGCAACGTAGCTCTTACGTAGGAGTAAAACTCACACTCCCATTATTAGCCTTTGGCTGTCCTCCCAACCCGTTACTTTTTTACTGGCCATTTTCAGAATTTAGTTGGTAAAATATTATTACTTTAAATGTAAATATGTATTTTTAAAAAATAAAAAATAGTAATGTTAACTTATTTGACCGTCCTGCCTATCTATCAATACAATTGAATAGGTAGGTAATTTTTTTTATTGGTAGCCGTATAGACATATGACGAAGGGGAGGCAGGCTGTGGTAGGGGTATGTAGATTATTATAGGAGGGGAATGGGCACTCGCTTAAAAACTTTAGTTTGGGCGTCGATGCGCCATAGTTGTTTTGGTATTGGAGACTCCGTTCTGTGGTTACTTTATGGTCTTTGTAGTGTCATCTATTGATTTCTGGTCCGAGAGTGACGAGGCTCTCGTAATTAATGCGGGGGAATTATTCTAAAAGATGGGTACCTCTGCATCTATCACCTCTGAGGGATGCGACGCTGCACCATCAGAGACCATGGTAGAATCCGGCTCTGTGCACCTATAGCAACAGTCGGCATCGCGACGGAGACCCCTTCTGGAGCACCCAGACTCCACCGTTCCAGGGCTCCCAGGTGTCCCCCTTTCACGGCTTTCAGGCGGGTAAGTTTGCTACATTCGACAACATAACTGCAGGATCCCTGCTGCTGGAAGCTGGCAACGTACCGCAGCTGGAAAGTGTATCTCCCGAAATGACTGTTTTACATGTGCAAACTAAGGGGACTCTTTCTTCTCACGATGTGGTGGACTCATCCGTGTCATTACAGTACTCTCCGGTCTCTGATATTTCGAACACAAATGCTGAAAGATGCCTTAGTTAAGAAGACATGTGGTCTCCGCTGCCTCTCGATGCTAACTTATCATCCCATAAGTCTGCCGGGGATGAGATTCACCAGTGTTTAATTGAAAACATTATACGCGCGTTGCGTAAAGATGTTGCCAATTTACACCTCGAACTGTCTAACTGCGTGCATGTTCTTACGGACGTGAAATTTTACACGGAAGGATTTGTGCTAATATTTCTACTATCATAGAGTCTGCAGCTACATTAGACATTTATATGGATATAAAAATGTTATTTTAGGGACTCGAATTTTTTACTCATATACTTGCGAACCAAATTATTTAACCTAATTATTTGGTGTTATATTTATGTGTAGTTTTTATTTAAATACAGGAAAATATTATTTAACTTCTAACTGTGTGCGTGTGCTTAGTAATAAATTTTTCCGGCGTGTAAAAAACACGTAGGTATTTTGTTTTTTCTTTCTTTGGTATAAATATTGATTGCGATTGCTTTTCCGTTGGAAAAGGAACACGTACGTGCAATATTTTTTTTCTCACTTTGAATAGGTTTATTGCGCTTGCTTTTCCCTTGGAGAAGGGCCAAGTTCGTGTAATATTTTTTATCTCTCATTTTAATATGTTAATTTTCATTGTTTTTCCTTGGAAAAAGGTTATTTATGGGAAATATATATTTTTCTTTTTGAATATGTTTATTGTGCTTGCTTTTCCGTTGTAGAAGGTACAAGTTCGTGCAATATTGCATAACAGGGCCTCCTATTTTTAATAATATTGCTGGACTGATATACCTACAATATTGAAAAATATACTCTAAAATGTGCTCTACATTATAAATTTTTTGTTTTAATATTACGAAAACAACTTGTGTGAAATATTTAGCAAATAACCATTTAAAGAAAGGCGATAATTGAAAAAAAATGTGCATGGCTAAATGGAACCGCTACTGACCCACATTAACTATCTCTCGAGAGTGTGAAGACATAAGGGTTTTATGCTGACGTAGTAGATGTGATCGCGTGCCGACCTTCACTCTGACACGTCACATAAGAACGCCGCCAGTCTCTGCCTCTGTCTATCTCTCTCTCTCTCTCTCTCTCTCTCTCTATCTCTCTTCTCTGTATCGCTTGCATATAGCAACAATTAAATCACTCACGTTATTTTTAAGTTATTTCAATATGAATGAAAATAGTACACAAATAGGTGCAACAAAGCTACTTATATTACATCATAATTCCACAATTACTTGTAAGAAAATTTAATTCAATATATACATACATCGAATTTACACATCAAATGAAAGAAGATATTTAGCAGTATATAAATATATTTATATACTATATTTACAAAATGGTTAGGAAAAAATATTTTACATGATAAACATATGACTGAAAAAATGGTTACCTTTTTACACAACAAACAATTATGAGATAATTAAACACATCAATATATATTTGTACATAATAATGACCTTTTTACACATAGCATCAAAACATAACTTTTTCCACTAAAACTTTAATCATGCACGCCAATATATAAATATTTTTTAAAATGTAGAATATGTGTGTTTTGTAAGATAAAATAATTGCGAGGGGAATGGGAAGTTTTCTTTACCTGGGTTTTTCGAAAGTTAGAGCAAAGCTCATATGCACACGCACACACGATCACCTCTGGCCATAAGTTCGGTGGCATTGTGACCTCCAAACTGTGCCAAGCGCCATCACATAGTTCAGAGCATACTTAAAAATGTTTATAATTTTTAATGTCATGATTAAATTTGCTATTTTATTTGTAGTACTTGCTTGAAAGTCGTTCGCCCACAATTTTTTTTTTCATATTTCCAATTTTTGTAGGAAATTTTGTTTGTGGACGGCACAAATCAACTGCACACTCGCCACTGTTACAATCTTGCAAATGATAATTCAAGAGTCTCACTATCGGAGGGGTTTCTTTCAAGGAGGAAATGAACATTTTCGTCACACAGCTCCACAGTTACTGTAACAGCCGGCTGGTCCGTGTAGGTTACGCCGTGCAATAGAGGATATGTACTTGCATATTTTTTTCTCAGGAATGAACATACCACAAGGACGCTCTCCGCTGTTGCGAGAAGACTTGGTGGAGGGTCTCGGTCTCAAGCCAGGTGCACTTCGCATGGAAAAGTTTTGCACGTGGANTTTTGTTTTAATATTACGAAAACAACTTGTGTGAAATATTTAGCAAATAACCATTTAAAGAAAGGCGATAATTGAAAAAAAATGTGCATGGCTAAATGGAACCGCTACTGACCCACATTAACTATCTCTCGAGAGTGTGAAGACATAAGGGTTTTATGCTGACGTAGTAGATGTGATCGCGTGCCGACCTTCACTCTGACACGTCACATAAGAACGCCGCCAGTCTCTGCCTCTGTCTCTCTCTCTCTCTCTCTCTCTCTATCTCTCTTCTCTGTATCGCTTGCATATAGCAACAATTAAATCACTCACGTTATTTTTAAGTTATTTCAATATGAATGAAAATAGTACACAAATAGGTGCAACAAAGCTACTTATATTACATCATAATTCCACAATTACNATTTCAATATGAATGAAAATAGTACACAAATAGGTGCAACAAAGCTACTTATATTACATCATAATTCCACAATTATTTGTAAGAAAATTTAATTCAATATATACATACATCGAATTTACACATCAAATGAAAAAAGATATTTAGCAGTATATAAATATATTTATATACTATATTTACAAAATGGTTAGGAAAAAATATTTTACATGATANAAGATATTTAGCAGTATATAAATATATTTATATACTATATTTACAAAATGGTTAGGAAAAAATATTTTACATGATAAACATATGACTGAAAAAATGGTTACCTTTTTACACAACAAACAATTATGAGATAATTAAACACATCAATATTTATTTGTACATAATAATGACCTTTTTACACATAGCATCAAAACATAACTTTTTCCACTAAAACTTTAATCATGCACGCCAATATATAAATATTTTTTAAAATGTAGAATATGTGTGTTTTGTAAGATAAAATAATTGCGAGGGGAATGGGAAGTTTTCTTTNTAAATATTTTTTAAAATGTAGAATATGTGTGTTTTGTAAGATAAAATAATTGCGAGGGGAATGGGAAGTTTTCTTTGCCTGGGTTTTTTCAAAAGTTAGAGCAAAGCTCATATGCACACGCACACACGATCACCTCTGGCCATTCGTTCGGTGGCATTGTGACCTCCAAACTGTGCCAAGCGCCATCACATAGTTCAGAGCATACTTAAAAATGTTTATAATTTTTAATGTCATGATTAAATTTGCTATTTTATTTGTAGTACTTGCTTGAAAGTCGTTCGCCCACAATTTATTTTTTCATATTTCCAATTTTTGTAGGAAATTTTGTTTGTGGACGGCACAAATTAACTGCACACTCGCCACTGTTACAATCTTGCAAATGATAATTCAAGAGTCTAACTATCGGAGGGGTTTCTTTCAAGGAGGAAATGAACATTTTCGTCACACCGCTCCACAGTTACTGTAACAGCCGGCTGGTCCGTGTAGGTTACGCCGTGCAATAGAGGATATGTACTTGCATATTTTTTTCTCAGGAATGAACATATCACAAGGACGCTCTCCACTGTTGCGAGAAGACTTGGTGGAGGGTCTCGGTCTCAAGCCAGGTGCACTTCGCATGGAAAAGTTTTGCACGTGGANCTGTTGCGAGAAGACTTGGTGGAGGGTCTCGGTCTCAAGCCAGGTGCACTTCGCATGGAAAAGTTTTGCACGTGGAGGCCCAGTCCGGGAAACTTTCCATTTTCACAACATTTATCCTGCCATTTGCACACATAATAATTTTTACTTTTTTGGAAAAGTTTGTACACTACACTTTTGCAGATTCTTGCCTTGCATGCGTGGACATTACAATTTTGTTTTACCAACTCTTCCAGCGAACAAGGAAGCGTAGAGTTAAGGCATACAATGTAAATGCAACAGTTTCATATTCGCGCGTTAATGTGTTCTGCACATAACAACCTTCGAAATCATCGTACCTGCATAGCCAGCGATATGTACCCTCACAATATTGAATTTGTAGAACGTCTCGTGCATCGCGAAAACTTAGGTGTAGGTATCGACAATTCAGTTCACTGTACTTGCTCACGTCTTCTGACCTGAATTGAGAAAATTCGGCGACGGACACTTCTATTTCTTCTTCGATATCACTCTATTAGAAGTCGGAGCTGATGGGGCTCTCTGCGTAGCAGGGAGGGAATAAGCTGTAGGACGTCCTGGCCGATAAGGGCTGGTACGGGTTGCCTGATGGTTGCGGGTTCGTGCTAGTAGACGGCATTGACGAAGTTGCTCNAAGGGCTGGTACGGGTTGCCTGATGGTTGCGGGTTCGTGCTAGTAGACGGCATTGACGAAGTTGCTCCTCGTGTCAATATGATGCGGATAAGCTGAATAATATTATCTCTATATTCTTCTGAGTTGCAGTTACTGTTATTTTCATCTTCACTTGACAACACGGCTATCGTAAATTTAACAGGAGTTGGAAAACCTGCATGTTTCGAAATTGTCACTGGGTTATCCTCTTGAAATAGCAAAAATGGAACAACAAGAAAAATCACTGCTTTTACCGAGGGGGCTCGGGGTGCGTCTTATAAACAGTTTTTAAGAAGAAAAATAGTCCGCCCTCTCGATTAAACTAGTCCATAGATTTATATATATATATATATATATATATATAAGTGTTTTTTTTTGGATTGTTGTGCTTAAAAGTTAAAGATCAAGGTGAAGATCACATGGATCCAAGATGGCCGCTGATCGGAATGGCAGAGCACGTACTGCTCCAAAGTACCGGTCCAAGGTCCCGATAAGCCCCATAATCGCTCTACTCGCATGTTTCCAAGAAAATGCATAGAAAACAGCAAACCGTATTCTTGTAATATCTGCAAAACATATATTTGTAATATAACAATTAATAACTTTGTATTAAAACTTATTTTATTGATAAGTATAAATACAATTACATTAATTATTCTAAACAACACATGTAATGAATTAATAACAAAGAAAAACTATATTTCAAAAATTCTTTAAAATATAATTTACGAAAAAATAATACACTTCGTTGCATCAAAGAATAACACCCACACCCCTGGTGTTATTAGTCTGCACTCTTAACCACAAGACCAACTTGGCTTACGAACTTAATTATTTTGATAGAATATGTACCTGCATGTTTCTACAATTTATTAAGGAAGTTATTAGATTAAGACGAATACTTTTATTTAATTTTAAGAATTATGTGTATCTAGTAAACACTATCAGTTAATGAGTAATACGGTCACATGTTTTGAAATTGTCGTTTTATTTTAATTAGATATTTCAGTTATTTAAAGTATTTTACGTTAATCAAACTTACAATAAGTTTCTTTTTGCACGCAACTACTTTTTACATCAACCAAAATTTTAGCACAAAAATGTATTTACGGTTTAACGTTGTTGCGTGTCCGCCATTTTGCTGAAACTCGTGGCTACGGGTCAGTTTAGTACAAAGATTTCTTGAGGTGCATTACAAACTCGGCCCATGTATTTTTACATAGAGTTGTTTAACAAGAAAAATATTTGTACTGTTACCAGCATTTGTAAAATTACAAAAAAAATTATCATTAAATATTGCAAATTTTTTTGCAGTGTATGAATATAAAAGACGGAAGCACTAGCCTAAGAAGTATTCACTAATTACATATCCTAATAACTTTCATACCAAACACATATTCAGTAGTGCTGAATAAAAGAAAACCAAAATTAAGCATTTGAACGTTATATTAGTTACAATGAAACCACTTTTACACAGATAAAGCATCGTGAATTATTTCTGGCTACAAATCATTATCTCATTGAATTGTAGCGTATATTTTAAACCAGTTCTTAAAAGTTTTATTCCCGTTCGTGCACTGCATTATACAAAACAGAGCNGAATTGTAGCGTATATTTTAAACCAGTTCTTAAAAGTTTTATTCCCGTTCGTGCACTGCATTATACAAAACAGAGTGGGTCATTGTCAACGAAAATTTTTCTGTTTGGCCTTGTATTATAAACTTTAGTTAACTATGTCAGGAACTGATAGCAGAAAATGTGTAAGAGAAATTGCCTCAGTTGCCATAAATTACGTCACAGATGGCAAGGGCATTACTGAAAAACAGGAAAGGTTTAAGATGGATCCAGTCATGTATCACAGCGAACAGATAGCGATGCTAATTTTACTGGCTTCAAGCGCTTTTCACTTTGAAGTGGCGAGTGACACGATAACACATTTACGCAACTGTGGAGAGAGCTACGCAACTACAGATCATATACGAAAACCTAGAGTCAAAATGTGTTCNTAACACATTTACGCAACTGTGGAGAGAGCTACGCAACTACAGATCATATACGAAAACCTAGAGTCAAAATGTGTTCCACGTTATCAGAGCGCAACATCAATTACATTTCCTGAGTATTTTCTACCTCGACAAATCACTGTGCTCACTTTGCCGCCCACAAATTACTTTTTTCAATAACATCAAGTAATTCAACCACAACTTACAAAACGTCTTCCTGGTATATACAGGCTCAGTATATTGATACGACAAATTAAAAGCTGCATTAACCTCAACAACCCAGCACATTCGTCGATAATGCACGTTTGCTAAAAGCACTCATACACGGAAGTCTCACATCCCACTGGCATGACAAATATACGTAAAACAGACACTGCTTCGGATAGCATTAGCTTATGTTCGAAGGAAGTTAATTCAGCAAAAGTCAAAGTAGTTTCTAGCGGTGGTCATATCGGAGAACTTTTATCTATTAGCCGACCTTCCATGGCGCTTTCTGACGGTGCACCGCCACGCCGGTCTGGAGTGCGGGAGGTTCTGGGTTCCAATCCTAGCTAAGGCATGGGTGATTGTTTAAGCAAGGTTATAAGTTAGTTTATAAGACGTCTCCTTGTAATCCTTCAGGTTTGACACCGGGGGAAGTAAATAATCCCTTTACAGTTCCAGTTTTACCATTTACAGTAAAGAAGGAGATGATTTTCAAGGTCTGATAACGTAGACACTGATGGGTCAATGTTTTCTGAAAAAAAATGGCGAAGCGACATTTTGAACATTTCTGAAACTTTAAAGAGACAAGTATACGAAACCTATTAAATTCTAATTAATTAAGATAATTACTTCATAGACATTTTCTTGCAAATTGGTATGATTACAAAGATACTGAATTGAAACTTTTCACTGTGTGATTTTAAGTGAATTAGTATTTAGTCGTGGAAATGCTGCGGAGGATGTTATAATTTGGAATACATTTTATAGCACAATTTGTATTTTAATATTGCCTACTTCTAAAACTCTGTAAGATGAAAAATATAAAAACATATTTTGAAAGTGTTTTTATGTGTATATATATATATATCNACTTCTAAAACTCTGTAAGATGAAAAATATAAAAACATATTTTGAAAGTGTTTTTATGTGTATATATATATATATCTCGTCGAATAATATTATGTTAGTTAATTTTAAAAGTCACGTACATATTCAGTAACTTAATTGCCTTTTATAAATCACGAATAAAATATTAGCGTTGAAACGTAACCTCTTGGATTCTGGCTGTGTACACAAAACAATCGTATAATTTCTCATTTTTCGTTATCATTGATAGAAACTTGTGTTTTACACCACTTTTACTTTCGTTTGGATAACATTCAGATACTTGGTTAGATAAGTACACAAGTTTAAAACCTTGGTTCTTGTTAGTTTGTTGTTTAACACTATTAACTTTCCACCGGTTAACCGTAAAGCACAATATTGTTACACTTTAAGCACTAACATTTATATATATATTGGTTTGGAATAAGGCTATTTTAATTTGTATTTGAACCTTTTTAACGGAAGTATTAAACAAACGTACTACTGCATTTTCATCTTTATAATGGTAATGCTATCCCAATAGAAAAACAATGTTTCAGTAAAAGTAAACTGTTAAGTAGATATGTAAAGAGATTTTAACCATTTTTTAAAAAATAAAACGATTGTTTGCAAAGTCACAAATTAAAAAATTTTTCTTTACATAGTGGAATTTTGGTGAGCTCCTTGCCATGCCAAAATTTAACAGCTTAGTGCCTGCGTAGATAATTTTTTTCCCTTAAGTGTACTTCTGGAGAGACTAGTAGTCTGATAAAGTACAAGGCCATTCATTAGCGCAGATCTCTCATTAGCGCAATACTGGCTTTCTTCTTAAGACAGCTCTTCTCTCTCTTCGTTCAGCTTCTTGAGCCTCGACAAAAAAAATAACAAAAGAAGCAACGTATTTGTTTTCAGCTAAAAGCCGTCTACAGCCGGTTTTTTTACGAGCACAATTCCACAGCAGTAGAATTTGGATGTAATTTCGGCTTCAATGGATTCTCGAATTTCTCGTTTTCAAGAAATCGGAGGTGTTGGAAACAAAATTTACAATAAACACTGAAATACTGAATAAAAACTTGTGCTCTAATTATCACTGTAATACTGTGAGAAATGTGTGGGTTCCTTCTTCCAAATAAGCCAACGCTTTTTCTACTGCATATTTGTAATACACGTAATATGTTATGATGGTTAATTATTAAAGACAATTTAAGCTTTAAATTAATGATTTTAATCAAACATAATGAAGTTTTATTATAAGTCTTTTTTGACTACTGTTTGAATTACTGATATGAACCGGCCGAACTTTAACACATGGTGTGGTAATGATATATTTACCGCTATGATAATCATCATATCCATGGTTATAAGTGGCAAAATTCATGCTTAAGAGATTGCCTTATAAAAAGCGAATTATACAATTTCTGGTCAACTTAACTTTAATTTTCGGACTCAACCAAATCCTTATGATAAAATAAACCCCGTAGTTATTTAAATATATATTTTACGAACTATATTACTTACTTAAAAATTGTACTTTCTTATGACGTTAGAAATGAACGCTAGGAATATATGTATAAAGCATTCGAACGGAAGTTACTACAAAAAATAACAACTCTATGCTACCGCGTGGAGCTTTTTTAAGCATTTGAGGCCTAGGCGCAAAAGGGAGAAGGGTGCAATGTTCTAATAGCACTACGTGTACATACGTGACTTGAAGCGGTGACCCTTTCATTTTATTGGTAGAAAGTATGTAGAATATTCAATGCAGGGCTCTTGAGTAGTTTTTTATATATATATATATATATGATGCGTGTATTTTTGAGTTACAGCGCTTTGAAGAGGCCATTTTTAGCCATATTGGAGTACTTAGAAATAGCGTTTCTAGCAAGCGTGACATTTTGAAAGCAGTCTACAGTTCTCGTCGTAAGTGTATGTTCCTTTCGTAGATCAGCGCATTGGACGCACGTTTAATGGTTTCGTGGAAAAAGCAGTATTTAAAACACACTGCATCGTAGTTCAAGCACAAGGTAGACGGGAGCCTTTAAACCAATTTAAATAAATATTTCAAGTAAGAAACATATAATCATGAACTACAACACCTAATTGAACACATGCGTCACAACATTTCCCTTACAAATCGTCGCTATCGGGAATTATTATTTTTCTCGGTAGAAAACAACTAACTATAGTAAAGTGAAGATTATTAATAAAATTTTACTTACATGGCATTTTCAAGCCTAAACATTCCACCATTGCATTTAATTGTATACCAACTTGTTTATTACACTTATTTGAAAGGTTATTAGACTCTTGCATCGTTTGTAACTACGTATACTATTTTAAAAGTGTTCTTATACCAATGTGTATAAAAGTTGTGTACACTTATGTAAAACAAGATTTATTTGCAATACCTAAAGAAATTCTTCAACCAATTACTAACATTTTTAACATTGATCTATCTTAATTCAGTTTATAACAAAGATATTTATTTCTGGACATCACTGAAAATCAGCAGTGTACTAATCTTGCATATTCTGCTCGCCTCCCACCAAAGCGAAGCGGGTTCGATTCCCAGTGAGGTAACCTGANAAAAGGGGGGGGGGGGCGTTGCTGTTTACCGGAAGAGTTTTCTTGGGGCACTCCCGTTTCCCGCCCTTGCATTCTGTTGCTGCTCCATCTTCACCTCATTTCACCCTCAACGGCGCTGAAGACCTAATGCAAAGGCTAGACCATAACTTTTAGCTAAATTCATTTGGCATATTGCAAATGTTAGAAGAGAAAGTTGATTTCTTTGAAAAGGTCAATTTCTTTCTTTACGCCACACGGTAATAAAGAGAATTTAATAATGCATTTCCACAAATATAGTGGGCTGCGAAGCATCTGGAGAACAACATGGCGCTTGCATAGTCAGTTCAAGATTTTATGACACTTTTGAATAGAACCTTTGAAAAATCACCCCATCTATGACGTGTTTGGTTATTTCCTAAATCTGTTTTGTTTCACAAGCGTTTTAAACTTTTGTTACAATAAGAAACATAAAAAAATCTTATTCAATATTGAAATCAAAATTTTATTTATATTTTATATAGAGCATATAATATTTGATTTATAATTAATATGAATGAAAGCAGGGAGAAAATATATGTATTAGTAGTGCCTAGTAAAGTATAGTTCTAGTGCGCACTAATGCGGTGCGTTGTCCGCTTTGTGTAATTGTCGAGTCATGGTCAAGCTTTGTTTGCATGAAGCGGAGGAATATCCAGGAAGTAGAGCTTCAGCAGGGCTCTCACAAAAGTTGGAAGTAACCGTGATTGGACTATAAAAACTGAAGGAGGGAATCGAACCTGGGTACAGACGACTCGGCGCGAGAACGGCACTTCGGACATAAGGACATGACTCCGAACGGAAGGGCCATAGGCGGAGGAAGGACGATCGAATAAGTGGCATAGGCCCTCGTCTGTGCTTACATAGGCAACACTTATGAAAGGAGTTGTAATCTAGTACTAAGCATATTTAGTAGAACTATAGTAGTAGAGGTGTATTTAATGAGTGTATTTAGCAGTAGACGTTGGTGCCACCACGGAAGGCGCACACTCTAAACTTGAAAAAGTTAAAATTAAGCCAAATCAGTGAAAAAGTGAAAATTGAGCAACTGATAATCAGTGCCACATAACTTACTAACATAGTGGCTGAATTTAACTGATTTACTTGCAATTCCCACTGAATGTCAAGTTAGATTTCCACTGCTATAAAACAATTGTTCCCATTTAATTTGCTTTATTCGCCGGTCAGCGGTAGCTTAACACTGATTGATATTATTGATTCGAACATAGAGTGTAGTATAAAGAATTAGAATAGCCTTGACGTGTGGGAAACTGTGGTGGATGGCAGATCAACCCAGCCACTGTCATACTATTGGCACACAGAGAAACCACTAAAGGCTAAAAATCCACAGACTTCATCTGCAGTTAGAGCTGCTACAAATTAAAGACTCTACGAAAACATAAATTATTATAATGTATAAGCAGTTATCCAAAAAAATGTTTTCACCACTATCTATACTCTCCAGATACCAGTTAGATTAAGATGTTTAATTTTCGCGTGTTTTATAACGCTGGATATAATTTATTGTCTGGTGTAGTGTCAAATTTACAGATAATGTTTTGAAATTTTCCTGAAAAGGTCAATCGAAGAAAGAACACTATGTCGTTTCCAGCTTTACGCATCAGACTTAAAGTATTTTATAATTTCTATACATACATGTACTTTACTCTTGTGTTATGTCTGAGGACAAAATATACATACATAATATACCGATTTTAACATGGAGCGCCTAATTTTCCACACGAAGGAGCTTCTTGGTCATTGGAGACATTAATTATATCGATAAATTTAACCGAGTGTAAAATATTGCACACGAGATAAACGGGCTATATAATTATCTACCACCGTTATATCTGCACTGAAAATTGGTTCTGAAATCGCGCTCGGGTGTCACCTCATGGTGGTGGCAACCAGAGGCCACCAACGTCGGTGCACGTGAGGTAAATCCGTCACATTGTGGCTTGTGCAACTAATAATAATGACTTCAATTACAATATTTATTTTATAGCGCAGTATATGCTCGGCAAAATATATGATTTTAGCAAACTTCATTCCTAACGAACACTGCAAAGAAACCAACGCAGTCAGAATCTTGGTTATGGAGCCCATGGTACATAAATTAATGATATAAACGTTGATTGTTTCCGAAAACTTCAAGAAAGGAAGTACAGAAACAAGTAAGAAAGGTCAATGTTAAATACCCGTTTTTATTAACTATGTGAGCAAATATTTTAGCATAATGGTGTATTTCTGCAAAGATAATTCTTACGCCTGAAAATTTGGCATGCCATTGCTGCCCGGGAAATCACACGAAATAAATGCATAAATGTAGCAAAATATGTGCTCACAAAGTAGCAAAAACCATTATCTGAGTTTAACCATCCTTATTCTTTCCATATTGTCTTCCAAAAACCTGTGGATTTCAGTTAACGTTTTAGGCGTTAGATTATGTGCCACGCCCTATTGAGGAGAGGAAAAGGTACCGCAATGCACCAATTTCCGAAAAAATTAAATTAACAACGTAATAGGAACTACATTATATATTTCAATAGGGTTTCTCTTATTGGCTCTATATTTGAACTAACAGCAACATCACATACAACAATAGTTAATATAGTGTAAAGTTATCGAATATATCACTTTTTACTTTACTTCGTATAATAACGTACAGAACCCACAAAATCATTACATGTAAAAAAAAATTTTTATTTTATTTGTGCAATTTAATTACGTAGTACCTTCTAATAGCAAAATATAAAAATAATACATCTCTACTCAAACCGAAATTCATCTTCTTGAATGTTTACGTTAGCAAATTTTGTTTAAAGAAATATTATTTTCTTTGATATATAAAAATGCTAATATCGAAGATTTGTGAATAGTATTATTTTGTCCATTTGAAGCAAAAATATTTGTCATATTTGCTGACTTTTTAATTTATATTTTAAATTTTTTAGCAAAAAATTAGGTTGTATACAATGGAAAACTCTAAACTTTACCAGCTGCTTCTGTGCGTCACAGTTACCGGCAATCAAATATCGTGTCAATAAATCTAACGCCATCAATGTGTACCAAGTACATCATATTTCGTTATTAAATTANATATAAAAATGCTAATATCGAAGATTTGTGAATAGTATTATTTTGTCCATTTGAAGCAAAAATATTTGTCATATTTACTGACTTTTTAATTTATATTTTAAATTTTTTAGCAAAAAATTAGGTTGTATACAATGAAAAACTCTAAACTTTACCAGCTGCTTCTGTGCGTCACAGTTACCGGCAATCAAATATCGTGTCAATAAATCTAACGCCATCAATGTGTACCAAGTACATCATATTTCGTTATTAAATTAATTTTTTTTGGAAATTCATGCATTTCGAGACATTGATATAGATTTTAAAATTAATATACACCATTTATTAGAGTAACCAATCATATTAAAAAATAAAACAATAAAGTGCAAAGCGACGGAATAAACGATCACCTGTGCGGTTTGATTGTCTGAGGCACTAAACTTCAGTATCTTTCAAGGCGAGGTAATGGATATTGAGTAATACTTCAACCAGCTGACCCGACAGATAACTATTGTCACTTACTTGTATGTGACTTAAGCGGAAGAGGTGAAACGTGTATTGTTGGCTAACACAAGCATTGTCCTCGGGATCTCTGATCGTTTTCAGTTATACCAACCAAGATTACAATATTTCTCAGGCGAAGCGGAGCTAGTAGGGAAGTGTCATTTTGCGGTACAGAGCAGTTGTCTATTCTGTGACAGTGCTTCTTTCGATACAAAACTTAAATTGGAGGGATTAAGTCGATAATGTTAGGGTAATTTTTAACAATGTACTAAACGAAACAGTGAAAAAACACTAAAACGTATATTAACTATTATTAAAAATTTTAATTTCCTTCATGGAAATACAAAAAATATTACAACTCATTTTCTGAAGTATTATTATACGAACAGTGTATCAAATCAAAAAATTTTACTATTAATTTATAACTTTCAAATGGGATAAGCGTAGTGTTTAAATAATGTGTACATATTACATATTCGAAAATATTGTCAAATTAATTATCATTATTGATAATTTTTTGTATTTCTGACAGGACTGTCAAATGTCTATAATAATCATTTAAACATTTTTATCAATTTTTGTGAATATCCTCGAATTTCACATAAATTGTTAATAAATTTCGATAAGAACACAAGAAAGTGTATCTTATAATAAATGTGGTTTATTATTCTTTCTGATGTTATTCGCCCAATAAAAAAATTTAGAATTTTTGTTCCTAAAACGTTAATATGATTATCTCCCAACCAGCAGTCAGACCTTCACCGGAACCTTCTTGCAGCATTGGTTTTTAGCCTACTTTCCGAAGGAAAGAAAGGCCTATGATATCACTTTCCTGTCTGTGCCTGTGTGAATGCGTGTGCATGTGGGGATGTGGGTCTGTGTAGTAGTCTGTGCGTGCGTGTGTCCCCCTTCAGTTTTTGAACGCGTGGACCGAATTTCACAAAACTCGGTACACATATAGTACTAAGAAGAAATGCCTGACTTTTATAATTTTCGACGACGCCAGGCACTTACTTTCAAAACGGTGGCCATTTAAATATTTAAGGTGATGTGTTATATATCGGCAACCATTCAACCGATTTTAACCAAATTTCGTATGCTGGCATTGCAAGGTGTAAGCATTGAATTCAGAGGAGAATATTGTTATTGGTCCACCATTTTTGAAGATAGCGACATGAAATATAAAACTTTTACAATAAATCTCTAAGTAATGCTATGGTAGGCCAGGTAAATGTAAGTAATTTAACTTAATTAGGCACATTTTTTAAATGGCGGAAATAAAATATTTTAGGTTTATTTGGTAATTACCATACGTTTGGCCCATTTAAACCAAATTTGTATGCCGAAACAACCTATTATAAGCATCAGATAAGCTAAAAAAAACAACCAATTTTGTTAGATAGCACTATATAAATTAATTCAAGTTTTTGTGTAATATCTCGAGAAACAATTCACAAATTCCAACAAAATTAGGCAAACAAGTAGTACTGCGGCAATTGATATGTGCAAATATGTTTAAATTATGTCAAACACATGTTTTATAAATGGCGGCCATATAAATATTTTAGCTCAAAATTTTTTATCTACGAAACAGCAAAAAAAATTTAAACTTTAATTTGTATGCAAATAGTATCAGTTATATCCATCAAATATTTTTATGCAAAGCCTCATTTCTCAGTTATTTTGAAAGATAGTTCAATATGAAATATTACATTTTACATGCCGTATCTCAGGAAACAATGAACCAATTTCTTTACAATTTGGCGAAGAGGTTGTACTGTGGTAGGCAATGATTTTTTGTGTATTTTAAGTGTGTAAGTCTTTTACTTTCTGAATGGCAACTTATAAACATTTTTGCTCAATGTGCTATTTCTTCGAAACTATGTAACAGATTCAAATTTAACTTTGTATGTTGTGTCTATAACAATCATGGAACGTGTGCTAATACATAAACGTTTTGACCTCCATTTATAAAGATAGTCACATGAATAATGGAGGTGTTATATTATGCCATATCTCGAAGATCAATCAACCGATTCCTACAAAAGTTCAACGCAAGACTTGCAACACAAGGGTTTATAAATTACCAGGTGTTATGTGCGGCAGGCATGTTTTAATGGCGGTTATATAAATCATTTAGATGAATTTTTTATATATATAAAATTTTAAAATAAAATTTAACCAAATTTTGTTTGCAAACAGAATAAATAAGATGCATAATTTATTCGTACAGAGACACTCTTTCGCAGGATTTTTGGCTAATTAGTATCAGAGAAGTATAATGAACATTTTGCTATATTTCCGGAGTAAATAATCTTATTTTCACAACATTTTTAACATCTACAGAAGGCCAACTAAAGTCACATGCTTTAAATAGGGTAAGACAATGTTTTTCAAAATGGTGGCCATACAAATATTTTTATATATTTGGCATTTCAATTTGACAAGTTAACCAAATTCAACCTAAATTTTAATGCTGACCATATCTGTTAGACGCATGGTATAAGTAACATTTTTTAGGCAGTTTTCTAAGATAGCGCTGATTAAGATAATAAGGTTTCTATGCCTTTTATCAAGTTACCAATCAACCAATTGCCAACAAATTTTTCAAACAAGTAGCCATATTTTAGGCCACGTAAATTTTTTTTTGTGGTTTAGACACATATTTTTAAAGTGTTGACCGTGTAAATATTTCAGTTTAGTGAACCTTATCAGTCAAAATATTAGACTAATTACATTCGAAGTTGATGCTCTGAATCCTACCTCTGTGATGCAGTTGTTTGCAAGCTAGCTTAATTTTACGAATTATTATGAATTATAATGCCGGGTAAGCCATTCGTGTATTTTAATTATCTTCGTACTGTTTCTCATGTTTCTGGTTTCATCTCTAATTATATTGTTGTCAATGAGACGTAAACGCCTACCTGTCATCTAAGCTTATAAGAACTTCACTTAAATGTATTTTCACCCATGTAGTGGAAAGTAGGCTTATTATTTATCGGTAACTTCTTGTTCTATCTCTGATCAAATGCAATTGGATTCAGATACAATATTTAGAGTTGTTATTTTTGAAATATTATGTCATTATAGGATTAATGTGTATAATTTTTGTTTGTAAATATAATGAAAATTCGACATTATTTTACTAATAAATTATTAATATCATGATTATAACAAAACGGTTCCCGGGAAAAGTGTATTCAGTTTACTTCAATAATAAGTTTTTTCACGTTCATATCACTTAATTTGTTTATCTGTTGGAAGATTGAATCAAAAAGACGAAGAGTGAAGAAATTGTAAACACTGAATGAAATATACCATTTTAAGATTGCGTTACCTTTAATTGTGCGTGGCGCTTTAGATCCATATATGAAGTTCAATTATTACGTAAACATTCATTTTCACTTGATTAAAATCATTCGAACGTAAGTGCGCAACAGTAACACGTTTAATAGTACAACATTGCAATACACCCATTTGTCGGGATACTATCGTTAAAGTAATTAATTATTTCAGCATTTAAAAACTCATTTACTTTTTTAAAGGTCTGAAATAATTTTCATATTATTTATTGTATTTATTTATAGTGGCCGCTTAACTTTCTTTTTGAGAGAAACTGTACGAAATTTTCAAATATTCTCGAATAGCCTCTCCTTCTAGAAGTACCTAATTCATTGCCGATTTGCATTGTAAAATAAACAAACAAAATTCTTGCAAGTAATAACCGTAAATAAAGCATTACAAGTTTTAATATTTTCTTATTTATATAACCCATTTTATCTACATTACGTTTTACTTTGTGAAACAGTGCGAATAATATTCATGTTAGAAAATAGGAAATATGTATATTGGTATTCACGGGCATAATGTTAATATGTTGTATTAAAATTTCCTCAAAAAGTGGTTATTTAAAGATTCTCGAATTTGGTTTTAATAAAATAAGTATATTTCGCTAATTTCACGCAATAGTACATTAATGTTTATGTTAACACNTCTCGAATTTGGTTTTAATAAAATAAGTATATTTCGCTAATTTCACGCAATAGTACATTAATGTTTATGTTAACAGAAAAAAAATTAACCACCCTGTGTGGTCAGATTAGAGCTTAAGCGCCAATCGCGTTATATTAAGCACAGCTCCCGACNAAAAAAAATTAACCACCCTGTGTGGTCAGATTAGAGCTTAAGCGCCAATCGCGTTATATTAAGCACAGCTCCCGACACAGATATAATAATTAAAAGTTCCGAGACACGAAAGAGTAGTTCGACGATGTCAGATACCAATTTTAAATTATTTATTTAATCTTTAAATTTTTATTAAATCCAATAAATTGTGATTAAGAAACTATCCCTTGTGGAATTTTATCATGGTGGTGTAAAGTATGGCGCAAAAAATATGTGTGAGGCAAAGTGATATAAATATAAGCCATAAAGCAACAAAACTGACGCACGTAATAGATAAGTCGCACTCTAATATTGTCACAACAATTTCAAGCACGGTTTTTCGTTAATTATCACATGATGTTTACAAAATCTCAAAATAAATAACTCAAGCTTCTAAATGAACGATGCTATGTTAGTTTAATTACAAAATACTTATTTATACCGCACGCGCATGATTTCGAGTTTAAATCTTGTTTTGTGTAAAATTTATACAAATATATAACTTATACGTCTGTGAGTAGTGACAGAGATGTCAACTGAGTTTGGTAGGTGGGTTACTGACATGCCATATGGAGAAGGGGTAATTGCAGGCATATACACGCACAAACATAGATACACCAGTGTATATTGTGCCCCACTCCATCTACTTTACTGGTTGATATAGCCAAATTATAAATTATTTTCTGATACCATTGTGCTTTTCTCTAGCGTTTTTTCTACTTCGCACTGCTAGAGGTAGCTCTCTGTTTTGAATCATGCTTCTGCAATTGTTCACGCCCGTCTGGAGAATAACACGTAACGAAAAGACAGGGTTGCGTCGTAACGATCTAAAAATTTANTGCAATTGTTCACGCCCGTCTGGAGAATAACACGTAACGAAAAGACAGGGTTGCGTCGTAACGATCTAAAAATTTAAAACTCCAGTCATTATCGGGAAACCGATTTTATTCGTTACTTGTGAATATTTCGAAACTCCAGCCATTTGGTAAACACATTCTGTTTCCGTTTACACGCGTGCGTTGTTTCCTGACAAACAGTAGCGAAAGAAATAAAGCAAGCAGAAATCAAGAGTATTTGGACAGGAAAACAGTTTAAGGCTGCAAAACAATAACAAACAGTAGCTTGTACAATATGCACTGCGAAGCTTATTCCTAGCAGTGCCTGAAAGTGAAGTGTTATTGTGTTTATTTGGAGAAAGAGAAAAGGAAATAGCGATAATATTTACGCATGACGAAAACAGAAGGTGGAACTACTGTAACTATGAGGCACACAGTTCAAACAAACGTAATATTCCGGAAACAGGAACAGGAAACACATTTTTTTTTTATTTAAAATCTACGTCTTATAAACAGTTCTGCGTCACGTGTAATTAGTCGCTCATGAAGAAGAATTTTGGCTGGAACAGTAAAAGGCAAATTACAAATTGCTATCCCTCAGATAAAGGCTGTTAACGGTAAACTGAGAACTATTGAATTCAATATTTGAAAAATGTCACAGCATCTACCAACATACATCCTAACGGTCACGCGGAGGGGCATTCGCCTTGTAAAGTTGGTAGCGACGCATGGCAACTAGATCCGTATTTCAACGTTGAATTAAAAGTGTTAGGTATAATAAAGTGATTTCTTTGACTTTATGCTTATTTTTAATGTATTAAAGTGTAAGAATTAACAAATTTGTAAAAATATTTGCTTTAGTAATAATTTTGCAGTTTCATCTGACTGATCCATCAATAATGTGATGAAGTCCGTGGCAGTGTTAATTTTACATATGGCGGAATAATACACAATATGCATACAAGTATATATTCTGTACAGGCAGTATGTATTGTAATCCCATACTTTCTCTTGGGACGTGAGAAAACTCGTAATTCTGAAATACTGATGGTGAAATTTTTTTTTCTGGTGTGTGCTATTCTATGATTAAAACTTGAATCTATGGATCAGTGCAGTATGTATTAACGATGGTTTGCACATACAACGCACATACCGGAAAATTCATATTACTGCTTGAACAAGAAATATTTTTTCGTGTCTGTAAGTAGTTATATAAGATATTTTTCCATATACATAGCTATCCTACAAAATCTATAAAATATTGTACAGATTATTGTATTGTATATTTTTTAACTTTTTTTAAATATATGAACTGTTATTTGGTAATTTTATATATGTCAGGCAGTAGGTCACGGTTATTAGTTTACTGTGTAAATTTTTGATCTATACCACTTAGTGGTGGTTATTACGGCTGTAACAAAACAGAAGAATTTTGAATTTGACGTCGAATTTTTCAAAACATTTCAAGAGATTAATTTTTTTCATTCGAGGAAAATGTTATCACAAACAATGCGTATGAGTTAAACAAAGTTTGGTACAATTATAAAATAATTCATTTTTTGTGCTCAGACACCCTGAACAGCGTTGTTTTGAGAGCCGATGAGGATGAAGGGAGGTGAGTATAGATCAGCGCCGGAATACAAAAGGCAGAGGAAACGTGAGATCCCCGATACAACCCTCCTATCAGCAGCACCGTCCGGCACGATTCCCACGTGCAAAAATCCGGGGGCGGCTCCACCGGGAACCGAACCCGGCTCGCCTTGGGGGGAGGCAAGAATAATTCCGCTTATTAAGGCTCCCGCCTACCTGGAGCTTCTTTCCGCGTTTGAAGCCGAGAAGCGTGGGAGCGATAAGGGCGACACTGCTTCGCGCATCAATTGCACCATCACCGCTAAGCACAAGGCTCTGAACAGGCATTCAGTATTCTAGCCGCACTACGTGTACTTATGGAACTTTCAACGGTGACTGCAATATTTTATTGGTGGAAACAAGGTTCAGTGCAAGGCCCTTGAGTAGTTTTGTATGTATATGATGTGTACATTTTAAGCTACAGCGCTTTGAAGAAACCGGTTTTAGCTGTTTTGGAGTACTCTGAATTGGAACTTCTAAAGTGCGTGACATTTTCAAAGTACCAACATACCTCGTCTCTGAAGTGAGTGTTCTTTTCGTAGATTAGCACATTGGACGCACGTTTACTAATTTCTTGACATAACGCATTTTCAAACATTCTTCAACGCAATTCAAGCACAAGATAGGCGGGATCTGATAGTCTGTTGCCCGATTGCTAATTTGGTATAGGAATTACATGTTAATGAAAATAGTGGTTTTTTAAAGTAATTTTTTAGGATATAAACTTGAAACAAAAACCCTTAGTGTGAGAAATGTTTTTTCTCAATATCTGTATCGAGGCAACAATCACAATTAGTTTTTCAGTAATTTTTTATTTAATTATAATTTTTTGATTTTTCCAGGAAGCAGGCTATACGTTAATTTTACAAAAGCTTTCGATAGCCCAATAGCACGTATTTTTCTGCTCAAAATAGTTCCTCGTAGTATATACCTATTTTTAAGGGGAACGCCAAAACACAGAATTTGATTAACTTCTATTTTTCTATACCAAATTCTCAACCAGTCAACAGCCTTAAGAGGGTAATTAACGAAATTGTTTCATTAGAGAAACATTACATTTCACGTATCTGTGCAGATGTTTGTACCTGATTTTCTATAAGCGTTGCCTGGTTGTTATTAACATGTGAGAATATATTTATATTTAAAATTTTGTATTTAGTTAATTGTTGTATAAATATGCCTTGGTAGTTAATATATTGTGGTTGTAATGATGGGTAAAGAAATTAGCTAGGCTTCGATTGTCACATATTTCAATAAATCCTACTAAATTTGAATCAGGAATAAATAAATGAAATATCCAGTATGGAGGGCGACGCTGGACCTATGCTGTTTCCTCCCATCCCCTTCCAAGAACACGAGTCAAAGTATCCACCAGCGCCTGGTGCTTAGGCTTGCTCTCTTTAGAGCCATGTGTTGTGCGGTTGCAGGCTTTCACGGCGCGAGCGGGTTGTCATGCAGAGGTTTGTGAGTCGAGCTGACGCTGCTGCAGAAGAGCGGTTGTAAGGCGTTGATCGCCGCGGTAATGTCGGAGCACGACGGACAGGAAGGGAGATGCCCGCCGTAGTTTGCGCGAGCCCTCCACCGCTGACGCGGCGAGGGGACATTGATAATCGCTGCTGGGTCGACCTCCAGTTCGCCCGCAGCTGGTGAAGCAACTTTTACACGACCCGAGATACGCGCCAACCCCCTGCGAGATGGCACTCCCGTGCTGAACATCGTATGGAAATATCTTGTGTAAAGCAGATCTCGTATGGAGGCAGGAGATAGAGCATGTCGTATTTTCACGGGCGATTTTCATTAAACGAGTGATTCTATTGGTCGTTCTCTGCTAGGCATGTAACCACCGGCAGATTAATCCACGCGAAAATATAAAACGAAACTCTTATTAAGATTTTTCGCTAAAGTGATCTTTAAGGAAGCTGTGTGCCCGCCACAAAATCCAAATTTAATTACCTTCCTGTGTTATGTGTTTTCCCTAACTCTCAGGCCACACATACACACATGTGTGTATATATATATATATATATATATACTTTTAAGAGTTATGCGTCAGTTTCTCGAAAACTGTTTTCATGTGAGTAATCCGACGAGAAAATAATTCTTGTTAGTTTATACGTGCTGATTAATCGGATATCTTTTAAAATAGCGTATAGACGATGGTTCCAAGGTTTCATCAAAAAATAAGATGCCAACCCCGGTTTTTCATCATGCATGTGTGTGGCATTGTCAACTGCGTATTCAGAGGGGTAAGATATTCGTTATTGAAAACATTAGTCACCTGCTTACTCATCAATTGCAAGTAGTTTCTGATATTTTGNCGATTTTCATGAAATTAGTGATTCTATTGGTCGTTCTCTGCTAGGCATGTAACCACCGGCAGATTAATCCACGCGAAAATATAAAACGAAACTCTTATTAAGATTTTTCGCTAAAGTGATCTCTAAGGAAGCTGTGTGCCGCCACAAAATCCAAATTTAATTACCTTCCTGTGTTATGTGTTTTCCCTAACTCTCAGGCCACACATACACACATGTGTGTATATATATATACTTTTAAGAGTTATGCGTCAGTTTCTCGAAAACTGTTTTCATGTGAGTAATCCGACGAGAAAATAATTCTTGTTAGTTTATACGTGCTGATTAATCGGATATCTTTTAAAATAGCGTATAGACGATGGTTCCAAGGTTTCATCAAAAAATAAGATGCCAACCCCGGTTTTTCATCATGCATGTGTGTGGCATTGTCAACTGCGTATTCAGAGGGGTAAGATATTCGTTATTGAAAACATTAGTCACCTGCTTACTCATCAATTGCAAGTAGTTTCTGATATTTTGACCGAAAATAATTTTAAAATATGATTATCAGAGGGCGCATAACTAACGTGATAATAAATTTACGGGAGATGCGATACATATATTTCCTAATCATTTTTTCTCAAGAAAAGACCTGCCGGAGTTTGTCAGTGTTGTTCAAAAACATTCGATATATTAACCAGAGAGGAAAGAGAATAGCAGAGAATAGGCCTGCATGTATATGCGCGAAGAGAAACCAGGCGATTAAAGGCTGTTCATGTTAAACTGAGCAGTTTTGAAAGCTCTGCTTAAGATCTACTTATATGCACACAGTTTATTCTTCCACCTTATGTACAATTAACATTGTCATGGGCCTCATCACTTTATTCAAGCCNTGCTTAAGATCTACTTATATGCACACAGTTTATTCTTCCACCTTATGTACAATTAACATTGTCATGGGCCTCATCACTTTATTCAAGCCTCGGTCAATTGTACCTGTAGAATTATTATAAAATTGAATGTTTAACAAATTTTTGCTAATTCTTACACGTTTATGCATTATAAAACAGAAAGCAAGAGCATTCATTTCATTATTCACAAATGTTCACCGAACACTTTTCATTCAACGATGATAAATGCCGCAATTTTCTCTCTGTCGTTACCAACTTTACTGGGCGCATGCATGTCAGTGTGCCCGTTAAAATACAAGCAGATAAGGCTCGTTACATTTTTTAAAGGTTAATTTCAAAAGCGCTCAGTTTAATTTGAACAGCCTANCCTGCATGTATATGCGCGAAGAGAAACCAGGCGATTAAAGGCTGTTCATGTTAAACTGAGCAGTTTTGAAAGCTCAGCTTAAGATCTTCTTATATGCACACAGTGTATTCTTCCACCTTATGTACAATTAACATTGTCATGGGCTTCATCACTTTATTCAAGCCTCGGTCAATTGTACCTGTAGAATTATTATAAAATTGAATGTTTAACAAATTTTTGCTAATTCTTACACGTTTATGCATTAAAAAACAGAAAGCAAGAGCATTCATTTCATTATTCACAAATGTTCACCGAACACTTTTCATCCAACGATGATAAATGCCGCAATTTTCTCTCTGTCGTTACCAACTTTACTGGGCGCATGCATGTCAGTGTGCCCGTTCANTGTCGTTACCAACTTTACTGGGCGCATGCATGTCAGTGTGCCCGTTAAAATACAAGCAGATAAGGCTCGTTACATTTTTTAAAGGTTAATTTCAAAAGCGCTCAGTTTAATTTGAACAGCCTATAACTGTGAAGAACTCGTTGCAAATTTCGTTTTGGAAATGGAGCGGATTTCAGATATTGTTGTGACATTGTTGGACGAGTGCAAGAGATGTGATATTCCACTTACTTACTTTAAATAGTTTATGTTCATGGGATTTAGTAATTAAAACTATGGCTATTCCGAGGTCGTCAACTTTTCTCACGCAAGGAGGTTATTTTGCTGCCAATTTGATCTGTGAACTCGTCTCTTATTGGATTTTCCTGATATTCTCACATGAGAAATCCCATGCTAGGCCTCGTAAGAAATCAACTTTGTGTCGAGTGAAAGCATGTTTATGGATACTCATCACGGAACTAGATATGTAGGAACTGCACTCTCGCTCTCTCCATTGGCACAGAACAGGAAAGTATACAGATACCAAATTACGATGGTGGTACCTTTAAAATTACACTGAAAAAAAAAAAACATTAAATTTTTACAGATAAATTATTTGTAATTTTACAAATGTTTGCAGCAGTACAAAAAATTTTCTTCTTACATTACTCTTCTGTAAAAGTACAAGAGCTGGGGTTTGTGATAGACATCAAGAAAGATTTGTACTATACTGACTCGAATCCACGAGTTCAAGCAAAATGACAGACTTTCGACAACGTAAAATCGTATATTGCTTTTTGTGCAAAAACTAGATATGATGTACATTGTAATTTCATTCAAACAGAATATATTGCAAGTTTGAGTATCGTAAAACACTTCAAACAACTCAAATAATCATAATAAAACGACGCCAATTTTAAACACACTTGACGCTATTACTCACAGGTATTGATGTTAATGTTTTATATCCACATAGAACTCTTAAAATAAAATAAATGCGTTCTTCTTAATTGAGTAACTTCACAAATATTTTGTAGGTATTTTCAACTAGGCTATAATCAGTACAAAAATAATTATTTGACCTCGTAAATTAAATTTGTCAAGAGGTTAAAAGTATGGACTAATAATGCAAGGGTTGTGGGTTGTTGTCCTAATGCTGGCCAGGCAAAATTTTTTTTCGTCAATTCACTTTTGAAATTTATTTTTTTCCATTATCTCTGTTATTATTTGATTACATTGTTTTTAAAAGAAAAAAATTATGTCCACTTAATACGTGCCTATTATTTGTAATATTGCAAATTTATGTCTGGCAGATTTTACAAGAAAAACTGTTTGTCGTTCTACAAAGGATTTTATGGCAACTGGGATTCCAAGGATTTTTCTTTCAAGAGCACAAAATATTTTTACAATATACGAGGCGTTGATTAACCAAAAGCGTTTTAAAGTTTTGCTTGACAGTGGCGACATATTGCTGGCATGTGCTGTTGTAGTTAGTGGTATAAGCGGCTAGTTAACATGTGTATAATTAACAGTTCGTGTTCGCTGGAGCATGATAACATGAAGATCTCGCTAATATAGCCACTGAGTATTAACAGTTGAAGGATATCAGTCTTAGAAAAATTATGAACAGCATACTCTTAAAATTCCCCTCCCCAAACACAACTATACTTAATCCGACGTATGGCGACATTTTGGTTTTTCGTTTGTCATTCGTTTATACACTGAAGAGCCAAAAAACTGGTACACCTGCCAAATATCGTGTAGGGCTCCCGCGAGCACGCAGAAGTGCCGCAAGACGACGTGGCATGGACTCAACTAATGTCTGAAGGATTGCAGGAGGCATTGAAATCTGCGCCAATTTGAGAAAGGGTTGCACGTCGGTCACGTCAAATGATTCTCGTCAGTCGTCGTTTGTCCCGTTCGTTCACAATCTTTTTCCGCCCGCAGCGATGTCGAATATTTTATGTTTTACCGGATTCCCAATATTCACGGTACACTCGTGAAATGGTCGTACGCGAAAATCCAGATTTTATCGCTACCTCGGAGATGCTATGTCCCATCTCTCGTGCACCGACTATAACACTACGTTAAAACTTACTTAAATCTTGATAACCTGCCATTGTAGCAGCAGTAACCGATCTAGCAACTTTGCTAGACGCTTGTTGTCTTATATAGGCGCTGCCGACCGCATCGCTTAACTTTGATTGGTTCCATACCTCTGTTATTTGTATTCGCACGCCTATACCAGTTTTTTTTGTTCTTCAGTGTACATTGCTGGAGGATGTCAACTTGTCCGGCATGTTTGATGTCAGTGACCTTAACCTATGACATTTACCCCAATGATTTTTCACCTTTAACACAAAAATCTAAAAATTCACCAAAAAAATTCCTAACTAATACAAACAGTTTCAGAAATGTATTAAAATTATTTGTAAACCTTTATTTTGAATTGTTTTTAAAATATATGAAGTTTAAAAAATATATATGTTTAGTTAAAGACGGTATAGGGGTACAGATCCAACCAGCCACCATGTTACGACGTCACCCGGCCAACATATTAAATCCAAGAGACCTTGAACCTGAGTTTTGACCTTTACCCGGGGGAACTTTGACCTTAAACCCAAGAAATCATAAAAATCCTAAGCATCCCCAAAACATACTAAAAAAAATTTCAAAACATTTTAAGAAAATTAAAAATTAAGAAAAAGAAGAATAAAAAAAACAGAATAATTTTATTAAATTTTT
Source organism: Clitarchus hookeri (assembly GCA_002778355.1). Taxonomy (NCBI): domain Eukaryota; kingdom Metazoa; phylum Arthropoda; class Insecta; order Phasmatodea; family Phasmatidae; genus Clitarchus; species Clitarchus hookeri. Next base: position 198,922 of record NQII01004184.1, read on the forward strand.
TTTATTAATATTTTATAAAAAAGTTAATTTAAAAAAAATTACATTTGTTGAGGTTACCTCAGCACCACGTCCAGCAGAATAATGGCCCACGTCAATGTTTCTCATTGGTAAATTAGTCGGTTCCGCTTCAATTCCCTTCACCAATGTTTCTCATAGGTTGATTACTTGTGCTTGCTTCACCCCCCGGCCCCGTCGATGTTTTTTATTTCTTGATTACTCACGCTCGTTCAACCCGCCACCAATGTTTCTCATTGTATTAGCATTCCCCATCCCTACCAACACACACCTGCTCATCATCTCGAAAGCACTCCACCAACAATATTATGTTTTTGTTTGTTATTTGTTTACGTTTTCATCCCCTAGGGGATGCTAGTGTATTAATGATCAACTTCCTTACTAGAGGAGCTGTCGATTTAGCCACTATGTTAGTTCTTGCCAACCTTGACCCCAATGACATTCACCTCGAAAAATCGAGAAAAATCGCAGTCCTTACAATTGTCCAATACTAGCTGGTGACAACATTGGGCCATACTGACTAACCATACTAGCCGACGACTGCCTCCACCCAATACTGGTTCCTGGCGAGATTGACTGCGCACAAGATTAACTCCTGACAAGCCCAGTCCCTGAAAAATTGGCTTGTCCAACCGACAAGACCAACCTGCCATACAAACCACCTATGCAAACGATGATGGACAATCTCGAAAAAGTCTCTAATAAGTGTCTCGTAGCTAACCTCTTCGCACAAAATCTTTGAAAAAATTTCGCAAAAAATTTCTACCATAGCTGACAATAACAAAAGGTCATACTAACCTACGAAGCCCACGAACCAGGCCAACTAAATTATTCCTATTATTTAATTCGTTCACCATTAAGTTATCATCTATTTTAAACGACACTAGTAAGACATAATATTTCAGATCAATCTATAGCCTTCCTCCTGTACACGTTCACATAACTTTTATCTAAAACAAACTCTCGCAAACGATTGTTTACGCCACTGATTTAATAAATCTTTCAGAAAAGCAGAAGGGGCAGTATATGAAATTAAACGCACATAACTGTGTATATATAAATATATTTTTTTTACTTATTATATATATTCAAACTTTCTAATGATTTTCTCATATGTTTGCAGATCATAGATAGTAGCAAACAGTTTCATCTAATTAAACGACGATCCTTGAGTTCATGGATAATTGACGATATCTCAACAATGTGAGAGATACCCGTGTTTTTGTAGGTCGATCAAATTCCTGAGTCTATCAACAAGTACATTCGGGTCTTCGGGAAATATGTAATGAACGTTCTTGGCACCTTCTGCCATCTTCACACCACCTGTCGAACGAAACTCGTTGTTGAAATGTGTGGGAACGTCGAGAGAATCAGCATCCTTCTCTGCAGAACCTCATAAACACTGTCGTCATAGTCATTATCATCACTGCTGTTTTCATGAAAGTTTTCACCTGCTGTTTCATTCTCTATATTCAGTTTACTTTTTTTTGTAGGAGTCGCGTGGCCAGCATCGATAATTGGAGCTGACAACCGTTTATTTTGTAGTGAATCGGCTTCACACAAACGTCTTGCAAGTGTTTATTCAGCACATACCGACTCTACCACGTCTTGTAGGTATCTCATTCCGTCATTGGCATTATCTGTTCCATCATAATCGTCCACAGAATTAATACCCGTCGACGCAGCAAGGGGTATTAACGAAATCACTTGCTGGATCTCAAAAGACGAATCCTTGCAGATGAAGGTGTGGTTCTTCAATGTGTCAAATTGCATAGACTACATGTGCCCATTGTCGTAACGCTTCATCATGGAATTTCCCTCGTCGTCTGCAAATATTAAATGTAGTGTATTAACAGGAGGTAAAGAAGTCAATGCATGTTGTCTAGAATCAGGCGAAGGTGCATAACCCTTGCACATACCAATGTGTATATTTTAATTATCGCTTCTACTAAATTTTGCGCCGCACATATCGTATGTTAGTATTCTGGATATCGGTTTCTTTGAACATTCCATATTTTTATGGTGTCGCGCATTACTACATTTTTAAAGATTTTGGCACAGAAACAACATTTTTTTCTTTGTGATTGTCGAGAAATCCATGGAGAATTGCATGAAGTCGTTCACGACATACACTATTGCACATCGTCAGTGGTTTTCAGTGTCTTCAAGCATGCGTGAATTCAAACACTGTAGCTACTACTGCACAGTTCTGACTCCACAGTGCTCACTCCTAAGATCTGACTCCTCAGAGCTGACTCTTCAGTGCTGAATCCTTAGATCCAACTCTTCAGTGCTGAATCCTCAGATCTGAATCTTCACTCAAAGCATTTTTTGTCTCATTTATTTTGGCAAGAATAAAACATGTATTCTTTTATTTTAGACTCAAGCTGTTGTCAAACATAGTATGAATTTATGATATTGTTTATATACCACTATTTATACTGTCTATGAGAGACAAAATTTCAATCAAGTTCCACGACTTTAGCCAAAGCATTTGCACAATATTTCATTACGTTATCTTCGGTAGTTTCTAAGAATACACACAGGAAAAGTAATACTCAGTTCTCAGTAGGTTTTACTTTTGTCTAAATAATAGCATAATTTTTTTACATTTTTCTGGACTTCTTTTTTGTATCCGGTATGCATTTCTATAAACTGTGCGCATCTAGAAGAAAACCATTTTTTGGCAGCTTTTTGAAATAAAATAAAAAATTTCTACCCAAGAAAGAATCTAAATTTATTGAANACATTTTTCTGGACTTCTTTTTTGTATCCGGTATGCATTTCTATAAACTGTGCGCATCTAGAAGAAAACCATTTTTGGCAGCTTTTTGAAATAAAATAAAAATATTTCTACCCAAGAAAGAATCTAAATTTATTGAAAAAAAAGGAAAATATTTGTTTGAATTATTTTATTCTTAAGATTCCCTTGCATATTTCGAAAAACATTATGGACAGTAAAACACAAATCATGATCCGCAATAAGCAAGACACAAGCCAATACATCACTGCAGGGTATCGAAGATCTTACTCAGCCAGTCCTTAGTTACAAGATGTTCTTTTCGCTATACGTAAAAAAAATTAACCATTACTGCTGCCAAACACAAGTAAAATGATTTCTTGACACTCTTAGGTGCGACGGATAATCACATTGAATGCATATTCCGCGACTTATACAGTCAGACAATAATACAATTTAGCGATTTTATAGGTCAGAAATAGGTCTTATGTTCGATTACGAATATCTTGATCCGCGTAAATATCATGATTATATACTCTCCTGAGAACTGAAATATTTTTTATTTTTATGAATTATTACAGTGAACATATTGAAGAACAAATTGAAAGAAATTATCACCACTAAAATTGTAAAAGTAATTTTTAAAAAATAATAAATAGATGAACCTACTGTGTTCGTCCTAAATCATTGGTCAAAGAAAATAATTACATTAATTTATATATTATAAGTATTTATGGGAAATATTAAAATTTGTAAAGTCGGTCTATAAAAGAAAATCGGAACAAATTTGCCCATTAATTACATAGCAGCATACAATTTTTTTATGCCAAGAACATAATGAAATATAATTATAAAACTCAACGTCTCTCTGTCTGTCTGTTAGTGCGCTTATCACTCGAGAATCACTTATCTGATTTACATGTTTTTTTTTATTCATAGCTATATTATCTGACCAGGTATCAGTATATATTTTGTTACATAAAGTAACATAAGGAATAAGCAGTGACGATAATAGTGAATCAAGTCGGAAAAAAGTTTGCCGCCAGCGCGCTCTCTTTCAATACGCTGTGTAAACCTTTAAAAATGGAAAAATATCACGTAGTAAAGAATTGTGTAGTATAAAAACACCTAAAAAAACTCCGTGGTATCATATATCCATCAGTAATTAAACAATAATTCTGTAGTCCACGCGAGCGGAGCCGCGGGTACATCTAGGGTAATATAAAAGTTTAATCTCATAAAAAGTGAAAAAGTGAACAATAATAATGGTTAGTGTATAGATATGAACTGCATTATTACTGAAATATTTCAATAAAATCTCGAACGTAAACCGTCCCTGACCATACTGGAATCTTGGTAATATTTTTAGAAATGAAAATTCGCAAAGAACCCATATACCAACAAAAACCTAAAAACACTGCTGTACAGACAAGACACGAGAACTACGAATTCATAGTAAGTCACAATATTAATTTTGCCAAAATTTAGGTAAAATAGTTATTGTGGCTTAAATGTGACAGCATGATTCCGTCGTTGGCCTGTACTGCTGTGTAAAATCGATAGCTAGTCGGGTATAGAGATATTTTCGGAATTTTCTTTTCTTTCTAATACAAACAATCTAAAAAAAAAATGCAATATGGTGAGGCAGGTTCTCCTTAATAAATTTTGAGGACATGTTCATGATTCTAGAAATTATTTATATACGACATACGTATTTTTAATACGATTTATCACAGCCCATTAATTCTATCAGTCTAGATTCACAATTATTCAAGACATTATTATACTTTCAATTTTGTTATTTCATGCGATGCTATAAGATTTATTACTTAAAAGGAATAATTCTCTTCATTTTCATGCACATAGAATATAGATTAAATTAATCATAACTGCCATTCGAAGAAATAACGTACACAAGGTTGCACAAAGCTAATATTTTCAAAATTT